>CM032925.1:3078556-3526945 GCA_019202795.1 Arabidopsis thaliana x Arabidopsis arenosa
AGGAGTTTGAAACAGATGAAAGAGCGTCTGAATGCAATTGAGCAGGGGTAGGGAAATCTGGTGAAACGGTGAGGAAAACTCAGCCTTCAAAGAAACAGAACCTCCGAAAAGCCGACGCAAGTCAACCTTTGCTGAATCAAAAAGAAAAGCAACACCAAAAGGTCCAGCGAAACCTCCACAAAACCAGTCTGTTACTAGTCCTCTGGTAAGCTAACAGTGCCAGACATGTATAAATACATTGCGGCTGAGTTATTATTATCTTAATAACCTAGTAGCTGAGTTTTCACTAGCTTGATCACATAATGGTGAGTTATCCCCTTACGACTGAGTTATCATTATATTACGCTGAGTTATCATTATCTTAATCACATTACGGCTGAGTTATTATTATATTAATCACCTACGGCCGAGTTATCTTTATCTTATGGCTGAGTTATCGGTACGTTTATGCAGGCGAAGGATATTGTCGATGTTGAGAAGGACATTGGTATTGCTGGTGTCAGTAAGAATCTGGAAAAGGAATTTGCTAATGTCATTGATGGCAAATCTGCTATTGATTTCATAGAAACGTTACCTAATAATACTAGGGTATTACGCTCCAAGAAAATTGACACAGAGAAAATCGCAGCGGGGAAAGAAGAATACCGGCAAGGATAAGCCCGCCAAAGATAAGGCCCCAAAGTTCAGGCAGCAGTCGGACGTAGAAGAGGTAGGAAGCCTTCTTCTACAACGGTTTAAAAAGGTGGTACGAAAACTAGCTACTGCTCCGGCGGAGGGAGGAGCTGCTCTTGATGAGAAGAAAGAGGCTGCTGATGTCCCCGACAAAGATGAGGAAGTATTGGAAAAGGCTGGCATTAAGGTGACAATGACGTATATGATGTCACAGACCAGTTGCTAGCTGGTGACGAACGCACGTTACCTGAGTCTGAAGATGATGAAGAGGAACTTATAAGGATTGAAAGAATCAACGCTCTAAGGAAGGAGAGTGTCAGCTGTCTCCGGATGGGAGTGCATTGAATCCACTCTAATGTCTCTGAACGGATATTTCCTCATATCGGAGACAACGGACTGACGTGCATGAGGAAGAATTGTGTGCCTTCAGCTGGAATATATGATCCTCTGTCACCAGTTGATCCGGCCAAATTGCAGAAACTGAAGGAAATGATGGCCCCATTCAAGTATGACCCTCTAACCTTTTAACCTTGTTAATTACGGCTTGTTTTACACTATTTATGTATATTAACTTGTGTTTATCTGTTAGGCATCTCCCATTGGGCAGGGCAACAGACACTGTTGATTTCTACAGAATACTCATCACCGAAAGAAAGGACTGGCCAGATCGACAATATGGATGGCTTTACGATGACGTAAGTATAACATTATGGCTGAGTTATTGTAAGTGTTGTGGCCGAGTTATTGGTTTGTTTTGGCTGAGTTATTGGTGTGTTTTGGCTGAGGTATTGTAAGAGTTGGTGTTGTGGCTGAGTTATTGGTGTGTTTTGGGCTGAGATTTTCTAGATAATGGTTGAGTTATTAGTGTGTTTTTCAACATTATGGCTGAATTATTGGTATGTTTTTCTACATTATGTCTGAGTTATTGTTATGTTTTGTCTGAGTTGTTATTTTTTTTTTTTTTTTTTGTGTGCAGCATATTGATGCGTATTTGAGGGTTCTTAGAAAGAGGTCATCACGCGAGTTCCCTTCCCATTCCACACCAAACGCATTGCGTTTATAGACTCGTGGTTCGTGAGCTATTGGTATAAAGAGTATGTACCAGTTCAAGATAAAACCCGAGAGGATTAAATTCAAAGCACCGCTTACGAGAGGCTGGTACAACGGTTTGGAGCCAAAAGATCAGCAGACAAATATGAAATGGATTGAAGATGTGGATCACTTGTATATAGTTCACCAAATCGGAGGCAATCACTGGCTGGCGCTGGACGTGGACCTGGTTAAGGGGCACAGTGATTGCTATGATAGCATCGTGGGGCATCATACCAAGGAAAGTGAGTTATCTGTGCTGGAGGCTTGTAGGCCGTTTACGAGGATGATTCCTAAGATGATGAATGAAATAATTCCTCCTGAAATCTACCCACCTAGGTTCGAGCAGTTTTCATTCAGAAGGAGGAATAAATCGAGGGTCCCTCAGAACAGCCAAGTTGGAGACTGTGGCGTGTACGCGTTGAAATTTATCGAATGTCTAGCGCTTGGTGTAAGTTTCGTTGGCATCTGTGATGAAAATATTCAGGCTATACGGGTTAAGATGGCAACAGAGATCTATGATGAGGCACCTGACCTGCTCGCTGCGTTTGATGTCCAATGATACATTATGATGATATGTAAAATATTAGTATTTCGAACATGTGATTGTCTTTTGTACTAACTATTTATGCTTTTGAGTTCTCGTGATGATTATGTATGGGGTTGATAATGCTTAGGTTTGTGTGATGCGTCTGGATTGATGTTTATTAATTCGTTGTTTGGGTGAGATAATCTAACAACACGGCTGAGTTATGGTTTATTAGGAGTTTATTATTGTCGAGTTATACAAATGTTGTATAACTCCCCACCTCGGATAACTCCCCACCTCGAATAACTACCCATTAACGTAGTTATAATTCGTGATTTTCACTATAATCATAACTGATATGATATAAAGAGAAAAAAAGGGAAAAGCAGTGGAAAGGTTGCGTCTCTTAATGTTCCGCGGCAAAAAAATGTACATGTGACGGCTGAGTTATATGCTTAACGGAAGACGAAAGGTTGCGTGACGGCTGACTTTTGAGTTAGAGTTTGATGTCTGGCTGTAGAATAATACGTAATGGCTGAGATATTTACGTTCTACGGCTGAGTTACGGAGATAATCTAACAACACTGCTGAGTTATGGTCTAACAACACGGCTGAGTTATGGTTTATTAGGAGTTTATTATTGTCGAGTTATACAAATGTTGTATAACTCCCCACCTCGGATAACTCCCCACCTCGAATAACTACCCATTAACGTAGTTATAATTCGTGATTTTCACTATAATCATAACTGATATGATATAAAGAGAAAAAAAGGGGAAAAGCAGTGGAAAGGTTGCGTCTCTTAATGTTCCGCGGCAAAAAAATGTACATGTGACGGCTGAGTTATATGCTTAACGGAAGACGAAAGGTTGCGTGACGGCTGACTTTTGAGTTAGAGTTTGATGTCTGGCTGTAGAATAATACGTAATGGCTGAGATATTTAGTTCTACGGCTGAGTTACGGAGATAATCTAACAACACGGCTGAGTTATGGTCTAACAACACGGCTGAGTTATGGTTTATTAGGAGTTTATTATTGTCGAGTTATACAAATGTTGTATAACTCCCCACCTCGGTTAACTCCCCACCTCGGATAACTCCCCACCCTCGAATAACTACCCACTCAAGTTATCATTATACCTAGATACCCTTATACCTATTTTCCCTATATATATCTCTTCTAAATATAACTCTTGTAAAACAATTCTCTCTCGTCTTTTATCTTCTTGATTATTAGCAACTAATATATATAATCTCTCTTGTCTTTCCTCTCGTCGATCATGGATGCATCAGGGTCTAGCAGCAAGAGGACGCGTGTTGAAGACGGTTCCCGCAGCAGGAGGCGTACCGTGGAGATGCAAGAGCAGAAAGAACGTTTCGAAGGCATCATCTCTCTCATCAAACACAACATGAAAGAGACGGAGGAAGCCCACGCTTTGGATCTCACGTTGCGTGAGGAGAATGCGAAACTGGATCTCCTAAGGAAGATGATGAGTTTGAAGGACGGATTTAACGTTGAGGAGGAGTTCCAGATCGTGAAGGAGCAAGCAAGGAAGGCTTACGAGGAGAAGGTGGCATTCAACGTGACGGGGATCAACTGGGACAAAGTGGGGTTTAAGCCGACCGAGTTGTCGGGGTCGGAATCAGACTAAGAATGGAGATATCCATTCTATTTGTTTGTTTTTTTTTTTTTTTTTTTTGAATCTATGTTATTGATATGTTAATGAATCTATGTTACTGAATTTATGTCAAGTTATTCTGGCGATATGGCTGACTTAACACAGATGAATTCGTGGTTTAGCCGAGTTATTCCAGCGACACGGCGGACTTATGAGTAATTTTTTATGTTACGGCTGAGTTTTTATACATTTAACGGCTGAGTTAATATACATTTAACGGCTGAGTTATTATTGGTCATTTGGCAAAATTCAAACAACACTAACAAAAAGCATTACTAACAAAGCCAAATAAAATTCAAACATCACTAACAATACAAAAGACAATGGCTGATACGACACATACAAGCAATCCTGTCAATCCCCTGATGACGATGCGTTGACGATAAACTATTGTTTCCATTTCGTCAATCCTTTTCTGTAATCCAAGCTCAATCGAAATCTTCTCATCTTCTGTATTAATTGATGATAACTCCAAGTTTTGCCTCTCCAAATCACCACGAAGCTCCAAAATTGTCGCATTAAGTTCTTCAATCTTCTCAGTCTTCTCTTTAATTACAGATTGAGCCTCTGCCAAAGCCCTTTTCGGCCACCCTATGACCTCCTCGTCGAGCCACCTAAAGAATTTGCAGTGAGCATTACCACCTTCCTTGTACAACTGACACCCAAAGAACCTTCGATTTGGATTTTTATCCGTTTTGGATTTGAAGACCTTTGCCGGCAATCCACAGTCACACAGTTTCCGAACTCCAGAATTACTCCCAAAGCTACTCGTCGATCCAGAGCTTACTTCCATCTTCTCTCGTTATTCGGAGACAGACGAAGAACCCTAATTGTTTATTTGGGATAAATGTCTAATTGATGACTCTAGGTGTTCGGAAACTCACTAAATCAATATAGTCATGTATACTAATAAAACTACGTCGTTCGAGACATACCAGTACTGGCTGAGTTACAGCTGTCTTACGAACATCCCATTAATTTATACATATTAATATTCGAGATTACATAAAGTGGTTTTTCGGGAGACGCCATTAATAATTACTGACATATTCACCCGCAGACGGCAAGTCGTCGAATCAGTCATAAATGACAACATTTTTGAGAAAGTATTCAAAATAATTCAAATTTTTGAGTTTGAGAAAGTATTCAAATTTTTGACTTTTGAGTTAGAGTTTGATGTCTGGCTGTAGAATAATACGTAATGGCTGAGATATTTACGTTCTACGGCTGAGTTACGGAACACATTAATTTCTAAATACGGAACACATTAATTAGATAAGTTTTAATAGCACCATACCATTATATCGACTAAATTCGTGGTCTGGCCGAGTTACGACAGCGTAATGGCTGACTTAACGTAGATTAATTCGTGGTCAGGTTACGACAGTATTAATAATAAAATTTAACAATGGAAATCTGAACATAGAAGTCATAGAAGTTCATAACAATGGAAATCTGATCAAATTTAACAAAAGTCATAAGGAAAGCTGATCATTACACGGAAGTTCAAAGAGGATACGACAGTACAAGGAAGTTTAACGACGAAACAATAGGGCAAATTCGGCAAACATATCGCATAAATTATCCCACACTATTAGATCCATCCACTCGGGCTTATCGCGACTATGCGCCCATATCCCAATAAACGCACGCATCTGGTCCCGGAATATCGTTCTAGCCACGAAATTGAACTGGGTCCAAACCGTGAATGTTTTCGTTGGATCCCACGTGTATTTACGCTACAATGAAAGAAAAGATCGTGAATTCGGTTTTTAGTTTGCTTTATATCAAATATCAATGCTTACCGCGAGGAGGATAAACCATCGTTCCTTAACATCGGCGGGAATCAAGTGATACGTCGGCCACTCATGGTGCCAGTTCTGCTTGAGTATCTCTGCAATCGCGACAGAGAGATCGTAATTGAACTTGAACCACGTAACAGTGGTTTTGTCAACCCAGTAACCAACACCCGGGTTCAGAACGGGTAGATCCTCCCGACCATTAGCGACAATGATCCCTAGAACATCGCTGAGAAACTTTCCTGTGATGTGAGGAAAAACGTCCATGTCGATTGGAAGATGTTTTCCAGGAGATATTTTGTGTAGGGGATTGGGGACGAAGACGAACGAGAGACCATGAGATGGAAAGAGACGAAGGCGAACTGATCGGATATAAATAGAAAAAAAAAGGGTAAGGTAGAGGAAAGGTTTCGTCTCTTATTGTTCCGCGGCAAAAATGTACACGTGACGGCTGAGTTATATGCTTAACGGAAGACGAAAGGTTGCTTGACGGCTGACTTTAGAGTTATTAGATAAGTTTCAATAGCACCATACCATTATAACAATAAATATACATGTTTTTTTTTTGGTAAGTACAATAAATATACATGTGAATATACTGTTAAGATTTTATAAATCTGCGTAAATTACATGACTGCTAGGACGTGGATGACTTAGCACATATTAAATCGTGGTTTGGTCGAGTTATGAAAGCGTCATGGCTGACTTAACGTAGATTATTCATGTTATTAGCAAGTCAAGACTGAGTTAAGGTCAAGTTACGGCTCATTTATAATAAAATTGAACAATGGAAACCACGGGTAAATCAAGTGATAACAAAGGTCATACTAAAAGCTGATCACAGAAGTTCATAGCTGAAACGACAGTAGAAGGAAGTTTAACGACGGAACAAACGGCCAAATTCGGCAAACATATCGCATAAATTATTCCACACTATTAGATTCATCCACTCTGGCTTATCGCCACTACGCGCCCATATCCTCATCAACGTACGCATCTGGTCCCGGAATATAGTTCTAGCCACCAAATGGAACTGGGTCCAAACCGTTGATGTTTGCATTGGATCCCACGTGTATTTACGCTACAAAGAAAGAAAAGATCGTGAATTCGGTTTTCTGTTTTAGTGTGCTCTATATCAAATATCGATGCTTACCGCGAGGAGGATAAACCATCGTCTCTTAACATCGGCGGGAATCAAGCGGTACGTCGGCCACTCATGGTGCCAGTTGTGCTCGAGTATCTCTGCAATCGCGACAGAGAGGTCGTGATTGAACTTGAACCACGTAACAGTGGTTTTGTCAACCCAGTAACCAACACCCGGGTTTAGGACGGGAAGATCCTCCCGACCATCAGCGATAATGATCGCTGCTACTTCGCCGAAAAACTTTAGGTCGATGTGAGGAACAACCGCTACCATGTCGATTGGAAGATGTACCGGATATATTTTGTGTAGGGGATTGGAGAGAAAGACGAACGAGAGACGATGAGTTAACGAACTGATATGATATAAAGAGAAAAATAGGGAAAAGCAGTGGAAAGGTTGCGTCTCTTAATGTTCCGCGGCAAAATGTACATGTGACGGCTGAGTTATATGCTTAACGGAAGACGAAAGGTTGCTTGACGGCTGACTTTAGAGTTATTAGATAAGTTTCAATAGCACCATACCATTATAACAATAAATATACATGTGAAAATACTGTTAAGATTTTATAAGTAATATTCATTTATTTTTCTTTTGGTAACGTAATTGGAAAACAAAAATTTACTTTTTTTGAAACAATTGTTACTTTTTTTTTTGGATGTGTTCATATGTAATAAGGTTTACTTATTACATGTGAATTATAACTCTATTTTATCTGCGTTTAATTTCGTGTGATATTAATTTGTGGTTTGGCCGAGTTTTTATAAAGATATGACTGACTTATCCTATATTAATTTGTGGTTTGGCCGAGTTTTTATAAAGATATGACTGACTTATCCTATATTAATTTGTGGTTTGGCCGAGTTAATATAAAGATATGACTGACTCATCGTATATTAATTTGTGGTTATATTAACACAGAGAAATTCGAGGTTTGGCCGAGTTATGGTAGCGACATACAGATTAATACCGACAGTACAATGCAGTACAAAAAAAAAAAAAAAACCAGACAGTACAAGGAAGTCCAAATAAAAAACCGAAATTAACTAAGCTCACAGATACTTGTTCAAGCTCTGATACTTCTTCTCTAGCGCTTCAAATTTCTCTTCCATAAGAAAGATCTTTTCTTCCTGAGCCTCGATGCGCTTCTTGGCTGCATCCAAATCCTGCTTCATCTCATTCTTCTCCTCCTTTATCTTCTCAAATTCGTCACACAATGCGACAGTCCACCACCTCATGAAACCGCAGCCACGACCAGGACCCTTAAAAATCATACATAACCCATATTACACCCCAAAATTAAAAAAAAAAAAAAAAAAAGGAATCAGAACTCAAAATCAAGACCCAATAAATCTTAAAAGATGCCTACGTCTGAGATTTCATACGGACAACTGAAATAAAGTTTTCCTCTTGTATTAGGATCACGAGAAGTGGCAACGAGAACCGCTGCACTGCAATCACACGCGATCGGAACGCCCTTATCGCGCCTCCGGTTTTCGCCGTACCTCATTCTCATCCTTATTTCCATACGATCCAGCTCCTACGTTACCACAAACACGACAGACAATATAAAGATGTCTAAAGATTTGTTCGTCTCAGACGGTTGGGAAAAAAATACCTCATTTCCTTCAGAAGCAGTTTTCTCATCAACCCTAGAGTCGCCGCCTAGTCGAGATCTCTGCGCCATCATCTTCTCTTTGATTACTAAAAAAATAAATAAATCACTAAATCAATATAGTCGTATCTACTAAAGCACTGATCAAACGACGTCGTTCAAGCCATTCCTGTATATATTGAAGATTAAAACGAGAATTGGCTGAGTTATTATAACGTTTTAAGGCTGAGTTACTCAGATATTAATTTATTATATACAGTCTCGAGATTACAGAAAGTGTTTTTTGGGGAAACGCCAACAATAATTGCTGACATATTCACACGCACACGCGTTTTAATGTCATAAATTAATACATAATAGTTGAAAATAATACAAAAAAAAATTATTATAATAACTAAAACAATTAAAAAAATATTCAAAATAATTCAAATACGTTACGGCTGAGGTATTTACTACTTACGGCCGAGTTATGAAAAAAATCATTTTATTTAGAGGGCCATTTGTATATTAACATTATGTCTGGTTCTAATAATGTCCAGATTTATAACATTAAATCACAATAAAAATTTCACACTTTCAGCCCATTCACATTCTATATAGATCGACTTTCTAGGAATGGAAGTTAAGTATGGCCTCTGTGTGTTTAGGGTTTAGATGGTGTTGGTTTAGGGTTTAGGGTACAAACATGAGCTAATTTTATGATCATTAAAAGATGAGTGAATAGAAGAAATTAAATACATCTGATGTGCACATAACATCAGATTAAATTAAATCACGAATTTAACACATAACAATTCGTGGTTTGGCCGAGTTATGACAACAACATGGCTGATGTGCCACAGATGAATTCGTGGTTTGGCCGAGTTATGACAACAACACGGCTGATGTGCCACAGATGAATTCGTGGTTTGGCCGAGTTATGACAACAACACGGCTGATGTGCCACAGATGAATTCGTGGTTTGGCCGAATTATTATAACGATATACGGCTGAGTTACTCAGATTAATTCGCCATTAACAAATACATAAAAGAGAATTCATACAAACAATACTACGACTGACAAGTTTTAGCATTATGCCCAGCTTGTTTACATCGAGAACATACATGTTGCTTCCTAGGGCGTTTGTTTCCAATGGCAACTTCCAAAGATGATTTAATCCTAATTTTCTTGGGCCTTCCTGGCTGGTTTACAACAATCGGAGGCAAGCACGGTTGGTTAACTACAATTTGAGGAACAGGGATTGCCGTATCGGAAGGCATGATTGGAGCAGCGTATGCGCTAACCAAGTAACTTCTCTTATAGTAAGGACTGCACAGGGATATACGAGACACACCCATATGCTCTGCAGCTGCGATTGCATGTATGCATGGTAATTTCTCGTGGTCGAAACGACGGCATGTGCATTTTTTAGCATCCACATTTACAATATGCAACTGTGTTCCATAAGTTACCTGCACGCGTAAAGCATCAATCGTTTGTACACCCATAAGTCTTGCCGCGGTGACACGGGCCTATTAGAGGGGAAAAAAAAACAAAATACGTTAAGTCTGATTTATGGAAATAATGACTGGTTTAAGAACGTTTGACGACTGACTTATGTAAGCAGTTACAGCTGAGTTACCTGTAACAGTTTTTCAACACCTCGTGAGAGCGTTGTTTGCTGCGAATTCGCGTCCACTCTCCGTTCAGCAAACCATCTGGTCATCATAGTCCGTATCGATTCTAACAGTCGAACTATGGGAAGGCTTCTGGCCTTTGACAGTGCTTTGTTCATTGATTCCGCAATATTAGTAGTCATTAAATTGTACCTTTCACCCGGGAAATGAACACGCGCCCACATTTGGACACCAGCTCGTTGGAGGTATCCATGTAGGTTTTGATCAGACGCTTCAATCTCATTGAACGCCTCATTAAAATCACTTAGCCTAAAACACCTTGCCGCTTTTTTCACCAGAGGGAACAAATGTTTTCCTTTGAATTTCACCAAAATGTTCTTATACAAATGGTAAGTGCAAATTCCACGAGAAGCCAACGGAAACACTTCACCAATTGCTTTCCCTATTGACTTATGTCTGTCCGAGATTATCGCAAGATCCTTATCGTCAGGGATAACAACTTTGAGTTGCGTAAAAAACCAACGCCAAGAATCATCATTTTCGGTGTCAACAATACCGAAAGCTATTGGATAAATCTGAAAATTACCATCCTGAGCTAGGGCTGTTAGAAGGGTCCCTTTGTAACTTCCATGGAGAAACGTACCGTCGACAACAACAACTTTGCGCATGAAAGGAAACCCAGCAATACTGGCACCAAAAGCAATGAACACATAGTTGAATCTTCCTTCATCATCAAGTTGAAGACGCGTGACTGTACCCGGATTTGCCCGTCTTATCATGTATAGGTAAGAAGGCAGTTCTTCAAAACTACTCTCAGGAGTTCCCTGATCGATCTGCCTTGCATACAGGAGCGTCCTATGTGACTTCCAATAACCCATCTGTTGACACCAACATATCGTAACTATAAGTCAGCCGTAATATATATATATAACCCAGCCACAATGTAAACATAAGTCAGCCGTAAGATATAAGTCAACCACAATGTAAACATAAGTCAGCCGTAATATATATAAGTCGTAAACTATAAGTCAGCCGGAATGTATTGATAAATCAGCCGAGATGAGAAAAAGTCAGTCGTATAGTAATCAATAGGTCAGCCGCGACACAGTAATTACCTTTATTCTAAAATGCTTATTGATAATTACAACGACTGATTTAGGTTTAACATCCGCACCAACGTCACCAAGAAAGTCCCTGTAAAGACCTCCCAAAACATCAGGTGTTGCTTGTCGGGATCGATTAGAACGTTCCGTCACAGAACATGTGTGTTCCGAATCGTATATACGAACATAAAAATGTGGCTCATCCCCTTGTGTAGATGCACGAACTCTCCATCGACATTCATCAACCCAGCAAACAATATTCACTGCGGTCGGATTTGAGACTGGTACATTAAAATCAAATCCATCCCTTACCGCAAGAAGTTTGAGTCGATACACCAAATCTTCTTTGCTCCGGTACCGTTGACCTACAGCGAGGTTTAGCGAAGACAACTCCAACCTTAAAGCCTCCGAGTCCCCAGCCGATCCGGCCATTTCAATGTTCTGAGGTTTCTTCTTAGGAGGCAGAGACGGTGAATCTTCGTCTTTATTCTGAGGATCGCCGTATACAGTAAAGTTATCATCATCAGATGAGGCACCATCGGAGTCGTCGAAAACATCAAATCGGCTTGAAAATTCATCATCTTCTTCTTCGTCATCTGCTTCTTGGTCACCTGCTTCTTGGTCACCTGCTTCTTCGTCTTGATTTTCACTATAATCATAACAGAAACCTTCAAATCCACCATCGGGAACTTCGTATCTAGATTCTAATTTTGAGCCAGAACTGGATGGCCGTTTCATCCTTCCTCTCGATCCGTCCTTCCGACTAATTTCCATATACTCTTTCACCGTAAATTCCACACAGAGACGTAGTTGATCGATTTTCCGTAGGCTTAGAAAACATTGCAACTGTCGATCATTGGAGACATAAACTGGTGGAGTATCAAGCGACATATTTTTCATAGCCTTCTTCGAGAACATGTAGCTCAGCTTTAACTGATGGCTCAACTCATTCAATCCGTAGTCATCGAGCACCAACTTCACAAGCTTGTCGTGCGTTGTTTCCTCATCTATCTGCACAACTCTACACCCTTTATCGTCGGTGTTAAATACGAATTTGTGTTTCTTTACCCAGTTACCGGAAACAACAATTACCGGAACCGGATCAGTCATATCGGGGTAAGGCAGAACGAAAATGAAGAAGTAAGACGATGACGAGTCGAGTGAAATTTAAGTTCCAGAGATGTGGAAAAACACAGGTGAAGATCGACACAATGAAGAAGAAGATGAGTAGTAGAAAAGACCTTTCGTATTTCCCTTGATGATGATGACATGGAATGATGACATGGAATGTTGCATGCCACGTCATTTTTTTAATTGATGAAGTGGCAAGTAAGCCACCAAACGAAAATGTTAATCAACCGAATTAAACCAGCCATCAAACAAAACTTTAACTCAGTCGCAACATGCATACTATTACAGTAATTAAAAATCGAAAAAAATGCAGCCAAATTCAGCCGTTTAATGTCGTAACTCAACCGAAAATATTTAACTCAGCCGTATCGTTTGATAAGTCGGCCGTAATTGCAAGCTATTCTAGTAATTAATCTTTCGCTACTAAGTCAGCCGTAATTGGGCCGAGTTTTCCATTAACTCAGCTCATTACGGCTGATTTATGACACTAGAGGCTAAATCAGCCGTAACGACATCACATAACTAGGCCGTCTTTGATAACCCAGCCAACCGGAAAAAGTTAACTCGGCCGTGTCGAAGAAATAACTCAGCCAAAATTTTGACAAATCAACCAACGGGTGAAATCTCAGCCGTAACTTAGGCTGGGTTATGCTCGAAAGTCAGCAATTTTCTCATAACTCAGACCGACTTCATTAACTCAGCCGTAACTAATGTCTGAGTTATACTCGTAAGTCAGCCGTTTGCTCATAACTCAGTCATTTTCCATAAATCAGCCGCTACTAACCGTAACTCAGCCGTTACTGCCGCTGTATCGCTTTACGGCTGAGTTCATTAATACACGTCAGCGATTTCTGACGTGGCGACGCGGCTTTGCTGACATGGCAGTGGCATTCTTTGTAATTACGTTTTTTCCTGTAACGTTTAGCAGGGGCACGCTGGGTATAAAAAATATACCCGAAATATGATAGTAATAATAAAAAGATCTGTATGTATCTGGTAATTTCATATAAAATGTTATACACCTGAGTAAAGTTCCCTAAAATTTTAACAGAAAGAGGTTCTATAGAGCTAATTATGAAAAGTTGTTTTTAACATTGAAAGAGAGAGAAAAAAAGTTGGGTACACAAAAAAGGCTTTTAGAATCGTATAAATCCAAAAATGAACACTAATTGTTATTGCGTTTAAAAAGTATTTTTAACAAACTTTGAACAATTAATTGTGTACTTTGTGTTTTCTTATACAGTTACAACTAATCATTTTCTTTTAAATTGTAGATGTCTTAAATGGTAAAAAAAAAAGATTTTACAACATAATTAGTGTCAATTACGGTCGTCAAAAATAAATGTTTTTGTTGGTAGAAATATGTAAATGTACAAATTTGATGCTGTATATATATATATTATATAACTGTTTTAGGATACATGAAATTTGTTACCATATCATTTACATTTTAAATAATTTTTCTAGTAAAGTGAATGTAGAAATTTCTAAAGTGTTTAGGCGGCAACCATGTATTTAAAGTTTTAGATACGATTTTAATTTCAAAAAAAATCACCAATCGACCTATGCGGGACCCAAGACGGCTATACATTTTGCTAGATTCTGATTGTTATTATATTTGTCTTGGTTCGTGAATGAAGACTGCTATAAGAGTTGCAGTGTATGTTGGTGACCCCAATCTCAAGATAGCACTCAATAGTCATAAACACTCACCAAAAGAGATTCGGATTCTTGTTCAATCTCATCCACGTAATGAATGTTAATTTTAATATTTCTGATCTTTTTTCTCTTTTTGTTTCTTTTGGTTTTGTAGATTCATCTCCCCTTATGATGCATGAGAAACGGCATTCTGTCAATTTCATAATAATATATATGATCAAATAATTTGTAAGTACGACTACTAGTACTAACTTTATTGTTATGTTCTATAAAAATTATCAGATTCTCTGACACTGTAAATATGATTTTACATATCACCACGATTATTTTTTTTCAGCTCTCCCATCGCTCATTATTTTAATCAAAATAACATGACTTGAGATTTAATGACTTAAAGATTTCGATACCAGGAGCAAAAGAAAAGGAAAAAACCCTCACTTGTATCCAAAATCTATAGACCAAAGTCTATGTTTTGAAACCCAAAAGTTTTGGTTCGGTTAATTTACCCATTTGGGGCCAAAACAATAACAACTCAGAGTAGACCAAAATAAAATAAGTAATTTATTTGAATATATTTTTAGAAATCGAGTTCAATATTAGAGAAAATACATCAGCACGAAATGCTTATGTCTATAAATTAAAATTTTGATTCTTTTTTTATTAACCGGAGAATCACATATCGAAATCGAGACTACTCTTCCAAGATTTGTAGATATCCAATTTTTTTTTTTAAATCAAATGTACCTTTGTATGGCCAAAAATGATTGAAATCGTAATGAATAGGTTCGTAACTCTAAAAAAAAAGCATTTAGGGTAAATTATTCAACTAGTAGACACCGTCACTTGGTTTCAACTTGCAACATATGAAAATGTCATTCTACCAAAACGTTTTGTAAAAATCAGTATTCTTTTAAATATAATCTCTGATATTATCTTGGTTTTCAACGTGAAAGTTTTCAGTTACAAACAAACACTTATAATCATTGTATTATAATGAAAAGGATCGGATCTCAAAGATTTGTTTTCTTTTCTCGACAAAACAAAAGAAAGAAAACATGTTGCCTATGTACGGACAAGACATCCTCATCCACGACTCGGACGCCGAAGCAGCCAATAAAATGCAAAATTCTTTTATTTCTAAATATACAGGTAATTTGTGTCTTACACGTTACGGGTCTAATTGCTTTTTTATTTTATTTTTATATTAATATGTGTTAGTGTTTGTTTTACTTTCAATTGTTAACCTGTTTCTAAAGTTCAAGGAAGAAAACTGGACCAAGAGATTATAAAGTTCGATTTAGGAAACACATTTACAAGAAAATAATTTATTCTGGTCCAAGGAAAAAATGAAAGTCTACCTTTTGCGTAGTCAACACACGTGCGCATAATCAAAGTCAAAGATATTCTCCAACATTGCCTTGCCTGTGAGCCGACCACGACCTATAGTTTTCTCTTTATTCAATTGAAACGTAAATTTTTTGGTAAGAAAATTTTCGTTTCTGTAACATTACCAAAACAAAACAAAAAATCCATAAAATACGATCTAAATATTTTATTAAATTATACTTTATGTGTTGTTTTAAGATGTATGCAGAAATAACAAAATAATCTATCACCATCGTTTCAATTATTGCATGTACTATGTAGCCCTTGAGCAAAAACCTCGAACCAAAACGATATTAGTAAATTGGTTGGGATTCAGCTTTTCCAAATGACCTAGTCGGTAGTTTCAAAATAGTAACTTGGTTTCCAATTATGTGCGGATTTTAAACCGAAAAACTGAATTACCCGAGTTTTGCGAAAAAATCCTAAATATGAATTAAGGGTTTGGTTTATTGTTCTATTTTCATCTGGCCACCAAATCCAAGAGCCAAATATACATCTGGAGAACATTTTTTTTTGTGAATTTTCAGCGATTCTGACCCGAGCTTAAGTTATTTTCTCCAACCTGTCCCGGCAATAGTCCGAAATATATACATGTGGTTGTAAACAATTTGTATATACCCAGTATATATACTTGTATATATTATTGTAAATAATTACTTACATAATAAACCAAATGTGGTTACCTGTAAACATGACCACGAATCCAGAAGCTTAGAATTTCTTTGAATTTAAATAGGATCTAAAAGATGAATTTTCAACTGCCTATGAAAAATTTAAGATCTCAATGGAGTTATATTCTTTCATTATATATGTGTCGAGGGCCGAGAATTAGGTTTCTAATTAGGACCCACATTTGTTTCCCTGCCTATAAATTTCTCGTCAAACACATGCAACAGAAAAACACATAAACACGTCTACGAGATAACACAAAGCGCAAGAACAATCCTTATTCATTGTTCAACATTTTCAAGCCTACACACACACACACATACATATATGGATCAAGGAGGTCGTGGTGGCGGAGCCGAGCATGGAAAGTACCGGGGAGTTCGGAGACGGCCTTGGGGAAAATACGCAGCGGAGATACGAGATTCGAGGAAGCACGGTGAACGTGTCTGGCTTGGAACGTTCGATACGGCGGAAGAAGCGGCTAGAGCGTATGACCAAGCCGCCTACTCCATGAGAGGCCAGTCCGCAATTCTAAACTTCCCTCATGAGTATAACATGGGGAGTACTGGCGGCTCTTCTTCCACCGCCATGGCTGGATCTTCCTCCTCCTCTGCCTCTGCTTCTTCTTCTTCTTCTAGGCAAGTTTTTGAATTTGAGTATTTGGATGATAGTGTTTTGGAGGAGCTCCTTGAGGAAGGAGAGAAGCCTAAGAATGGCAAGAAGAAGTGAGTGATACATGATCATTTCTAACGAAAGTAACAAAGCATAAGATATAATTAGTATGTATGGAAATAAATTATATGCAATGATCTTATGATCATGATTCGGGCACGAATCTATTTTTGTAATGAAATCGACCGATTGATGGTCTTAATTATTTTTCGAAAATACATATTTGAAAATAGTGAGATTATCTGAGAGCATCCTTTGATATGTAATAAGATCATGATGATTAATAAAAATATAACATATGCAGTTATTATTCCTTTTAGTGACATATTTTACGTTTCGAGTCTTATTGATCTGATATAAAGCAGTAAGAGTTTTTAGCTGGTAGAAAAAACAGAAGACAATATCAGAATAATTATATAAATTTTATTAACATTATTTAGCATTTTAAGTACAAAATAATAACATAGAATATTAATAAATATAACAAATTAATTATCTTCTATATTGATTCATAATTTGCCATTTTATATATGATCTAAGTAATTTAAAATCACTTCTTCTTTTTTTTTTTTTTTATCTTAGTCACTAACTAGAAAGACATGGTTTAACTTGTTTTACATGGACCATGCAACATAATCAACTAGTTATACACAAGGTCATATATTTAAAAATACTACCGAAATATATTTAGAGAAGGATAATCTAGGTAAAGGATATCTAAAATATTCACATAATTTATATAATTAACGTATATGTTTTTTTTCTAATTTTTTGTATATCAATCAATCCATAAGACTTATTTTTCTTACCTATTGGTTCTTTATATGTGGTTATTCTCAATGCTTAATTTTGACTGATCACCTAGATTATGATCTTAGTTTTAATTCCTTGGGACACCAAAATTATTGTTGAATTGCTTGAAAAAACATAGGTGAGCAAATTGTCCTTGGCCAACGAGAGTTGAAGTTAAGGCACTTTGTGAACAAATTAAACTTGAACAACTTTTTTAACTTCTACTTTACAAAAAAATATTCTGGCATCCTCTGCAGAGTCTTTTTAATTTTCTTTCATATTATCAAGAATCTTACATTATTTCGGATATATACTTCATTTTTTTCCTTGTTTGTGTTTTGAATTATTGGTTTTGTTTCATCCTCAATTTTTTTCCAGTGTTTTTGTTTGATTGAATCATTTTGTTTATCTTTTAACAATTGTTTATTGGTTTTTCAAATCTTAGGGATGACCAATAATTTGTTTCAATTTTATGAAACAATTTTCCTATCAAGACTTATTTTATTTGGGGCTTCATATCTTTTCTTCAATTTTATCCCTTGTTTAAGTGTTTTTAATTATTATTTTTCCACTATTTGTCAATTATCTTAGACTATTTTTAAAAAACAAACGCTAGTTGGATCGCCAATTTTTTTTATTTGCTTCAAAATTCTGAAGCAAATCTTATGGACATTCTGTACATATAATGCATCTCGATTTTTAATGCGATTTGTTTATTAAATGAATTTCATTTTGGGTCGTTCATAGTCGTTTTGATGTGACCTAGTTACATGTAACTCTCCTTTAAAGCATCTTTTTGTGAATACCGTGAAAATGGCGGCTGTTGCGTTGGCTTGCCCTTCTTGAAGAAGATGAGATGATCGTTGATATTCAATATGAATGTGATCATTGCTTTTGTCGAAATGTGGTTTTTGATACTTACGTAATTTATGATTCTGAATCTGTTAATCAATTTGTTTCTTTCTATATGATCGGATTCATCTCTTCTGAGTAGATGGTGATAGTTACTATTTTTGATCTATGTTTTTAATTGATATTCAATTTTGGATATTGTACATGTTTTGTCTCACAATGTGAGATTGAACACAATTAGATATCCTATTGAAATTGATCACAATCCAAATAAAGTTGATACTGTTTATGGTGATATTGTTTATTCTAATAAAGATGACCACAATCCTAATCAAGTTGATACTGTTTATGGTGATACTATTTGTTAGTAAGTTGATCCTACTACTAATGTTTTTGTTGATATTGTTTATGTTGATACTTCTTTGTTAATATTGTTTATTAGTCACGAACTTGAAATGTGCAATAAAATTTATTGATAGAAGGATGATGATTAAAACATAAAATGCTTAATAGGATTAATACTAAATTTGTTAATCTAATTCCAATATTAATTAAATTTCAGTGTAGTTCCATGTTTATTAGTAAAAAAAATTTGTAAGAGGGATTTATTGGTTTCTAATTTACATGGAATTTTGATGACTTTAATAAAATCATAGAAAGTAAGAAAATGAAAGATTTAAAACTATTGCTAGAGAGTTTTCAAGAGTTTTCTATAATCTTGTTAATTAGTATTTCATAATCTTGTAAAGTTTCTCAAACAATCTCTCTATTTTGATGACTTTATTTTAGGGTTGCATTTCTCTATTGGGTGTTCGCTTTGCTGGTTGGTTGTTTTCGCTTCGGAGGTGATTCGGGGAATCGTCATGCTGTTTATCGAGCTTGTTGTTGGTCGTATTGCTGATCTGTTTGTGCTAAACTTTTGGGGACTTAGACTTGTTGTTGGTCGTATTGCTGATCTGTTTGTGCTAATCTTTTGGGGACTTAGAATCATCCTTGCTCGTGCCTTAGATTTCATAGAGATGATTTCTAGTTTGTTTTCAAACTGGGTAGTGAGGACCATCTCTGTTTTTTATGTTGTGCTTTGGGTAAGTCTCGTAACTGGCTTTGTTGCAGCGTTTAAGATCTGTTTTGGTCAACAGAATCTTAAGGATCTTTCATTTTTGTTTAAGCTGTTGTATGCTGCTGCAGTATTGCTTGGCTTTGTTAAGGGTATTTTTATGTCGAGTTTGATATATAGATCGAAGAACAAAGAACATACTCGTGTAGGAGAAAGAATTCTGCATCAGATTGCCATTCTTAAATCTTTCGTGCAAACTGTAGTTATATATGGTTTGGGGTATTTCCAAGAATGGATTGCTGGTTTTCACAATGCATTCTGGTGGATCACCTTGGTTTTGGCTTTCTTTTTTTCACTGTACCATAACCATGGTGTTTCTGCATTTAGGAGAAGATTTTGATATACTTGGCAGTATCCTTGGCGTGACTTTTGGCCTGTCATTTACCTACTTCAAAGACCTTCAGTTTCGGTTTGTTTGCCCTTATGCATGTGCCACTTTTGTTTTGTTGTCTCTTCGCAATATATTGGCTATTGCAGCTGCCAAATTTTGTACGTCTCCCTCTGAGATTCCTACGCTTGTGCCTGACGGAATTTCTACACTTGTGCCTGACAGGATGAGGGTTCCTGTTCGTCATGTTGATGAGGTTGCTATTGATATGGAGTTTGCTACTCTTGAGCCAAACCACAGTATTGAGATGATGAGTCCTGACACGCATGGTGAAGACATGGTTTGATGTCCTTCTTATCTCCTCTCTAATAACATAGACATTTTGATTCTCTCCTCTCTAATGACATAGACATTTTGTAATATCTAAGTATAAAGGTTTATTGTAGTTTTGACATTTTGACATTTTGACTTAAGCTGCTTCTTGGACAGTATTGAAAATTGTTTTGCTCAAAATGACCGTTTTCAAAACGGTCTTGAAAAGTCTTGAAAACGTATATATTCACTCGTAAGCAACATGATATGTATACAGAAATAAAATATTGTGATGAAATGGAAACACAAGATATGATTAAACCTCAATATATATTCCTTTGTTATCTTTCTTTTTCTTAACTTTCGAAAGAATCTTGACATGATAAGCTATGATGCCTGATTTAGAGGGCAATTTATTTTAGAATTAAAATAAATTAGTATTTAGAACACCCAAGAGTTTTCTATAATCTTGTTAATTAGTATTTCATAATCTTGTAAAGTTTCTCAAACAATCTTTCTATTTTGATTACTTTTCATGACTTTATTTTGATGACTTTTCAATAACATAATAATTTAATTTATTAACAATCATAGATTCTTTTGTTGTAATTGAATAATACAAAACTTTTAATGATTTTATAAAAGTATTAATCCAATAACTCCATATTTATGAAGATTTTATATTACTTTTTACAAATCTTAAATTAATAACACCAAACTTTAACAAACTTTTAAAAAATCTTGACTGAATAACAACAAATTCTACATAACGTTTAAAGTCACTAAAATTCTATTTAAATTACAAATCAATAACACCCCCTAAGTCAAATTCAAACTTTAAAATAATTACACATATAATATTTCTACGTGTAAATGGTAAGTCAAATCTTGATAAAAAAAAACAATTTTTGGTAAGTCAAATCTTGAAATAATTACACATATATCATTTTGGTAAGTCAAAGATTACGTTTGACCAGAAATGGACTATAAAAGAGGTGAAATGCAATACTTAACTTCACCACTAAAGCAAAAGAACATTTTCTTAGAAAATGAATTACATTTCATTTAAAGTTCTCCTATTAGCATCTCTTCTTGTCGTCGTCTTCCGTAAGTATACATATATATTACTTACAATATCATTTTCAAATATACCACTAGAATTTTACATATTTCATTACCAATAGTTGAAAGTTGAAACTAATCTTTGTTAATAAAAAGCATTTTAGAGATGAATTGAACCTAAAAAAAGACTAAAATTAAATAAAAGTATACATTCAATATCAGTTGTAGTTTATTTTTAAAATTTTAATTTCAAAACTTATATTTTACAAATCTTTTTATATTTTTTTGGTGATCTTAAGGACAAAATCTTGCGGTTGGAGATTTTTGTGTGACAAATGAGGAATGCAGGCAAAACTGCCAATGTAATGCAGCGTATTGCGACATAAGCCGTAATATTTGCGTGTATAGAATACATGTTATGGATACAGTTGGTGTTAGTACTCCCAATCAACCTTGTATTCTAGAACATAAAAGTTGTGGTAGTGGAGCACCTCCACCGCGGAGATTGAAATTATAATGATAAAAGTCAATATATATATGTCTAATAAAAATTCAAAAGTCATTTCTCGAGTAAAATAAAAGTTCTTTTAAGAATTTTGATGTGTTAATATTGTTGATAGTCATAAGTATATGAATACTATCTTAACTTAAAAATCAAAGTGTAGTAATATTACATAAATAAAGCATAGAAAAGGAGTAATTTAATAAGATATCAATATAATTATTTTTTATAATTTACAGTATTTTACAGTTAATCAATACAATAAAAACACTAAGAGTTTCTCCAGGCCTGACACCTCAGCTTCTAAGGTTATTCTCTCTTTTTTTTTTTCCTTTGATAACTCAGGTGATCCTAAATGCTTTATAGGCCCAAAGACTAATCATGGGGCCCGAGGAAACCATGTTAAAATTCGAACCCCGGTGGCCAATGCTACTCGAACCCAGGTGGCGGAGACTTTTCTCTCTTTTACCACTGGACCAAGGCGACTTGGTTGGTTATTCTCAGGTTGACACATCATTAAAATCGTTATCCAATGAAAACATTTCGATTAATACAACTCAATATTTCTAAGCCAATAATAATTTTCCTACGTTCCACGTCATGTGGGCTTACTATTTGGGAAGAAGTAGGCTTATTATTATTCAGATGTCATTAAAATGTTGGGCTTATTATTTCATGATGCGTTCTCCTTTGACGAAGGGCTTTGATGAAGGTAGTTGAGTGGAGTGTCCTGAGCTTTGAGGTTGTCGAAGATGGATTTCATGTAGGGGAGAAGAAGAAACGGATCGATTGCCACGGTTATTCTATGCCAAGGAATTCTCAAGTGGATATGAAGAAAGTAAGATCGGAACTAATTGGTTCACCGTTCGATTTTCATGTCCGGCATGGTGGAGTTTCGTGACGGTGGATTAGGTCGGTTGGCGGCGCTTCTTTTCCGTCAACCCTTCTTTGTCGACATGTGTTCCTCTTTTATTATTGGGCTCTAACATAATGGCTTAATGTTTTAGGAGAGGTTGGGTTGTTGGACTTCAATTCACTTGTAATGTTTGCTCTTATAGACTTAAATCCAAAGTTAGTGTTAGGTCAATGTCCCGAACAAAGAAGAAACAGAGAAGATTAGAAGATTGATAGAGACTTATAATGTAATTTTCATATATAAGGAAACCCTACACATTTGGGGATCCGAGTACATTCTCAGATGTAGTAATGTAAAAACGATAAACGTATTGAAAACTAAAGAGAAAGGACAAACCCTCTTTCTTAATTAGAGGTTTACCTATACTCGGCCATACTTAACCTGTTAACCACTTTCGGTCTTCTTCTTCTTCTCCCACTACAATGATATGAACATGATTGGATGCAATAATAAGGCGATTAGGGAGAAAAGTGAATGCCTAGAGCTTCGACTTGTCGGAAGTTTGTTAGTTTCGCCGGAATCATCGACGAGAGCTTCGGTTTTGGTGATTCAACAGTACAACAACATCGGAACAGCTCCGGTCTGGCTTCAGATGGGACGGATGAAGACTCTAAATGAATCAGTGGTTAATAAGTACGCAACGATTCGGTTTAGGGGAATGGTTTACCATTGGTAGTGAAAATTGGTTAACGACTAATAGTCCGACTATACAATATAACGATCAAAGATAACACATACAAAAAAAGTTAGGCTTAGCTAATTATTGTGATTTAATTGTAAAAAACAATATCTTAAAAAATAAAATAAAAACATGTTAAATAGTTTTAGTTCGATTCAAATTATGGCTACGTAACATGAATATCTTTAACAGATATAATTTAAGGTTCTTGGAGTATAGTAGTCATTAAAAAATATTTAAATATATCACGATATAAAGACAAATGTAACATTTGTAAAAAATTATACGTATACTAAAAACACAAAATAAAAAATAAATAAATGCAAAGATTGACTATAATAAAAAATATATATATCTATATTACAATGTATATAATAATAAAAAAATTGTAAGAAAATATTTATATTAAATTTCTACCAATCATACTCATACTACAAAATTAAGAGGTCACTTCCCACATGCTTGTGTTTCGGTACCTAATCAATTTCTATGTTTTGAATAAAAGTGATCTCGCTCTGGCTCAAACGCTTGATCTACTCTTTTCCAATAACACTTGGTAGATATAAGTTAAGAGAAAGACAAGAAAAAGTTGGGATTTCAAGGCTCCCTTATCTTATAATCTTTTACATCTTGGGAGGTAAACAAGATTTTATGATTGTCTGCTTAACATAGACTAGGACAATTGCACTGTTGCATAATTGATATAATTTGTGTTGAGCTTGAAAAAGTAACTTTGAACGATGTTTGAAACATATGAAATATTCACCTTAGTAATAATGAAAGTAAAGTAAATAAAATAATATCTAATAGCGAGGAAGTATCTGTTTTACATATTTAAAAGACTTTGTTAGAGTTCTCTCTATGAGTTTAATTACAAAATTTGCAATCTTTATTTTTCTACATCGATATTTATTAGAACTATCTCATTGAAAATATACGCTATTAACTTTATGAAAATTGAGTTTATGAACCACATCCTTAAATGATAAGTCATGTTAATACATTTACTATGTTTGACTCAATTGTGATTACAAACAATATGATTTAATTATTACAATTGTAATTTAATTTAATAAGACAAAAAACTGGCTAGATTAATTTGAAATATGCCACATTAATTAGAATTATTTATTTATTTTTAATTCTTTATTTTCTTCTACTTATTTTTTTATTGGTCAAATTATTTTTACGTAGGTAAAAAAAATATTTAATATACAAATAATAACTTAAACACATTTATAAACCAAATGAGTATATTATAACTTAAATTTCATAAAGAGTACTTTTTAATTAATTCATTCATTAATTTAATAAGGCAAAAGACACAATGACACATGGCCACGTTAATTAGAAATATGCCACGTCTCCTACATGTTTCCCATGTTTCGAAGCAAATCACGTGTTCAAGTGTTCTTCAAAAGTCAAAACCTTTGAGAAACACTCAGAGACCATCACCATCGCATTTCCTCTGTTTCAATGGCTTCTTCCACTTCGATCCTTCTTGGCCCACCTTCCGTCGCCGGCGATTCAACGATCATCAAACCAGTCACCATCCATTCACCGGAAACCCCTGTTTCCGATGAAAACACTATAATCTCTCAAACCGCCACACTAAACCTCGAAGAACCACCACCAATGGGTCTAACTGAAAACTTCTCGCCGACGTTTCTTTCCTCCGGGAACCCATGTCTTGATTTCTTCTTCCACGTCGTCCCCGATACATCTCCCGATGATCTGATCAAAAGGTTAGCAACTTCTTGGTCTCACGATCCTTTGACTACGTTGAAACTTGTATGCAATCTCAGAGGAGTTAGAGGAACTGGGAAATCAGACAAAGAAGGGTTTTACACAGCTGCGTTTTGGCTTTACAAGAATCATCCAAAAACCCTAGCTTTGAATCTCCCTGCTCTTGTTGATTTTGGGTATTTCAAAGATTTGCCTGAGATTCTGTTTCGGATCTTGGAAGGTCAACAGATGGAGAGAGGGAAGAGTCGGGTTTGGAGGAAGAGGGTTCAGAGGAAATTCAAAGGGAAGAGTGAGAAAAAGTCGAAGATTTCCGGTGAAATGGAAGATCGGATTCTGGAAAATGTAGAGGAGATTGGTGGTTCTGTTGATAAGATAAAGGCTAGGGCTTTACGGAAACAGAGAGAGTTC
Source organism: Arabidopsis thaliana x Arabidopsis arenosa (assembly GCA_019202795.1). Classification (NCBI taxonomy): domain Eukaryota; kingdom Viridiplantae; phylum Streptophyta; class Magnoliopsida; order Brassicales; family Brassicaceae; genus Arabidopsis; species Arabidopsis thaliana x Arabidopsis arenosa. Next base: position 3,104,032 of record CM032925.1, read on the forward strand.
GAAAAGGCGAAAAAGGCGCTAGAGAGGTATAACTCTGATGCTAATTATAGATTACTGTTTGATCGGATTGCGGATTTGTTTGCGGTTATGTTGAAATCGGATTTGAAGTGTTTGAATTCGAATGAGTTGAATAAGATTGGTTTAGCTTCGAAATGGTGTCCTTCTGTTGATTCTTCGTATGATAAGACTACTTTGATATGTGAGGCAATTGCTAGAAGGATGTTCCCTAGAGATGAGTATGAAGGTATTGAAGAAGCGCATTATGCGTATAGGATTAGAGATAGGTTGAGGAAAGAAGTTCTTGTGCCGTTGCATAAAGCGCTTGAGTTTCCGGAGTTGTTCATGAGTGCAAAGGAATGGAATTTGTTGAAGTATAATAGAGTTCCTTCTGTGGCTATGAAGAATTACAAGAAGCTGTTTGAGGAACATGATAGCGAGAGGTTTTCACAGTTTTTGGAGGATGTGAAATCCGGGAAGAAGAAGATTGCGGCTGGTGCGTTGCTTCCTCATCAGATAATCAAGCAGCTGGAGGATGAGAGTGGGAGTGAACTTGGCGCGGAAGTTGCAGAGCTTCAATGGGCGAGGATGGTGGATGATCTTGCCAAGAAAGGGAAGCTGAAGAATTCATTGGCAGTTTGTGATGTCTCTGGAAGTATGTCGGGTACGCCTATGGAGGTTTGTGTGGCGCTCGGGTTATTGGTTTCGGAACTGAATGAAGAGCCGTGGAAAGGGAAAGTTATCACCTTTAGCGAAAACCCGCAGTTGCACAATGTCACGGGTTCGAGTCTGAAAGAAAAGACTGAGTTTGTCAGGGAAATGGATTGGGGAATGAACACGGATTTTCAGAAGGTGTTTGATCGTATTCTAGAAGTTGCAGTCGAGAATAACTTAACCGATGACCAGATGATCAAGCGGTTGTTTGTGTTCAGCGATATGGAGTTCGATGATGCAATGACAAACAGCCATTCAGAGGTGAGTTACCAACTGAGTGTGGAGGACCGGTTAAAGATAACGAAGCAACGGTCCAAGGAGAAATGGGAGACAGATTATGAGGTGGTTCAGAGGAAGTATAAGGAGAAGGGTTTTCAGAATGTTCCAGAAATGGTATTTTGGAACTTAAGAGACTCATCGGCTACACCCGTGGTGGCTAACCAGAAAGGAGTAGCTATGGTTAGCGGGTTTTCGAAGAATCTACTGACTCTGTTTCTTGAGGAAGGTGGGATTGTGAATCCTGAAGATGTCATGTGGTTAGCCATCAAAGGTGAGGAGTATAAGAAACTAGCTGTTTATGACTGAGATACACACACTCAAGGTTTAATGCTTATACGGTAACTCCATCGTTTCTATCAATTTCTTTGAGTTTATATCGCAAAAAAAAACTAAGAAGTTTGATAATTTTTATTGTTTTGTGGAATTATGTGTGGTCATGAATGAATCTTGTTTAACTTTTTGTTCTAAATACCTATGTATAATTAGATACAGCCAAATTGCTTGATATGATACGAACAAATCAACAAAACAAGTTTTTAAGAATTACCCTGAATCCAAAAACCTAGTTACTGACTTACTGTGAAGGAGAAAGAACTTTGTTTCGTCTCATTGTTGCTCTGTTTCAAAGAGCTCAGTTTCGTCTCTAGAGATGTCTTAATGAGACAGCCAAATCTCTTGGAGCTCCTGTCAAAATCTGCGATAGGCTTCTCTCTGTATTTTTCTCTCTCTTTTGTGAGTTTGTGTTAAGCATCGAAGTGATTTGTGTCCTACTCGCTTCTTCATTCTCAGGGCTCGATTGGTTCTCCCGCAAACGCTGCGTTTGAAAGCAGTTGCAGTTGCTAGCTTTAAAACCAATCATAAAGAATGCTTTAAACTGCTCCGGACCGCTCTACACCGTTCGAAATCGATATTTTTCGAAAGCTCCTTCCCGCAAGCGTTTGCGGTTATGGGCAGTAGCAATTGACAACTTTTTTTTTTTTTTTTTTTCCTTCTAAAAACTTTTATTAATCCTTTGGTATTACATAGCAAGTACAAAGCCAATACAAAACTTCAGAAGACAATTTATTACATAAGCAAAATTATGTGCCATATATTGGAGATGACAAAAATGAAGAAATGAATTTGACGATGCTTCCTTTCGATAAGCCTTACTCGCTATCATGTTGTCGCTATCATGTTGTCAAACATGTTATGTTCCTTCTTCATAAACCATCTTACTCGACTGTGATATGTATGCCTTATTGGCATTCTTTGTTTGAAACTCCACATCACATAGGAAAAACCCGTTGCTCCTGGAATAAGTTTTGAAAACCCGACAATCCGATACCAATTAGTCCGTATCGGTTTCATAATGTGCATCAGAAAGTTTGACTTGGTACCGGTGTAATCCCATCCTATTATACATCTCACACCAAAGAGTTCGTTGGCGATCTTCACGACAAATGCCTCCAATGTAATTCCAGGTTCCCATATACGTCGAGGGCCGCAAATTTGCATCAAAATATCGTCAACAATAATTGCAACCAGATCGAGAAGGCCGGGCAGACCCGGAAAAACACCGTGAATGAACCACATCATCGCACGGACAATTACGCCTCTGTGAAGAGGAAATAAAACCCTGATAGCAAGGATCAAAATGACGTCGGCTAACGATGTCGAGACCCAAAATTTAGACAAACCCAACCATGGATTTGTGAATAAAGACATCCTCATATTCAGATCGCCATGTCCTACGCTGCCAGACAAACCCATCACCGAAAACCCATCTCTTATGCTGCCATATGAAACCATTTCGGCTGCAAAAAGGGAGCAAGAGCAAGGGAACAACTTTTTTTCTTTTATATCAAACCGAATATACTTATTAAAAAAATATACATAAACAATAAATAAATTAAAAATATATTATCAAACCCTATATAAATTAACATTAATTTTCAAAACTCTAAATTTTTTTCTCTATCAAAATCATGGCATCAATCCAAACCGAAAATTGCAAGATACGAACGTAAATATTTTAATAATATTATTAATCCGAAAGATCTAAGAATTCAAAACATATATATTTTTGTCTATCATATTATTTTTTGTAATTTTACATACTTGAGATTGTTTTTTTTATGAACCTAATGCATGAAGTAATAAGCATTTAACTATGAAATTTATTTGTTTTTAAATAATTATGTAGATATGGTTTTATCATTAATTATATTTAAATTGTCATATTTTATCATAATAATATAAATATTTGGTGTTTTTATACTTTATATAATTACAAATTATATTTATTTTGGTCATTTTCGATATAACTATATTTGTTAGTAGTGACTAGTTCATGTAGATAATACTTTTTGTTAATCAGAAAAAGTTACGCTTGATTGTAACTTGTAAGAAAAAAAAACTTGGAAATGAGACAAATTCATCTCCTCATACTTTTCTTGCAAGATTAGTGTTGTTAAACATTATCTTCATCAGAAACAAAATCAAACTTATTGTCTACAACTTCCATAGTTCTCGCCATCTTTATCAATCCTTCACCGTATCTCAACCTCTTCTCCTCAATTCCTCCTACTTCTCTTGCCGTCTCCAAACACTTCTCTAACCACAAACAAATTCAATGCATCATGCCAGATGCAATGATTCAAATAAAGTTGGAAGAGAGATCTTAAAGTAATTTAGATATATAGCATTATTCGCAACGTTTATATTTTATAGAGAGAAACAAAATTATATAAAAACTAAAGCAAGTTTATATGCGCTTAATTAGATTCTTTTTTCAAGCTTAATTTATCTCTAAGTTTGGTAAGCGTTCTTCAAGAAGTACCAACCACCGTCACGAGCTATTAAATTTATCGGCCATAGCTCTTTACTTACTTACTCCATTCCATATTCTTATTTAATGACCCTCTTTGCGTTTGCATCCTTCATATCACTCACTTCACGAATCATAAACTTCCATTCATTAAGAAGACAAGGCTTCAAAATCCATTTTGTCAAAAAATTTCGAAAACGGGCCAATGAATGAAAATTTTCCATTCACATCATATGTTTCTCCTTTCCACGCACACATTTTGTTTTTCTGGTCGTTAATATTTACTGATATTTTTTAATTCTCTTTTTTACTTAATTATAGTAGAAGATAATTATTTGTTAGAACTAAAATTTTATTACCTCACATGCATGTTTAACTTTAACCTTGAGTTTTCTAAAACAAATGTTAGTGTTTTTAATATAAAAATAAGCGAAATAATCTTCATTCATGGATCCTTATATATTAATTCGCAAGCTTGAGAATTTTGTAAGGAAACTATCAATCATATTCAAGCATGGTCTGTGGTATAATTCAGCTAAGTTATAGCTTAGAGACATGGATATAAATTAGAGTTTTTGAAGTCTAGTTATATTTTCCGAGTGTGATTGATAAATATCTATTTTGTTTTGCTTATATTCTGCTAATTTTTTTGCTTATTTTTCTTATTTGTTTCAATGTAATTAAGGTTATCATTAATTAACGTAATGCTATATTTTATCAATTTGGTTTAAGATATTTCCATCATTTTCAGCAGTTCACCATATTTTCCAATACAGCAAGCTCAAAGCCAGATTAATATTTAATGCCGCATTCATCTAATACGTTAAATGATTTATGATGTATTTTTAATTTTTGAGAGATAAATGAGTGAATTAAGTAGACTTACAATTTAACCATTTGTGTTTAGTTTTTAATAAAATCTTGAATCCGTCTAGTAAAATCGTTGTCGTCGATCCTCCTACCATACCACAAAGACAAAAAAAATATAAATATATTAAAAATGTTAACTAACAAGGAATGAGTTCACTCATTCGTTTTCAATATGAGATTGTTTTTGGAGTCAATTGTTTTTTAAAACTTTTACACAGTCCCACACAACTTTAGATATTAGAATCCGTTTGATTTTGAATGTCTAGTTCTTACACTTAACCATATCGACATATCGTGGCCATCAACATCCCACACGGTAAGATTTGACTCCTATTATAGAAATACTAGTAAAATGATTTGAACACTAGATCGGTAACAATTAAAAAAAACTATTAATTAAGGCACGTAGAAAGTATTATGGAAACTAACTTTAGAAAATATCAGTAATTATTTTTGGTTTTTTTTCATAATAACAACTATAAAGAAAGAAAAACAAAGAGTAATAAATGAGAGGAAAAAAAACTTAGAAAATGAGACAAAATCAGCTCAAAACAAATAAAAACATGCTTACAATATATATTAGAATTCATTCTCCGTCAATGGTTACGTTTATGAATTTTTAGCTAATGAGATGATACGATTATTATATGTTAACATTTGTACCGTTAATTATATTTTAAAATTTTATACGCTATATTTATTTAGTTTATTGTACATTTGTTTTTTTTGTTGATAACATGCTACGAAGAAATAAAGATTACCATAATTAGTATATAAACATAAAAGAAGCAAGTCACATGTTCACGTAAGATGACAAAATCTCTTTTATGTCTCAATTCTCAACCTCAGCTATTTTTAGCAAACCCCATTTTTCAAACCTGTTTTTAACTCTTTACCATGTTGAGGACTTACAGTTCAAGTTCTAATTAATGATAATACACCTGTACATACTTTTGTAATTAGACTAATCTAGCTACAACAATTTGTATGCTTAGGATAGTTCTAAGGGAATGATACAACTTTATATATACTTAGATATGTTTAGGGGTATATCTCAAAAAAAAAAAAGATGTTTCTAAAATATAGTCATCGGTTGTTATTCAATTGTGCACGTAAGGAAGAGTTTTTCAGTGGTCTCTGGAATAACTATATTAATTATTTTCTAAATATATTAGACACATGATTTGTGTAATGGGTTCTAAAATTCATAATCTTTTATATATTAATAGAGAAACACTCTAAAAAATAAACCTTACCATGATGTGTTATTAACAAAATTACCACGCTGATGTGTCGCTTTCACAATGATTTGACTCATATTTTAACCCGCGGTACACCGCGGGATGATTTATTTTTTAAAGTTAGTATATATAAAATTTTATAAATTGTATCTCCTTATAAAATATTTATGTTTTATAATTTATAATTATTATCAAGTAGCGGTATATCTCGAGTTCACGGAACAATAATAAACTGAGGATTTAACTCGTATTAAAGCGGCATGTTAATGATATTTTAAAATTTTATAAATATTGATTCAAACCCGTTCGACATATAAATCCGTTCCGAAATATAACCCGTCCAATAATTTCTTAACCCGTCCCGTGATTTGTTTTCTAAAAGTAGTGATTTTAAAATTTAATAATTTTTTATTATATAAAGTTTATAAATTGTATCATTCTCTAAGACATTTATATTTCAATAAATTAAGGATTGAATCTGTATTAAAGCGACATGTTAATGATATTTTAAAATTTTATAAATGTTGATTCAAACTCGTCTACCATATAACCCGTCTTGTAATTTCTTAACCCGTCCCGTAATTTGTTTTCTAAAAGTAGTAATTTTAAAAAATTTAACGATTATTTATTATAGATAAAAGTTTGTAAATTGTATCATTTTCAAAGACATTTATATTTTATAGTTTACAATTGTTATTAATTAACATTATACCAGGGGACAATTTTTGATTTTATACAATCTTTTCTAAATGAGACTGATTTGATATGTCTAATATTGGTGGTATTAAAAAAAAAATTAAGGATTTAATCCGTATTGAAGCAGCGGATTAATGATAATTTTTAATCTTTTTATTATTGTTGATTCAAAAACCCGTCCCGCCAAACCCGTCCGGCCAAAAAACTCATGTATTTTATTAATGTTGATCTTATTTATGATATGATTCTGAATCATTGTCTAAATATGTTAATCGATGTAGAACGTTGAACACACATTTTCGTCAATTGGATAATATATGTCCGTTTTTAAAATTTCGAATCACAGTATATGCAGAAAAAGAATTTGATTTTTTTTTTACTTTATGTATTATATGATGATTCAAAACAGTTAAAAATAAATCAAACAAAGATGATAGGAGAATCATAATTCTAAATCTTAATCAAATCTTCTAAATATCTAAATTACTAAATATGAAATATCCGGTGTATGAGTTGGGTTAAATATAAGCCGACCCAACAAACTTTTTATGACCAAAATTTGGAAACGGGTCGGGTATCCAAATAACGCGGGAGCATTTTTACCCACCCGTCACCAAAATGACTAAAAAAATACTAGTATAGATACCACACTAATCAAAACCGAATTTCTAATCAAAGATTTTAAAAACACACAATCTAACAAGGGGATGTTAGCAAAGACAATTAAATGTAACATAGGATACCTTATAATTTTAGTATATAAACATAAAAAATCTTATATTTTTTTCTAAACTTCATATACCACAACCTTACATTTTTTTTCTGTATATGCAAAACAAATAACAAATCTTTATTAATTATCTGATAATTAAGCTTAAGTTTAAAATCAAAAAGACATTTTTTATTTCATAAATCCAGCAAACTAATGCTCTATTTCATAAATCCAGCAAACTAGCCGCTGCTCCTCAAAGGCGATTTCCAAAATTTTCTTTTTTGCTTCCCTCCCACTCTTCCTCCGTCGGAAACCATGGGGTCCCCCCCACCAGTATATGATCCTTGTCCGTCTGCTGATGTGCCATTGTCGGATCCAATCCTAGTATCTCAAGCCCCTAAGTCTGCCTAGTCTTCTCCCCTTGCTGAAGTCTCATCTTCATAGCCTAAACCAGTTTTTGAACTCGTGAACGGTGTTGCTCGAGTGTCTGTCCCGTCTGGTATTGTTGATGAGAGTGTTCCCCTATGGAGAAATTTCGTGGTTGGTTTTTTTATGGGTGACACGCCCCATGTGGGGACGATTATGCCACTGTAAACCGGATTTGGAACTCTGTTGGTCGAACATCAAGGATTGGTGTTCAATTTTTGAATGCTAATACGGTCTTGTTTCGTATTGATAATGCGCAAACTCGATCTAGGGTGTTGAAAAGACGCTATTGGCATATAACGGATATCCCTTTAGTGGTGAATGAATGGAGTCCAGAGATGATCCAAGAGAGGCCTAATCTCTCTATGATGTTGTTATGGGTGGATCTTAAGGGAGTTCCTGGCCATCTCTTTTCGCACATTGGTCTACGGTTTTTGGCTGACATAACAGGAAACTTTGTTAAGTTGCACCCCAATACAAAGCATTGCATCAGTTTTTGAACTCGTGAACGGTGTTGCTCGAGTGTATGTCCCGTTTGGTATTGTTGATGAGAGTGCTCCCCTATGGAGAAATTCCGTGGCTGGTTTTTTATGGGTGACGCGCCCCATGTGGGGACGATTACGCCACTGTAAACCGGATTTGGAACTCTGTTGGTCGAACATCAAGGATTGATGTTCAAATTTTGAATGCTAATACGGTTTGGTTTCGTATTGATAATGCGCAAACTCGATCTAGGATGTTGAAAAGACGCTATTGGCATATAGCGGATATCCCTTTAGTGGTGAATGAATGGAGTCCGGAGATGATCCAAGAGAGGCCTAATCTCTCTGCGATGCCGTTATGGGTGGATCTTAAGGGAGTTCCTGGCCATCTCTTCGCACATTGGTCTACGGTTTTTGGCTGACATAACAGGCAACTTTGTTAAGTTGCACCCCAATACAGAGCATTGCATCAGATTAGATGTGGCGAGAGTCTTAGTTGAGGTTGATCTCGAGAAACCTTTAACGGAGGAGATATGTGTTGAGGGTGAATCGGGCAGTGTTTTACTAGGACAATCAACTATCCTTGGCTTCCTTCTCGATGCAATGGTTGTCTTGGTTAGAGACACAAAATCGGAGATTGTACGAAGTCAAAGGCTGTAAATGACTCGATCGAGAAACAGAAAACTCACTTGGTGAAGGATAACATCGCTCACCCTGCAGGTAGTCCTGGATCTGCAGGGGAATTGTTGGAAGTGGTAAAAAGTTTGATGACTGATCTTGATTCACTTAAAGCTTTGCCAGTGGTTGTGTCACAGAGTAAAACTCTGAAAATTCAAGACTCAGTGGTTCAACAAGGTGAAATCGTAGAAATGCAGAGTATAGGGGTAGTTGAGGTTGCTAGTAAAGAGCGGGACTCAGAAGAAGGTTGGTCTGTGGTCGCTCGGCGGGGTAAATCAGTCTGTCCTCAGAAATTACCAGATTCTTCGCTTGGCATGAGTAGTGATGCAAGGAAACATAAATAATCTCCAACAGGTTTCAGTGTTCTTGCTGACATTCCAGAAGAAGGTGAGATTGTGGAAACAAGACGGTTTTAGAGGGTACCTCGGATGTGGGTGTGGAAGATTAGGTCCAGGCTGCAAGACGCAAATCCAAGAATGCAAGTAAGGTGATGGGACAACCAAAACATTTGCGGAGGCCAATTCTCAATGTTAAAGACATGATTCAAACGCATCCCCTAATCTCATCGAAGAAAGCTTCCTCTCGGAAGTTCTAATGACGTCGATCTTTGCGTGGAACATGCGTGGGTTCAATAAGCCACGCAAATACAATGCTGTATGTGAATCGGTTAGAACACATCAGTTTACAATGGCCTACTTGTTAGAAACACGGGTTCAAGAAGAAAATTGTAAGGCTATCCTGGAATCTACTCTTCCAGGGTGGCAGTGGCTTACAAACTATATGCATAATCGTTTGGGAAGAATTTGAGTTTGTTGGTCTGAAGAAGTTGAAGTACACTTAATTCATATGAGTGCACAATAGGTAACTTGCTGTATTCGTTTTAAATCCTCGGGAGAGTATTTGATCTGTTCTTTTGTTTATGCCTCAAATTTTTCTCCGGAAAGGCGTTTACTGTGGCAGGAACTTTGTGATATCCAAGCAGGGTGTGTTCAGAATGGTAATCTTTGGTTAGTTGTTGGGGATTTTAATATCTCTCTATCATCTTTTGAGCACTCAAGATCCCAGGATTACCTTCCGGATTAAGGGGCGATGAGAGAGTTCCAAGATACAGTTCAGTCTTGTGGATTGGAGGACTTATCATTCGTAGGACCAATATTTACTTTGGAAAATAGTCAATATGAAAATTCCATCAGCAAGAAGCTGGATAGAGCTCTGGTAAATAATAGGTGGCTACAATCTTTTCCAAGCGCTCTTGCTACCTTTGAGATGGGTGGAGTCTCTGACCATACACGCTTTTGGGTTCAAGTCAGAGAGCCTCCGCAAAGGAACAAACGTCCGTTTCAGTTTTTTAATCATGTAGCCTTGCATCCTCAATTTTCAGAAGTTGTAGCTCAAATTTGGTCCACCACGTCACCGCTTTATCACTCCAGATCAGCTCTTAATTTGTTTCATAAAAAACTGAAACTTATAACAGAGGACCTTTGACATCTAAACAGAGAAACTTATGGTGATCTGCCTACTCGGGTCAAGTTGGCTTATGTGGATCTCTGCCAAAAGCAAAACGATGCTCTTACCAGTCTGCACCAATCGAGCTATGCTACGGTTATAGAGGCATATGAAAAATGGCAGCATCTTGCATCTATAGAGGAGCAGTTTTTCTGCCAAAAGTCAAGAGTTCAGTGGTTGCATCTTGGTGATCAGAATACGAGCTTCTTTCATAAAGTCGCAGAGAGTAGAGCTGCCAAAAAAGCAATAAAGCAGCTTAAATCAAGCAATGGTGAAGTACTGACTGAATTGAGCGCAATCAAGGCTGAAGCTGTTAGTTATAAGGAATTTCTTCAGACACAGCCTAGAGATATTGAGATCCCAAATGTGAAATCTATTGCGAACTTGGTATCATTTCGATGTTCAGCTGGGAATGCTGGTACTTTACTCCAACCAATAACTGCAGAGGAGATACGTAAGACGGTTTTTTCTATGCCGCTTAATAAAGGGCCGGGTCCGGATGGCTTCACGGCTGAGTTTTACAGAGCTGCATGGTTGATAATAGAGGCAGATTTTGTGGTGGTAGTCCAATCGTTTTTTCTCTATGGTTTCATGCCTAAGAGAATTAATGGTACCGTCCTCTCGCTGATCCCAAAAGCATCTAATCCAGAGACCATGAAGGATTATCGTCCGATAGCTTGCTGTAATTTGTTGTATAAATTGATATCCAAGATCCTTGCCCGACGTCTCCAACAGTTTCTCCCTGATGCTATAGATTTTAGCCAAAGTGCATTTGTTAAGGGACATCTTCTTCTATAAAATGTTCTCTTAGCCACGGAACTTGTCAAAGACTATCACAAGTCTTTAGTCTCTTCTCGCTCTGCTATCACGTTGGACATCTCGAAAGCGTTTGACACATTTCAATGGCCTTTTATCATTGCTACACTACGAGCCATGCATTTTCCGGATCAGTTCATCTATTGGATATCCCAATGTATATCCACTTCCTCCTTCTCTGTTTCAATAAATGGGGAGTTATAGGATTTTTTTTTCTAGCTCCCGGGGGCTGCACCAAGGCTGCTCATTATCTCCGTATCTATACGTGATTGTGAGTAATGTCCTCTCTGGTCTGTTGGCTAAGGCAGTCTCGGATCGCCTTATTGGTGTCCACCCTAAAATGCCAAGTAGTCAACTTGTCGCATCTTAGATTCGCTGATGACATTATGGTCTTCACGGACGGTTCTCCTCAGTCACTCCGGGGAATTCTTGCTGTTTTTGATGACTTTGCCTGTAAGTCAGGATTGAATATAAATGTGATGAAGTCTTCCTTATTTACAGCGGGAAGAGGGAAGTTACAACTCCAACGAGAAGCTGAAAGAGTTGGTCTTGCGATCTGTGAATTGCCAATACGTTACTTGGGGCTGTCTTTCACTACCAAAGCTTTGTCAAGAACCGATTATGAGCCGCTAATAGAAAAGATCAGGAATAAATTGGCAAGCTGGACCTGTCGCAACCTCTCTTATGCGGGACGGGTCCAACTTATTAAATCAGTCATTGTAAGCATTACAAATTTTTGGAGTTCGGTTTTTTGTTTACGGAAACGGTGTTATCGAGAAATCGAAAGCATGTTTTCGACATATCTCTGGAGTGGCTCCCCAAATGATCATACCAAAGCCAAAGTCGCGTGGGAAGATATTTGTGTGCCTAAAAACGAGGGTGGGCTGGGTATTAGACGGTTGCATGAGGTCTCTCGGGTTTTCAGCCTTAGTCTCATTTGGAAAATTCTGTCAGGTTCGAATTCTTTGTGGGTTGCTTGGGTTAATCACTATCTAATCCGTCCAGGCACTTTTTGGGATGTCAAAAGCACTACATTGAGATCATGGCAGTGGAGAAAACTCTTAAAACTGCGCCCACTAGCTGCTTCGTTTGTTAGTCGTGAAGTTGCATCACTCAAACAATCTTTAAACAATCTTCGTCCTAAACCAATTTTATAGATAATAATGTTGGGATTATAGAAACTTCACAAATTTTATGATGGAGCTCTTTACGTACTTTTCACCTTCTGTGATATATTATATACAAAAAAATTTAAGAGAATAACCTATACAAATCATTAGCTAATCCGCTATACTACTATTTACTCATATTTTGAGTTAAAATTAAAAATAATTAGCAAAAAAACCCAAGTACGAGAAAAATAATAAAATAATTTCATTAAAAAATGATACATACTAATAAAATAAAGTTAGTATTAATACATATAAATATGTAAAATTATATAACATGTACAATAAAATAATAAATGTAATATTAACCTATAAAATAAAAATTTAAACCTTACATTTATTATTTAGTGGACACATGACAAATGCTAAAGTGATGATGTGTCACTCATATGGAGAGAGTTAGGCAATTTTCAAATTTACTAGATGAATACCCACGCTACGCGTGAGTTTGTTTTGAAAACTGTTTAGAAAAAATTATGTTGAATATTCTTGTTGCTAATTTATGTTTTTTGTTATCGTGTAGTTAATAAAATTAGATCCATCTTATATAGTTACAATTTTTATGGTTAAATATATTTTTGACTTGAAATATCAATTTATACATTTTCATGTATAAATATGCTTATTTATATATCTAAGATTTTAATATATTTTTTTTCACTGAATACATACAACAATAATATAGGAATTTTTGATACAATGATATATAATTATGTTACTTGTCTAACTTGATTATAAATAAAAAAACATTCTTGCTAAATGTACTCTCCTGATCTAGTACTCCGGCCACATTATGATAGGCTATTAAATATTGGATTGACATAATTTGAACAAGATCTCAAGAATTTTCATAAGATTATAAAAGAAAACAAAACTTAAAGAGTCATTTAAGTCAACACTTTTAAATCTTCTGCTATTGCATATAGCCATATAAAAAAATGGTCGTCTCTTGATTTTTTTGGTATGTCTAACGTCTCAAAGACTCATTATTTAAAAAAACTTGCATGTCAATGTTATCAACTTACCATAAAATATAAACTAAAAAGAGAGAAGGCCATATGATAAGTCGTATATGAACCACAAAACGTAATAACGAGAAAAGACTCAAAGTAAAATTACTAAACTAATAAGAGGTTAGGTAGCAAACAACTAAACTACAACACAAATAACTTTTTAATCATTAGTGATCATTGATAAAAAAAAAAATTTAGTAAAATAAAAAGAGTAAAATAAAGTCGTGCTTGATTTATCAACATAATTTTGTAGTTTACATTTTATTTTGAATAATCAACTTAAAGTAGGGGATTGATGTAGGATTTAATGCAACAAAGAATTTTTATTTTTTTCATTTAGTTTTGATAATTTTTTTTTTATAAATAATGTAGAATGACACATGTCATTTTCTTGTGTAATGATGTGATACTCATATGGAGAGAGTTGACCAACTTTCATATATATATGATATGATTTATGTTTTCCATGCAACAAGCAAATAAGATTTTAAAAACGTATGCATACACTTACCATTCTAGCGGTTTGCTTACTTGCACTTTCATCTTTTTATTACCAATTAGACCATATTTATAGTTCTAGATTTGTGCGAACTTTAAGAGCAGCCATAATTTTTGTCAGATACACACTTCATATCAGCACACAGACAAATCATGTCTGGTATAGGTGTTTAGGTTAGAGTTATTTTTGAATCACCGAAGCTAAATTTTTAAATTCTTAGAATACGTTATAATCTCTATCTCTTGAGATTCATGTTTCCCTTTGAGTTTTAGTTTGAATTATGGAAGCCTAGAGTCTAGAGAGTTGACAAAATTTAAGGAACTTAAAATTCATTTATGCAACACATTTATTCGGAATGCAATTTTCTAACAAAAAAACAACATTAGAATATAACTTTTAGTTTTAAAAAAAAAGAAATTAATGAAATGTTGTAATAAAAAGACAACATTGTAAATAACTGCAAAAATATATTTATTGAGATTTTTATTATTATTAGATTATATATTCATTATATAAATGTCCTAAGATCTAGGTTACTTGGTCTCCAAGCTAACAATTCTTAATATTTTTGTATTATTATATTTTTCTTTTTATAAAGTTGATGTCTTAGGGTTTCTCTTCTACCTATATAAATACTTTACCAATTGATAGACAAAGCTATCCGCTACTTTGATACAAACCCTAGCTTCAAAGTAAAAAACTCTTGAAACCATCACCTTCACCAAATCTCTATCTTCAATGGCTTCTTCCACTACGATCCTTCTGGGGCCACCTTCCGTTGCTGCCATCGAGACACCAGTTACTATCAATTCGCCGGAAACCCCTGTTTCCGATGACAACAGTTTGATCTCCCAAACTGCCACACTAAACCTCGAAGAACCACAGATGGGTCTAACGGAAAACTTCTCGCCCACGTTTCTCTCCTCCGGGAACCCATGTCTCGATTTCTTCTTCCATATCGTACCCGACACACCTTCCGATGATCTGATCCAAAGGCTGGCGATTTCTTGGTCTCACGATCCTTTGACTACGTTGAAGCTCCTCTGCAATCTCAGAGGTGTTAGAGGAACTGGGAAATCAGACAAGGAAGGGTTTTACACAGCTGCCTTGTGGCTTTACAAGAATCACCCAAAAACCCTAGCTTTGAATATCCCTGCTCTCGTCGATTTTGGGTATTTCAAAGATTTGCCTGAGATTCTGTTTCGGATCTTGGAAGGTCAACAGATGGAGAGAGGGAAGAAGCGTGTTTGGAGGAAGAGGATTCAGAGGAAATTCAAAGGGGATAGTGAGAAAAGGACTGCTATATCTGGTGAAATGGAAGATCGAATTCTCGAAACCGCGGAGGAGATTGGTGGTTCTGTTGATAAAGTCAAGGCTAGGGCTTTACGGAAACAGAGAGAGTTCGAAAAGGCGAAAAAGGCGATTGAGAGGTATCACTCTGATGCTAATTACAGATTACTATTTGATCGAATTGCGGATTTGTTTGCAGATTTGTTGAAATCGGATTTGAAGTATTTGAATTCGAATGAGTTGAATAAGATTGGTTTAGCTTCGAAATGGTGTCCTTCTGTTGATTCTTCGTATGATAAGACTACTTTGCTATGTGAGGCAATTGCTAGAAGGATTTTTCCTAGAGATGAGTATGAAGGTATCGAAGAAGCGCATTATGCGTATAGGATTAGAGATAGGTTGAGGAAAGAAGTTCTTGTGCCGTTGCATAAAGCGCTCGAACTACCAGAGGTGTCTATGAGTGCCAAGGAATGGAATTTGTTGAAGTACAATAGAGTTCCTTCTGTGGCTATGCAGAATTACAGGACGCGCTTTGTGGAACACGATAGCGAGAGGTTTACCGAGTTTTTGGGGGATGTGAAATCCGGGAAGAAGAAGATTGCGGCTGGTGCGTTGCTTCCTCATCAGATAATCAGCCAGCTTGAGAATGATAGTGAAAATGAAGTTGGGGCAGAAGTAGCAGAGCTTCAATGGGCAAGAATGGTGGATGATCTTGCCAAGAAAGGGAAATTGAAGAATTCATTGGCGATTTGTGATGTCTCGGGAAGCATGGCTGGTACACCTATGAATGTTTGTGTAGCGCTCGGGTTATTGGTTTCAGAACTTAACGAAGAGCCGTGGAAAGGGAAAGTTATCACCTTTAGCGAAAACCCGCAGCTTCATGTAGTCACGGGTTCGAGTCTGAGAGAAAAGACTCAGTTTGTAAGGGAAATGGATTGGGGAATGAACACTGATTTTCAGAAGGTATTTGATCGGATTCTAGAGGTTGCAGTTGAAAATAACTTAACCGATAACCAGATGATCAAGCGGTTGTTTGTGTTCAGCGACATGGAGTTTGATGATGCAAGAGTAGACAGCCATTCGGAAGTGAGTGACTACGAGAGTAACTCCGAGAGTGACTATGAGAGTGTCTCCGAGAGTTTTGAGAAATGGGAGACGGACTATAGAGTTGTTCAGAGAAAGTATAAAGAGAAGGGTTTTCAGAATGTTCCTGAAATTGTATTTTGGAACTTAAGAGACTCGTCAGCTACACCCGTGGCGTCTAAGCAGAAAGGAGTAGCTATGGTTAGCGGGTTTTCGAAGAATCTATTGACTCTGTTTCTTGAGGAAGGTGGGATTGTGAATCCTGAAGATGTCATGTGGTTAGCCATTAAAGGTGATGAGTATAAGAAGCTAGCTGTTTATGACTGAGATACCACATAAGCTTATTATACCTTAAGCAGTTTTTTTTCTTTTTGATGTATGGAATTTTGTGAGGACATGAATGAATCTTGTTTATGTTTTTTTTATACTAAGTCTAATTAGATACAGCTAAGAAAATGAAAATGATCTTGAAGTCATAAGAGGAGGCATCACTCTTCGTTTCCTCCTAACTTTGGAATCTTTCCTTTATAGAAGAAAAGGGCAAAAGCCAAACTAATATTCTCTAATCTCTCTCTTTCCTTGTTATTCCTGTGGTGTCCTCTCACATCCGGTAGTTTCATAACGAATATGTTCTTGTCATAGCCAAGTTGCTTGATACTATGCGGACAAATCAACGAACAAGGTTTTGAGACTTGCTCTGAATCCAAAAACATTGATACTGTGATGGAGAAAGAACGTTGTTTCGTGCTCTTACACGCAGAAATATCTTGAATTCGAATCGCGATGTACATGATTAGATTCAAGCCTAAAATGCTCAACACAAAAAAAGTGTTTAAACTAGCTAAAATATTTTTTGAACCATAAAAAGACAAAAATAACTAGCTAACATTTTTGTTTATTCTGGTGGAAGTAGACCAATTTGGGTAGGGTTTTTTAACACACGGGATTTTGCTGAAAAGGAAGAAGAATATGTTTTTGTAGATAGCCAAGTTGCTTGATATGACGGGAACGAATCCAAAAACATTGATACTAAGAAAAAGAAAGAGCGTTTTTCGCACTCTAATTACCGGCGCAAAGATCTTGAACTTGAATCTTGACTTACCGGGCTGGATTGAAGCCTAAGAAAGTAAGAAGCTCAACAAAAAGCAGAAAAAATGTGTTACTAAATTAGCTAGAATCTGATTATTACATGATTTAGTTGAAGTTAGAACAATGTAGGTAGGTATGAACACATGGGCTTTTGCTAAAAAGTTATGAAGAATATATTCTTCAAAGCGGCTTTATAAAGCCCTTCTTCAAATTGACAATTACCATTCTTTTTCTCAAAGAGCAAGCATAAAAGAACATAAAAGCACCAAACTTTTTTAATTTATTTCATATTGTCAATAGCTTCTGTGTTATATAAATCTTCTTGGTCTCTTCTCGTTGTTGTTTCGTCTCATTGTTGCTCTGTTTCTTGAGGTTTTATCAATGGATGCTGGTACTTTAAACTCGGTGATCAATAGGTTGCTTGAAGCTAGAGAGAAACCAGGAAAGATTGTTCAGTTGTCTGAAACAGAGATCAAACAGCTCTGTTTCGTCTCTAGAGGTATCTTCTTAAGACAGCCAAATCTCTTGGAACTCGAAGCTCCAGTCAAAATTTGTGGTAGGCTTCTCTCTTTTTCTCTCTAACTCCTATTTGAGATTGTTCTCTTATGTAATCTTTTGGTTAAACAAAAAAAACAGGGGACATTCATGGACAATATCCGGATCTCTTGAGACTATTCGAATACGGCGGTTACCCTCCTCGTTCAAACTACTTGTTTCTTGGAGATTACGTTGATCGCGGCAAGCAAAGCATCGAAACGATTTGTCTTTTACTCGCTTACAAGATCAAATTCCCTGAAAACTTCTTCCTTCTTAGAGGAAACCATGAAAGTGCCTCCATAAATCGCATTTACGGCTTCTATGACGAGTGTAAACGCAGATTCAGTGTCAAGATTTGGCGAATCTTCACCGATTGCTTCAATTGTCTCCCCGTGGCTGCACTCATCGATGATCGGATTCTTTGTATGCATGGTGGGCTCTCACCGGAGCTTCTTAGCTTGAGACAAATTAGGGATATTCGTCGTCCAACAGATATTCCTGATCGCGGTTTACTCTGTGATCTATTGTGGTCTGATCCTGACAAAGAGGTTAGAGGTTGGGGGCCTAACGATCGCGGAGTTTCTTACACTTTTGGATCGGATACAGTTTCTAGCTTTCTGAAAAGACTCGATCTTGACCTAATTTGTAGGGCTCACCAGGTTTGTTTATTGTTCCTTGCACCCAACGAAACCCTTTTTGTGTATGTTTCCTTTTGACGCAAGCAATGATGTCGTAACAGGTTGTTGAAGACGGATTCGAGTTCTTTGCGAATAAGCAGCTCGTGACGATATTCTCTGCGCCGAATTACTGCGGGGAATTCGACAATGCAGGTGCTATGATGAGTGTGGACGATGATTTGACATGCTCTTTTCAGATCTTAAAACCTAATGACAAGAAATCAAAGTTCAGTTTCGGAAGTAGAAGTGGTGCTAAAACTAGCTTCCCTTATCCTAAAGTCAAGGTATGTGTGGATGATACTTTTGCACCAAAAACAAATGAAATATAGTAAATGCATAAAAAATTTGCTCTAAATTTTTAATTTGTTTTTACTCCTCAATAATAATAAAAAAAACTATTCACATTGATCGATGAAACTTTGGATTAGTGTTGACTTTGGCCAAATTAGACCAAACATTAGTCAAAACTAACACTGTGGTATAGTTTAAAGTTAAACTGCTTTGTTTCTCACTAGTTATTTATAGGGACACAGTTTTTGTCATGTCTTACAAGGCAAGCTCGCAATCTCTAACCATTTGTTCGAAACATGTTTACTTGCAGTCGATTCTGAGTTCGCAGAATTCGAAAGAATACAACTGATGAAGATTTTGAAATCATGCCAACGTAATTCGATTATATGATGAGAAAGCAAGATGATTTTGAATTTTGTTTTGTTGTGTTGTTTTTTGCTCTTACTTGTGTGTATGTTTTTCATATCTCTATTGTTTGTAAATTTGGTTTGTAACTGTTGGCGATTAGAATTTGATTTTAAAATATAATTTCCTTTGGACCATATATTTTTTTTAAGTTTCTTGAGTAGAAGACATTTGATATTCTTATCTTTCAATACTAGAGAGAATAAATTACCGGATCGGTATTTATTTCAGAGAAAATTATCAGATCTGGTTGGTTTACCAAGTCTTGCTGGTTTAGGCATTTTTTATTTTAACCAAGTGTCGCATTTACCCTTATCACAGTTGATTGTCTCTCTCTTCTCTGTTTTCTTCCTCTCGACCAAGCCAACAAAATGACGATGCTCTGATCTTCTTCCTGCGACTACACAACCTGATCGCCCAAACGAATTAGCTTCTCATGGTTGTGACTGTGATGCGATCTAGTGAAATAAATGGTACTGGTGAATGTGATATGATGAGATGATTAGATCCGAAGAGAAATTTTGTTTAGATTTAAAGATAAAATTAGAAATTTTGATTTCATTAATATTTCAATTGAAGCCCTTGGGTTTAGTAATTCCTCTTAGGGTTTAGTTTTTTCTATTCAAAACGAAACTAATTGAATCCATTGTGGTTTTTGGAAATGGCGTTAGCGGCGGAGAAATTTTGTGTTTTAGATCGGAGATTGAGTTGGTGGCGGATGGGAGATGGTGTTTGGCGGTGGAGATGGTGAGAAGGGAGAATTATGGCTAGGAAAGCGAGGGTTGAGATTGGGAGAGGAATCAAGTTGGTCATGAGAGGAAGAGAGGTTTGTCGTTAGAGAAGAATGGAGGAAGGAGAAAACACAGAGACAGGGGCAAATTTGTCTTTTACACTGATCCAAAAATGCCCAAACTTGAAGGCCCGATAGATATTCCATTTTTGAAAGTTTTGGGCCAAATAATGTATTTGATTACAAAGTTGGGAATTTTGTTAATAGTACCATCAAAACAAGTTTTCAATTTAGGAAATGACATTTTGAAAAAGTCCTTTCAGAAAAAGGTCATTTGTACCTTTTGTGGCATGGGTAAAAGACATTATTGTCCTTGTAGCAAAAACAAACACTCATCACTCTCTCTCCTCATTTATTCTCATATCACTTTACTTCTCCTATTTCTCAACGGAATAAAAATAGGTGGGTCTACTAATTTATATAATTCCCAAAATGCATAACTTAAATGAAGGTCACTTACGAGTAAATGGAAATAAAAGAGTTTATCTTTTGTCTACAGCTCAACTAAATTTGTCCATAACAAATTAGGATATAAAATTAGTCTATGTATTGTTTTTGTCCATTTAAAATGAACAGGTAAATTTGGTTCACTATTAATGATGTTGTAACAAACTGTCATGGTAAGTCGTGGGTAAAGTGTAATGGACGAAACAATCATGGTAAAAATTGGGGAGTGGATGTGTTCAGATTCGGGATAGTGAATCTTGTCCAAATATAGTAAATAATGTCCATAATAAGAAAAGGACTTTGTCCCAAGTTGTCTACATTCGTGTCTTTCCCAATGTTGTCCATAGTGGGATCATCATCCTATAGTCGAATTTATTTAATCTACTTTTAATTAGAATTTACCTGGTTTCCAATGCATTTATGACAGATAATAAATGATGTACTGAGCAGTCAAATCGTCATCCTCTGTATGCAAATTGGAAGGCATTTCCGTCTTTCTTATTGAGAGAAATGACATTTAACACAACTAGTTTTTTAAATGTCATTTTAAAAAATAGAAGTCAAAACATGACAGTTTAGTTAAAAATCTCTACAAAGTTCACATACCATATAAACAGAGGAAGACATGAGGTTTACAAGATTGGTCGGGCGCAAACTCTCATCGAGCTATGCATTACTGTCCCAGGTTATTGGTTCACTGTTGCGTTTATTGATATCATGGGAAGATTCGCGGTCCAGCTAATGGGATTCTTCTTCATGAACGTATTTATGTTTGCTATAGCTTTCCCCTACGATCACTGGATCAAACAAGACAACCGCATTGGATTCGTCATTATTTACTTCTTCACTTTCTTCTTCGCAAACTTCGGTCCAAATGCAACTACTTTCGTTGTTCCGGCCGAGATCTTCCCAGCCAGGCTGAGATCCAGTTGTCACGGAATATCAGCCGCGGCAGGAAAGGCAGGAGCTATCGTGGGAGCGTTTGGATTTTTATACGCAGCTCAGTCAAAGGACAAAACCAAGACGGAGTTATCCACCTGGTATTGGTGTCAAGAACTCGTTGATCATGCTTGGTGTTATCAATTTTGTTGGTATGATCATGACGTTTTTAGTGCCCGAATCTAAAGGCAAGTCTCTTGAGGAGCTTTCAGGCAACAATGTGAATGACGAGACAACCTCTTCCGCTGTCGCCACCTCCAGAAATAACTGAAGGCATAAAGACTTTTGCCTTAACCAACATTCTGTAGTTATTTCGCCCGTTTGATCTTTGGTGAAATTTGTTGAGTGGACAAATCAGAATGTATCAAAGAGTTGGTCTCTTTTGTTTATAATTCCTTTTCGAAATAAAAATGCAAACCCTTACTTGAAAGAAAAATGTTGAGTTGGTGTTTTCATGTATATATATATAACCTTTTGGATTGACAAGGCCCAATTTATAACCAATACCTACTACGCGGGATAACGCGACTTAATGGAGTTGAACTCCAGTGGAAAAGGCGAAGTCAAATAGACTTATCCAGACACATCCCCATATCTTAACAATATATTTAAGGGAAATTTACTAAAGTGACCCATAATTTGTGTTTAATTACTAGAATGGCATACCAAAAATATGGGTTCCAACACCCATTTCATTCCAGAACTCATGGTAAGCAGCTTCACATGTGTCTGACTCGTCCACAATTGAGCCCCGTTACGTCCGCAAATTCATAAAGAGAAAATCTGATTGGCCTTTGATCAATCAAACACCAAATCTAGTGATCGTTGTCGACTCGCAGCTGATTTGAGAGGAAGTAATGAACGGTCTGGGCAGCCCATGTGTATTCAGCATCAGTCAATTTTATAAACACTCCAAGTGTTGATTTCATCAAATCATCCCACACATCCGGACCTAATCCTTCTCTGATCTTCCTTCTTCATACAGTCGAGGAGGGTACTTGAGGATTTGACTAGAAGACGCCATTCCTAATCACAGAAACAAAAAAAAAAACATGATTGTTAAAGCTTTTACTTAAAAATCTGTCCCTTAAGAATATGTCACTTAAAAATCTATCACTGAAAAATCTGTCACAAAATTCCTAAAAATCTGTCACTTAAGAAATGCAGACATTCAATAAACCTGCGATAGCAACAGACAAAATAAAAAACCAAAATCAAAACAGAGGCGGGAAGAAAAGTTTGTAAGATTATTGAATCCGCAAAATAGAGGAGAAATAGCAATTTGCATAAAACCAAAACGTGAAAAATCTGTGAGAACTTCAACGAAATATGTGGTCATGTAAATCGAAAAGGCGCTACAAAAAAAATTCCGACGAAATTAGGTTAAGATTACTGGAAACCAGAAGAACAATGTAGCTACTGAGATGATCAAAATAATCAAAATACGATTTTAAATCTTCAATCGAAAAAGGAAAAAAATCAAGTTATCAAAATACAAGTTAATACTATTCCGATGAAAAAGCCCAAAATCTTAACCAGAAAAATGAACTAAGAAGCAGCAGAAGGAACTGAGGCTCCAGATCTGCAAGAAAAACAAGTTATCATTGTCAAAATCGTATTTCAAAATAATCAATCGAAAAAGGAAAAAAATCACAAACAAGAGCTCAACGTTTAAGAGTTTACCGGAAACTCTACGGCGAAGGAAATCCACCGGAGAAGAAAGCAAGTACGGCGAATCAAACACTCACGGAGACTCGACGGCGAGCGAAACTTTCGACATGCATTTGGACGGAAGATTAGGATTATCGACGGCGACGGTGACTTCTTCACTGGAATGACTCGACGGCGACGGATTTCTAGGGTTTTTTGGGAGAGAAGTGAATAATGAATGTCGTTTTTGTTTCCAAACAATAAAAGGCAAAAATGGATTTGTTTTTTTAACGATATTAGTTTTATTTATTTATTTGGTTTGATTTAATTTACAATGGCATGATTGTTATTATTGTTACTCAAGAAGGTTAATTAGATTTTTTACCTAAAATATGGATTAGTCTAAGAGCATCTCCAATGGGTTACTCTATATTTTCCTCTATTTTAGAGGAACTCTATTTTAGAGGAGATTTTGCTCCAATGGATTACTCTAAAATAGAGTTTCCTCTAAAATAGAGGAGAGAGACAACCCATTGGAGATGGTCTAATACTCCAAATCAAACGGGTGTCATTTAAGTTATTTTTCCTAAGTTATGAGTCATTCTAGGTAAATCTCAGTATATTTAAACAAAAATTAATCAACGCTCATCCTTCTTTTTGTCGTTATATATATAATAAAATATCCATCAACATAAATTAGCTTAATTACTCCTAATTATTTCGCGAACTATGTAAAATAATTGGAAGTTAGAATCAAACATAAATAGTAGTTGAAAACAAATAGTGTATATTTAAAAAGGTTTCTTTGACATAATGGATTACAAGATTTGCACTCAGGGCAGTAAGATTGAAGTATTCCACATCACAAACATTCGCTTTAGTGCATCACACAAAAAGATTAAAATTTTGAAAAAGACAAAAAACAATCAAACAAACGACAAACAACATTACATTTGATCATTTCTCAACCTCAGTCTCACCAGAGAGCTCTTCGAGGGACTTACCCTTGGGCTCAGGCACAAGGAAAGTGAAGAGCATACCGACGAAGTTAATGACACCAAGCATGATCAGCGAGTTCTTGACTCCGATGCCCGGTGGGTAACCTGCGTCTGTCTTTTTGGGATCCTGTGATTGAGCAGCATATAGGAACCCGAAGGCTCCAACAATGGCTCCAGCCTTACCAGTTGCGGCTGATATTCCGTGGCAAGTAGACCTTAGCCTAGCTGGGAAGATCTCAGCCGGGACAATGAAGGTGGTTGCATTTGGTCCAAAGTTAGCGAAGAAAAAGGTGAGGGAGTACATAATCACGAATCCGATACGGTTGTCTGGTTTGATCCAGTGGTTGTAAGGGAAGGCAATGGCGAACATGAAGACAGTCATCATGAAGAATCCCATCAGCTGAATCGCAAACCTTCCAATGATATCAATAAATGCGACCGTGAACCAGTAACCTGGAACAGTACTGCAGAGTGCAATGAGAGTCTGAGCCCTAGCAATCTTGAAAACCTCGTGGATGGCGTTCATGGTGTCTGCCTTTGGGATCCATCCGATAGCCGAGAAAATATCTTTTTGGAACAAGTTTTGGCTGTAGAAGGCAATGTCAAGCAAGAACCAAGTGGAAGTACATCCGAGGAGGGGAAGACCATGACGTCTAAGGAATTCCTTGGAGAACAAGCCATAGTTAAGTCTTGGGTCTTTAACGATATCCTCTGCCCTCTCTTCCATCTCAAGCTCCACTTGTAAAACCTTGGACATGTCTTGTGTGGCCTGTTTGATGTTTTTGGCCACCAAAGCGGTATAACGTGCGGTTTCAGGCATCTTCATACGCCAGTAAAAAGTCAAGGCTGCGGGTATAGCACCAAACATGACGATGATTCGCCAGATGTAATCAGCTTCTGGAGGGGTTGAGAGAGCCCTGTTTACCTTATACGTCGGTGATGGGAACTGCTTATCGAAAATGGAAGATACCGCAAGTGCAACGAAACCTCCGGCCAAGATACCAATACCTTGCATGGCGAACACGGCCGCGATGAAAGCCCCACGGGTCTTCTTGTTAGCGTATTCAGACATAATGGTGGCAGAAAGAGGGTAGTCACCTCCAATACCGAATCCCAGCCAAAACCTATAAATAATAATCATTTGAAATTTTAATTCTCAATTTAAAGTTGCAGCCACTATTGATAGCCATGTGTGTGTGGATGTCATAAATGAATTGTACCTGAAGAAGCAAAGAGTGGTCATGACACCCTTGGCTTGGTGACCGAAGGAGAGACCGGAAGCGATGGAACACACGATCATCATGATCAAAGTGAGTCCATACACTTTCTTCCTTCCGAGCTTGTCACCGAGCCATCCGAAGAAGAGCTGGCCAGCAAGGGTCCCGCATAGAGCCACACCGTTGACCGCAGCAGCAACGTGAGGGGGAAGGGAGCCAGGCTTCTCTGACAACGGATTGAAGTAGTAGAGGCGGCCAAGGAGCTTGGTCACCAAGGACACGCAAAAAAGATCGTATGCGTCTGTAAAGAATCCCATACCGGCGATGACAATCGCCGTGAAATGGTAAAGTTGCGTTTTCGCAACGTCGAGTGCCTTAAGCACTCCTAGTTGTTGTTCAGCCATCTCACCTTTGCTTGTCTCTCCTGTTTTCACGTACTAAAAGTTAAATACATAATTTTGTATATATTTTTGTATGTATGTAATCTGAAGACACTTTGATCCTATATGAAGACACTGTCGGATAGAATTAAAACCTATTACTCTATATTACGCAAACTACTGAAAGTTGATATTCGGTATTGTACTTTCATCTTGTAAAAAAATAAAATAATAAATAAATAAAAAAAATAATAATAATAATACTTTCGTCTTGTAATTCTTACTTTTAACCTAAAAATCTATGAGTTATATGAATAAAAAGTATGCATAATCATATAACTTAAGCGAGTGTGCAAACCATTTTTTTATTTTTTTGGCCCAACAAAAAAAAAAGCGAGTGTAAACAGTAATTTTTTTTAATATAATATATATATATATATATATATATATATATAGGTGTGTGTGTGTGTCACAATTTGGATGAAAGATTAAAAAAAAAAAAAGAATTTGGATGAAAGTTATAGTAAAATTGTAACATATCTCACCGTTTTGTTAATGGTGGCGAAGGACAAGGCAAGAGAGAGAATTATTGAGAGAGCAAGAGAGAGTGGTGATGGTCGTGATTGTTGTGGTTGAGCCGGCTGAAATTTATAGAGGTGATCGGAGAAGAATAGTCTCCGGCATCTTATGGTATATCCACATTTTTATTTTTATTTTATTTTTAGTCACTTTCTTAACTTTTCTTTCCTTCTCTTGGGTATTGTATGGTCTGCACATAGTATCAATGACATCTCGATGAAATCATAAACATGGACTCATTCTATGTTTTGTCCAACCATCAATTCTCGCTCGAAAATGCTTATTACCTTAAGGGGATTTTGTGATATGCAACTTTATGAGGAATATTTAGTTCATATTCGAGTAAGGACAAATTATAAGAAATTACTTTTGATGATTTACTCATCATTCGTCAGATTCTTCGGGTGCAAATGGTTCTACAATTTAGCGTAATACATGTGGATTGAATAAAACAGTCCTCTAATTTTTACCTTGTGGGATATAAGAAAAAAGTTTGCAAAAATGATCGTACTTATTCTACTAAAAACTGAAAAAATTGAACAAATATAAAGGAAAATTGCTCACCTCATTGCTCTACTGTTTCACAAGATCATATATATATGGAATAAAAATGTTCATCTATATTTTTTATTCTGTCTAATTATTTTTCATTCATATTTATCTCACTAATTCTTTTATTTGTAACCATTTGCAATTGCATCCATGTTATCTACAGTATTATTTGTCGGAATTAAACTAACATTTCTTGAAAATGTCAAGTACCGACATGTTTTTTTACCAATGAAGTCTATCAAATATCGTGAGTTGGAAATGGCAATCGATTAAAAATATGTCGAAACCAACGTTCTTAGTCTTCATAGAACTTTTGGAATATTTCTGACTTCTTTAATTTCTGGCAAAGAGAACTTTAATATTTTTGGTAAATTTAATTTTATTGTAAAAGTTAGGTATATTTTGATTTATATATATATATATATATATATATATATATATATATATATATATATGTCGATAGTGAATTCTAAACTTTATTCTTATAATTATGATCAATTGACCGAAACTTATGATTGATTGGTTTGTATTAGTGCTGGTGTCATATTATTATCCTAATTTAATAAGGAACAATTCTTGGGTTCACCCCTAGGGGTGAACCCTTGTATTCACCCCCTTTAGTTTTAGCCAATCAACATGCCATGTTATATACAATTTAAATAAAAATTAAATAAACAAATTAATTAAATTAAAAAATAAAATCATTAACAAAAAATTAGTTTAATTAATGGAGTCGTAATATGCTTGAAAAAAAATACTAACGGAGTCGTCTTTCTTTTTAGGTCATTGATAGCATTAACTTCTTCACCCAATTAGAACCTTCATAATCATGGAACTGAAATTGAATTTTAATAATTTTCAAAACGTAATGGAAGAATGTGTTAATTGCTTTGGATTTAAACTTGATGAGTTGATTTGGCTCTTAATTATGTGGATCGTTACTTGGTTTGGTTGTCTTTCTTAATCTGACTTGTTCAAATTTTGCTTGAACATTAGTTTTGCTTGACCTTTTAATCAATTCGATCTGCACTTAAAAATTACAAAAACCATTAGGAAAAGTTTCACGGTGAAGCAAAAAAAAAGTTTGATCCGAAGAAAATTTACAAAAAAAAACAATGAAGGACATAAAAAGCTAACCTAACAATTTTACTAACACTCCTTTGCGTTAAGAAAGTGTGTAGTAAGAAGACTACTTTAACTACCAAAAGAATTAGATTTTGATTTCACAATTCTATATGCATATATATGTGTTTTTTATTTTTATCCTCATTTAAGATTAGAAAGACATATTCGTATCCTATAGCCTTGGCACTGAAATAGTGGATTCCTCGATGAACGTTTGAATTATAGAACTCATAGTAATTCTGCAAAGCGTCAAATACAGTTATATATATATATATATATATATATATATATATATATATATATATATATATATATATATGTGTGTGTGTGCACTTTCAATATGTATGTGATTTCATGAGACTAGACACATAATTTCCAGGTTTATGAAGGTTTTAATAGGGTGAAGAAGTTAATGTTATCAATGGCCATGGAATGAAATTGTAAAACCTAAAAAGAAAAACGACTCTGTTGATATATTTTTTTCAAGTCTACGACTCCATTAATTAAACTAGTAATTTTTTTGTTAATGATTTTATTTTTAATTTAATTTATTTGTTTGTTTAATTTTTATTTAAATGGTATATGACATGGCATATTGATTGGATAGAACTAAAGGGGGTGAATACAAAGGTTCACCCCTAGGGGTGAACCCAAGAATTGTTCTTTAATAAGGAAGTGCGTGAGTGATTTGTACAAAACTTTTTATTTTAGTTTTTACCAGAGATCAGTTGACTTTTCTCAAACGAAATATTCATGTTTATGATATTACAATATACTTTCTTTAACTGGAAACAACCTAACAACATGTTATGTTGTATGACCTATCACGTATCTCCATACTAAAGTCCACTTTATTATTATCCTTTGTTTCGAAAGTTAGAGTAGGTTATGAACCCCCGCGATATCGCAGGGGAACTCATTTTTAACAAATATATTTGATTGTGTTTATGTATTAAATTATTATGATAATATATTCAAATAAATGAATTATTACATAAAATTTACTATGTTTTAAAGTTATATCGTAAATATTTTCCAAAAATGTTAAAACAATTTAAGAATAAAAATATATAAAAAAATATGATTAAAGACACTTTTGATACATTTTTTATTAATGTAAAATTATTTATAAGTGACAAAATATATAACGAAGAGTTATAATATAGAGATGAAAAATTCTAGCGGGTCAAAACTCAAAAATTCGAATGGAGTCGGTACTTAGAACGACTTGTGGGTGACTAAGAACTTCGCCCAAGAATTGGTGTTTCTTTTTTGCCAATTGTTTTTTAAATATAAAATTAATATTTATTATATTATATGTTTTAACGAAGAGATGCGATAAAAAGACACAGCTGAGAAAAAATAACCGTCAATATTTTAATAGAAAGTTGCGATAAAAAGACACAAACGAAAAAAATAACAGTCAATATTTTAACGGAAAGTTGCGATAAAAAGATACAACCGAAAAAATAACCATCAACAAAAAAGTAACCGTCAATATTTTAACGAAGAATTACGATAAAAATACACAAATAAAAATAGTAACCGTCAATATGTTAACGGAAAATTACGATCAAAAGACACAACTGAAAAAATCACCGTCAACGAAAAAAGTAACAGTCAATATTTTAACTAAGAGTTGCGATAAAAAGACAAACCGAAAAAAGTAACCGACAATTTTTAACGGAAAATTGCGATAAAAGACACAACCGAAAAAATAACCATCAGCGAAAAAATTAACCGTCAATATTTTAACGAATAGTTGCGATACAAAACACAACCGAGAAAAAATAACCATCAATATTTTAACGGAAAGTTACGATAAAAAGACACAACCGAGAAAAAATAACCGTCAATATTTTAACAGAAAGTTACGATAAAAAGACACAACCGAGAAAAAATAACCGTCAATATTTTAACGGAAAGTTGCGATAAAAGAACACAACTGAGAAAAAATAACTGTCAATATTTTAACGAAAAATTGCGATAAAAGATACAAACAAAAACAGTAACCGCCAATATTTTATCGAAAAGTTGCGATAAAAAGATATAACCGAAAAATAACCGTCAACAAAAAAATAAGCGTCAGTATTTTTACGAAGATTTGCGATAAAAAAACACAACCGAAAGAATAACCGTCAATATTTTATCGGAAAGTTGCAATAAAAAGACAACAAAAAAAACCGTCAACAAAAAAAGTAACCGTCAATATTGTAACGAAGAGTTGCGATAAAAACACAACGTAAACATAGCCGTTAATATTTGAACGAAAAATTGAGATAAAAAGATAGAAACGAAAAAGTAACCATCAATATTAACGGAAAGTTACGATAAAAAGGTACAACCGAAAAAATATCTTTCATTATTTTAACGAAGAATTGCGATAAAAATACACAACCGAGAAAAAATAACCGTCAATAATTTAATGCAAAGTTGCGACAAAAATACACAACCGAGAAAAAATAACCGTCAATATTTAACAGAAAATTTCGATAAAAGACACAAACAATAAAAGTAACCGCCAATATTTTCTTGGAAAATTGCGATAAAAAGACAATCGAAAATAAGTTTCAACAAAAAAAATTAACCGTCAATATTTTAAAGAAGAGTTGCGATAAAAAACACAACCGAAAAAATAACCACCAATATTTAAACGAAAGATTGCGATAAAAAGACACAACCGTTCAAATGTGTAAAATATATTTATTGAGATTGCTATTATATACTAGAGTCATCCATAAAAGTCAGCCATTTTATATCATCATCCATAAAAGTCAGCCATTTTATAAAAGAAAAAAAAAACCCCAAATTAATTAAAAAATAAATGTTGAAATATGTAAAATATAGTATATAGGTTAGATAATTTGAATTTGAAGCTATGTCCAAATTAGTTAGCTTATGGATTTGAAGGTCAAACTAATTAATCCAAGTAACAAGGCTCCCACTAAAAAATTGATGGCTTGTATTCATACGTATTTAACATTTTTATTCTATGCATCAAAGTATATACTCCACATCAATATTATTTTAAACCAGTTTACAGTTAATGCATAGCGTATACATGGATTTGTGTGTGTTTGTATACCTGTAACGGTCACAAAATCGTCTTCATTATTATTTAGTATGTTTTATATATAGTTGCTGCAAAAGTCAATGCGTGGGAATTGGATAGCGTTGTACGTTTGTATTTTCAGAGATCCGCCCAATAAAATTAGTTTTTTGATATTTTATATGAATCTAAGAAATAATTGTAATATATATTATATGTTTTTTTGGAAAATAAACATATTTTAGAAATTCTGAATTCTTTTTGTTTTTAGCGGCTAATATTGTCATGTTCGTTTGGCAGTCGCTAGTAAACGAACATGGCTTATGTTGAAACAAAATATGAATTTAGTTTCTTTGGAATAGTTTTAGACAAAACATAAAAGATAGTAGAAATTAGAAATGAAAACATCAAAGAAGGTAACATGTACATTTGATGAGTGTTAACGGCTGTGATGAGGCCAATAGCATAAGCAAAGTTGTGAGGTATGTATCCTCTTCTGGGAGGACTCATAAACATCAAAGAATAATACATACTTCATTGTATGTAGTCTCTAGTTTAGTTCCTTCCATATCAACTAAATGCAAGCTTGCAGATCAATCTTAAAGATAAGTGCAGTGTTCGGAGATAGATCGGATCTTGGATCCAAAAGAAGACTTGCTTTCCTCGTTAAGAACTTTCAAATTTCAAGAAAATAAAAAAGAAGAAGAGGTGCAAATAATTTTTGAAGGAAGCATGCATGAGGCAAGGATATCAAAGCCCAAATAACAACAACAACACATATTAATATATAATGTCAGATATCTTAATCAAAAGCAAAAAAAAACTATTTCGGAAACATATACAATATACTGTAGTATTTCTTTGATCATGGATTCCGAGTCCTGGAAAAAATGTTATAAATATTCAATAAATAGATATTATTTCATTCGAATTACATGAGCCGTGTTAAGAGGCGATCGACGACTTGCTCACATTTATGAACAGGCGAGTTTACTTCTTAGCGGTAATTGAGACTCAATGGTCACACCAAAAAACATAAAGTACACGTGAACCATTACAAATATCACGTCACACAAAAAGTAAAATGTAAAAGAAGAATAGCCAAAACCAATAGCAACATAAATTGAAAGTATGACAACTTAATCATTTCTCAACCTCAGTCTCACCGGAGAGCTCTTCAAGGGACTTGCCCTTGGGCTCAGGGACAAGGAAGGTGAAGAGCATACCCACAAAGTTAATGACACCAAGCATGATCAGTGAGTTCTTGACTCCGATGCCCGGTGGGTATCCTGCGTCTGTCTTCTTAGGATCCTGTGATTGAGCAGCATATAGGAACCCAAAGGCTCCAACAATGGCTCCAGCCTTACCAGTTGCGGCTGATATTCCATGGCATGTAGACCTTAGCCTGGCTGGGAAGATCTCAGCCGGGACAATGAAGGTGGTTGCATTTGGTCCAAAGTTAGCAAAGAAAAAGGTGAGGGAGTACATAATCACAAATCCGATACGGTTGTCTGGTTTGATCCAGTGGTTGTAAGGGAAGGCAATGGCGAACATAAAGACAGTCATCATGAAGAATCCCATCAACTGGATAGCAAACCTTCCGATGATATCAATAAATGCGACTGTGAACCAGTAACCGGGGACTGTACTGCAGAGTGCAATGAGAGTTTGTGCCCTAGCGATCATGAAAACCTCGTGGATTCCGTTCATCGTTGCTGCCTTTGGGATCCATCCAATAGCCGAAAAGATATCCTTTTGGAACAAGTTTTGGCTGTAGAAGGCAATGTCAAGCAAGAACCAAGTTGAGGTACATCCAAGAAGAGGAAGACCATGGCGCCTGGCGAATTCCTTGGAGAACAGGCCATAGTTAAGTCTTGGGTCTTTAACGATATCCTCTGCCCTCTCTTCCATCTCAAGCTCCACTTGTAAGACCTTGGACATATCTTGTGTGGCTTGTTTGATGTTCTTGGCCACCAAAGCGGTGTAACGTGCGGTTTCGGGCATCTTCATACGCCAGTAGTAAGTCATGGCTGCGGGTAGAGCACCAAACATGACAATGATTCGCCAAATGTAATCAGCTTGAGGAGGCGTTGAGAGAGCCCTGTTGACAGCATAAGTCGGAGCTGGGAATTTCTTGTCGAAAATGGTAGACACTGCAAGTGCAACGAAACCTCCAGCCAGGATACCGACACCTTGCATGGCGAACACGGCCGCAATGAAAGCCCCACGGGTCTTCTTGTTAGCGTATTCAGACATAATGGTGGCTGAAAGAGGGTAGTCACCTCCAATACCGAATCCCAGCCAAAACCTAAATAAAATTGTTTTAAGGTTAATATAGTGTTTTTTTAATATTTAGAGATATCATCTCTAAACCAGCCTAATGTTTTATACATTGAAATATACACAATGAGATTATTATCAAA
Source organism: Arabidopsis thaliana x Arabidopsis arenosa (assembly GCA_019202795.1). Classification (NCBI taxonomy): domain Eukaryota; kingdom Viridiplantae; phylum Streptophyta; class Magnoliopsida; order Brassicales; family Brassicaceae; genus Arabidopsis; species Arabidopsis thaliana x Arabidopsis arenosa. The sequence continues at coordinate 3,137,460 of CM032925.1, forward strand.
TTGTACCTGAAGAAGCACAGAGTGGTCATGACACCCTTGGCACTGCTACCTAAGGAGAGACCGGATGCGACGGAGCACACGATCATCATGATTAAAGTGATACCGTACACTTTCTTTCTTCCGAGCTTGTCACCGAGCCATCCGAAGAAAAGCTGACCAGCAAGGGTCCCGCAAAGGGCCACACCGTTGACCGCAGCCGCAACATGAGGGGGAAGAGTGCCAGGCTTCTCTGACAACGGATTGAAGTAGTAGAGCCGGCCAAGGAGCTTAGTCACTAAGGACACGCAAAACAGATCGTATGCGTCTGTAAAGAATCCCATACCGGCGATGACAATCGCCGTGAAATGGTAAAGTTGCGTTTTCGCAACGTCGAGTGCCTTAAGCACTCCTAGTTGCTGTTCAGCCATCTCACCTTTGCTTGTCTCTCCTGTTTTCACGTACTAAAGTTAATATTCGATATTGAACTTTTGTCATATAATCTATTATAAAACTAAAATGCTATTACTATTCTAATTTAATACTTTTAAAATTTAACAAATATTTTTTTTAATATATGTACACTAACACTTAACATACTCTATTCAGTGAGTGCAAACAATTTTTTTGATTATGTATATATATATATATCTGAATTTGATGAAGAAATAAACTTGTAATCTTACCGTCACGTTGTGTTAATGTGGCGAATGACGATGTAAGAGAGAGATGTAATGACTAATGAGAGAGAGAGGAGGAGATGGGAGATGTATTTGTGTTGTCTGGTGGCTGAGACGACGGAAATTTATAGATGAGATCGGAGAAGCATAGTCTCCGGCATCTTATGGTATATCCACATTTTTATTTTTATTTTTAATCATTTGACCATCTCCTTTTTCTTGCTCTTCTGGATATATTATTAGCTGGACTTTAGTTATGGACCCATTCCATTAATTTTGGTCAATTTCACTCTCTAATAGTCTAATGCTATTACAGGGGATAAGTACCCTTACTTATCCACACGACAAGCGTAGTCCTCCACTATGTTACGATCATCCGCTTACTTATCTCTCTGATCACAACTTTTTTTAATCCATCGTAGTTCTTCCCTGTCAACAACACCTTGGTGATGACGTTTTCGGGATCATCCTTTGCCGAAAGAGAGTATACAGATTTCTTGGAGTCTGTCACCATCTTCTTGGTTAGATCACTCTGATCTGTATTACTCATATTCGATTCGGTTTCAAGAATCGTTTTGCTCTAATACCTTGTCAAGATTACGTGAATGGTTCAGTGTTATTCATCATAAGACGGCTACATACATATATATACACTTAATTAGGGTACATTTCACATAATTAAACCTAATAAAACCCATAATCAAATATGTGATCCGATTCAAATCATTGGCTCAATATCAAAGGGTTGATTCGGCCCAATATAGATGAACTGAAATTAATTGGTTAATTGTCTATATCAGTAATAATTAAATTTTAAAATATATTGTTTTTACCTATTAAAATGTTAAAATGTCAACCTTGATATATATCTAGTAGTATATGTTGGTTGTACTATCAAGTTTTTTGTCTTTAAGAAAAAAAAACTTGAAAGTGATATTTCTTTGTCTGACTTTTATCTTGAAATAGAAATGTGACTTATGGTTGCTTAATCCGTACAACATAAACATTGACTTTGATAATAATCTCATTGATATTTATAAAATTTATAAAATCTCATTGATACAACATAAAAAGCCCACAAATATAAAATTTCATTCAAAATCTGTAAATAAAAGTAGCTTTGATATTTATATTGCTATAAATGTTCAAATCAATTTTTGTTCAGCTTATGAATCAGAAATATTTGTAGGTCAAACTAATCCAAGTACCAAGGCTCCCACTAAATAAGTTGTTTTACATTCTTTCCTGGAAAAAACGTACTTTACATCTTACTAGATTCGGACCCGCACGTTCGTGCGGGAATATGGTAACAGACTTATTTGTTTGGTATAACATTTTATTATCCAAATTCATATCAGTTTAGTGTCCGGTTTGGTTTCAATTTGGAAAAAGAGTAATCAGATTTATTTTGTTATGAGTAAGAGACAACTACACTAAAAAAAGATAATCAGAGAAATGTGGTATGTCCATTTTGAGATAGAAAACATGTCCCGTCCCGTCCTATATATGTCAGGACCTTTCTATCTCATAACCGTTTTAAAAAAAAATTATCCATTTAGGGTTGTATATTTTAGTCCAACAGATAAGGAAATAGGTATGAAATTCTGATGAAAACCCCGTATTTCATGTACTTTTCGTTTGTGTATTTAATGTTAGTGAGAGTTTGAGAATTGAATTTAGCTACCCAAAATTTCAGATCCGTCCCGTTACCCATAATTCTCGTCCCGGATTTTATCGAGAATAGTTTGGATAGTATTTTTCATTTTCTAAATACCCGTTCTCGTCCCATATCCGATATTTTCTGAATTATAGAGAATTAAATTTTTGTATATTAATAATTTGAATTTCTCGTTCAGGTCCCGTCCCTATGCGATATACCCGATACTTCTAAAATTTAGTTTGGTGTATATTATTAATTATGGTAACTAAATTCAATTTAATGGGCATAATTATAGATTTCACGTAGTTATGGAATAGTTATACTATTAATCCGTTTAGTTATGGAAAATTTGTTAATTATATTGATTTTTGTATTGGAATATTCTCCTATATTTCCGAAATATATATATGAAATATTAGTTTTGATTGTGTCAATGGAATATACTACTTTCAAATTATTTTGTACCTTCTTACCATTTTTTTTGTTAATTTTTTGAATGCAATTATCTTAATGGCATTCTATGTAATATTTTACAACTAAAATGTTTTTTATATTTTAGTGATTCCCAATTAATAGTATAGATTCTGCGGAATAAAGTATATACTTTCATATAAATATTATTGAAAATAACTTAACAGATAATGCATAGCATATATGGATTTGTTAAATAGACATTTGATTTATAGTTGCTGTTGCAAAAGTCAATGCGTGTGTTGTACGGATTGTTAATTTGTTTTATAGTTCTTGTTGCAAAAGTCAATGCTTATGATGTACGGATTGTTAATTTGTTTTATAGTTCCTATTGCAGAAGTCAATGTTTATGTTGTACGGATTAAGCAACCAAATTTCACATTTCTATTTCAAGATAAAAGTCAGACAAAGAAATATCACTTTCAAGGTTTTTTTTTCTTAAAGACAAAAAACTTGATAGTACAAGTTGTACTATAAGAACCGAATCGGAACCGAACCGAAATATTTCGGGTACCCAAAAATATCCGAAATATGAGTTTATATCTAAAAATATTAGTTATTTTTAGATCAAATAACCAGAAATACCCGAAATATGAGTTTATATCTAAAAATATTAGTTATTTTTAGATCGAATAACCAGAAATACCCGAAATACCAACAAATATTTAGAAAATATATCAAAAAATACTTAAGATATCCAAAAATACTCAAAAATATCCGAAAATACCCAAAATATCCAAAATACCTAAAAATATCCGAAATAAAATATCCGAATGGATCCTAAACTTCAGAACCGAAAAAACCGGAACCGGAACCGGAACCGAACCGAAATTGTTTGGTTCCTATATGGATCATAAACTCTAGAACCGAAAGAACCGGAACCGGACCAGAACCGAACGGGTACCCGAACGTCCAGGCCTAAGTACAACCAACATATACTACTAGATATATATCAAGGTTGACATTTTAAAATTTTAACAGGTAAAAACAATATATTCAGAATTTAATTAGTACTGATATAGACAAGTAACCAATTAATTTCAGTTCATCTATCATCAATGAGTTGATTTTTCAATTATAGGGGCACAATTAACCCATATTTTCCCCAACAATATTACATAAGCTGGCTAACTAAATGTTGAGGGAGAGCATATAGAGATTCTATTATATTAGTCCTCATCAAATTTTAGTTTTAAATAGTGGTAGACCGTAGACTTAGAATTGTTTTTTACCTCATGCATAATATGATATAGATACATAGAAAATATGTATCGTTAAGATACAAATACGTAATATAACTAAAAGTAATTAGAAAAGAGAATAGAAAAAGTGGAGAGGCATAAGGGTTTGAACCCCAAAGATCTATAAATATCCAGTCCCAATAGTTTAATGATGCACATGAATCGTCAAGGTTTTAGGAGAATATACCACAACTACGAACTTATATTCCCTATATTTTATAATATAAAATATTTTTGTAACGCCCCAAAGATTAAAAAAATATTTGAAACATTACTAAAAATAATATAATAAAAATACTAAAAATTTTATAATATATTAAATTTAAAATTTCATAAAATTTTGAATTTTGGAAAAAAAATAAATTAAACGTAGAAAAATCTACCATATCTCGTTCTACGACAGATACAACTTACAAAACATTCAAATGGAGATTGAGTATGACCCTAACATTAGAAAATAGATGCGAGCCTTGGACACTGAAAATTCCAATCTTAAGTCGTCGAAAACAATTCAAAACCAAGGTGAGAAGAAAAGTTCCTAAAGCTCACCAAAAGTTCTCCAATTCCAAAAGGGATGTTGCGGCTAGATTTTTTGGGGTTAAAAAAAACAAAAAAAAAACTACCATAAGTTGCCACTATTTTTCTAAACCTCGGTTAAAACACTTCTATCGCTTATAAACTCAGTTTTTTCTTCTTTTTTTTTTTTTGTCAACGCTTATAAACTCTGTTGGATATCTCAAAAATATAATAATATTACTTTTATATAATTTAATTATTTAACTTGAACTAATCAACAAAAGGCAGCTGTAGAGATGGTATATGGTAAATTTTTCCAGCGAGATAAGTGTTCTCTCTTATTTTAATGGGGTGTCTTCCAGTAGAGATGTTCGAACAACATAGTGTAAAATGTATTAGTACTGGGTCTACAAAATTTTAGCCAAATGTTTGTCATATTTTAAGGTCCATTTTTAAAAATTTACAAAAATTTAGGGCCTTTAAGTAAATTAAATTAGGACTATTTTAGAAAATGCACAGGGTCCATCATATTAACGAGCCGGGCTTGCCTTTACGTAATGTTATAACTTTAAAAGTTAAAAGTATTCTTCAACATATTACTAAAACTTAAAAAGTCGGAATAATCGAATGATGCTCCCATAAGATGGGAACATGGTATGCACTATGCACACATCAATTATATCAATGAGGATAAACGTGGAACCAACCAATCATATGCACTATTGCACACATGACACATCAATTCTGTAAATTATAAGCTAATCCATTTTTTTAGCAAATTTTATGAGTTTGTTTATTTATCAAAAAAATCTATTTATAAACATTGTATCAATCAATTAAAATGCTTTTTTCTAATGATAGTTATTATATATTTCTCCGATCCACTAAAAATTCAAATTTCTTTTTTGTGGCTTTGTTATACCCAGTACATTTGTTACAATATGTGAAATAGATTACATACTACAAATTATCAACACCGGAACATGTATGTCAGCATGTGTGTGTGTGTATATATATAATTAGCTGTGAAGATAAAAACTACCAAATTCAAACTCATAAAACTAAAAATGGTTATCCAAATATTTAAAATAATTTAATTAGGGTTCATGAAATAGACTATCTACAACATCATGTATATCAATTTAATTTAAATCAACCAAACATTTAATTAACGTATATAGTACTTGTAAGAACTTGTTTTATTATTTGTTAATTAAATTAAATTTATGAAAAATACACTAAAATCAAAACAGTTTAAAATGTTAACTTCTTTTTTTGGGGCAAAAAAGCTAATTAATAACATATATACCTCATCAAAATTATTGATATCAATCAATACAATAAAAACACTAGGGAACTCTCCAGCATCTGACACATCAGCAATTTGGTGTATTCTGGAGCTAACACATCATTAAAAAGACAAACCAATCAAAACATTTCAATTAATACACATCATCTCTCCATCTTGCCACATCAGATTTTCACTAAAAAAAATACCTCATTAAAATTATAGCCAATCAAATTAAATTAAACAATATACACTACAATTTTTTTTATAATAACATATATATTTTTAATTTTGTTAAAAGAAAAACAAAACCAAATAAACATCTATTTGTATATTCTAGATTTGTTTTCACAGTCTCATTGTCTTATCTGTTTCGATTCCTCCAAATTAATTTGTAACTTTTATATATTTCAATTTTAACCAATTGTTGATTTCAAATATTAAAGAAAATCAAAACGAAAGTGAATCGATGAAAAAAAAATGTGTTACAATTTAAATTACTACAACAACACTCTCGGTCATTATCTTTTCGTTTTTGCAAAGTGAAAGCACAAAACTTAGTAAGATCCAATTTCGTAAGACTTTTGATGTTCTTATTTTGATACTTCATTTATTTTATGATTAATCCAATTCCAAAAAATTAAAATCATATTTTTAAAAATAAATTAAGTATCAATATGTATCGTATATATCGTCATAAAATAAATAAAGTATCAAAATAAGAATTTTGTTTTTTCTATAGTTAAAATAAAATTACTGAAAAAATAAAATAAATAAAATAAAATACACACTTGAAAATATGACATTAAGAGTTTAAATATACTAGATGAAATATTGAGTATACGCATGCATAATACATAAATTTTGATATGGAGGGATAATACAATATATTCATTTTGTAAAAGTAATATATAGCATATATTTATTAATATTTGTATATATATAATAAAATAGCTAACTAAATCTACTAAAATATGATAAAAGGTAAAAACTCAAATTTTAGAAGTCTTTTAAATCTATATCAATCATATTTATATTAAAACAAAATTAATATTAAAAATATTCCGAAGTATAGATAAATCACCAAATATTAGAAATCTTTTAAATTGTTACAAATTATACTTACATTAAAACAAAATAATATTTTAAAAATACACATTTTCCAAAAAATTAAAATCATACTTTTAAAAATAAATTAAGTATCAATATGTATCGTATGATATATCGTCATAAAATAAATAAAGTATCAAAATAAGAATTTTTGTTTTTTTCTATAGGTAAAACAAAATTACTGAAAAAATAAAATAAATAAAGTAAAATACACACTTGAAAATATGATATTAAGAGTTTGAATACATTAGATGAAATATTGAGTATACGCATGCATGATACATAAATTTTGTTATGGAGGGATAATACAATATATTCATTTTGTAAAAGTAATATATAGCATATATTTATTAATATTTGTATATATATATAATAAAATAGCTAACTAAATCTACTAAAATATGATAAAAGGTAAAAACTCAAATTTTAGAAGTCTTTTAAATCTATATAAATCATATTTATATTAAAACAAAATTAATATTAAAAATATTCCGAAGTATAGATAAAACACCAGATCTTAGAAATCTTTTAAATTGTTACAAATTATACTTATATTAAAACAAAATAATATTTAAAAAATACACATTATATTAATATTTTCTAAAAACAAAGGTTTAAAATTATAGCTTAAATTTAATATAAATTAATAAATCAATTACGCTTTAAAAAATAAAAAATGTACATTTACATAAGCCTTACAATTTAACTTATAAAACACATTTAAATAAATCGTATATTATTATAAAACATCTGATAAAAACGGCTTACAGAAATCATATAAGGTTTTTTAGAACGATGTATATGTGTTTTATAAGTAAAAAGCTTATAAACATCTTATAAATATTATATAAGCTTATAAACATCTTATATAAAAATATTATAAAAGCTTATAAAAATTTTTATAAAGGTTAAAACCTTATAATATTTTATAAATATTTATAAGATGTTTATAAGTTTATATTATGAGGTGTTTATAAAAAGTATAAACATATTAAATATTATAACATCTTATAACATATACATCTTATAAAAATATTATAAAAGGCTTATTATATACATCATATAAAATATAAATATAATACAAATAAAATATAAATCAATGTTAGCCAAGAATAACACAAAACCAAATTAAATTAAAAAAATGTATTTGTACTTTGACATACATGGAACTATTATTCAAAACAGTTATATTTTACAAAATTAACAAAAGAGAAATAAATAACTTTTCTAGCAACAAAAAATATATAAAATTGGGTGATTAAATTTGTATAAACTTCAAAAAAAACTAAGAATTGAAATAGAGACTATAATTATAACTACAAAATCTAACCACATAAAATCAAAATTAATCCTGAGAAGTAATTTTACCACAAACCATTATCCTCTGATCACAAATTGAGCACAAAAAGATAGTATTTAATAGGCTCCAAATTATCTTTTTGTTTTTCTCTTACTCTCACTCTTTTTCTTTTTTGCTCTTATAATAAAATAAGTATTTTTTTTTTCTTAAAGTAAAATTAAACTACTGAAAACAATAAACAAAATAAAATACACAAACGAATATATGACATTAAGAGTTTGAATACATTAGGTGAAATATTGTGTAAACACGTGCATTATACATAAATATTGATATGTAGGGATAATACAATATATTAATTTTGTAAAAATAATATATAACATGTATTTATAAATGTATGTATATATATATAATAAAATAGTAAACTGAATCTACTAAAATCCCAAAAAAAAAATAAAAAAACCAAATTTTAGAAGTCTTTTAAATCTATAATAATCATATTTATATTAAAACAAAATTAATTTCAAAAAATATCACGCGGTAGATAACATACCAAATCCTAAAACTCTTTTAAATTTGTATAAATTATACTTATATTAAAACAAAAATAATATTCAAAAACTATCCCGCGGCGGAGCGCGGGTTTCCACCTAGTATAATCTAAATGCAAACACATCAACTTTTTTTTTTGGTAGGAAGAGGGGAGACAATGTCTCCCGCAATTTATTAAGAAAAAATAAAATCAATTATACAAGAACATTCCGAGGTTGCGCAAACTCGTTCATGTCCTCCAAAACAATCGAAGAAATTAAAGCCGGACTAGCATCCAAAGCATGAAAACCCAACGGTAAAGTAAACGCATAGTTAGCTAACCCGTCGGTTAGACGGTTAGCCTCCCTATACACGTGAGAAATACGGACTATCCAGTCCTTTGAAATGAAGGCATAGCACAAACGTACTAAGAATGACAGTGGATGTTGTATTTCGTATCACATGTCAATCGAGCATGTGACCTCTTGAATTTCCCCATGATACCTTTCCGATCTATTGACCTCTGGTGAAGTTAAGAAAACTTGATTCAAGTAAAATTAATGTTTTGATTGCTATAAATTTTTGGAAAAAATTTAAATATTTATTTTGACATTACAATTTTTTTGTGTGAATCATGTTAAGTAAAAAGTATTAGAAAATTTCACTTGTTTAAACAATTTTCGTAAATTTCAATTTATGATTAATGAACTCTGTTATTACAGTAAAACAGATTTCAAGATTTTTAAACTATCCGCATGAAAATGATGCATGTTCAAAAGTTTAGAATTAACAAAATATAACGAATTTTAAGATGGAAGTTAAATATGATACCACATTACGTCAGTTGAACACATCACAAATATTGTTTGATAAAAAAAAAAATCTTACTATGAATTTAGCAAATGATAGAATATATAAGATATTGTATTTTCTACGGGCATGTAATGTAAGTATTGTTAATCCAGTGTCGTTAGATCACCTAAAAAATAAACACCAAAGGCAAACTCTAGAGGTTACAAATTCGAATGGCATTTGGAAGGGGACAATACTACATGTTTTGGTTTCGGTTTGAGGAAATATACGAGTCTAGGTGTAGAAGGTCTTCATCAACAAATAATTAAGTATTTAACTTTTTTAATTACAATTTGTTAATTAAAATATAGGAGATACATAGAACAAATGAGTATATACCTGAAGACAAAAAAAATAAAATTACAAGAGAGAATATACCGTATATCACCTTCTAAAATATGCGGCATATCACCTTCTATAAATTCCCAACATTTATGTTCTCATACCACCAGTACAATCTCTTCAAGCTTCTAACTAAACGAGAAGGTGAGAATAAAGATTTGTATGCAACGTTACCTATATATTTTATAAACATCAGCGTATATAATCTTGTGTTTAGTTATTTAACATGTTGTCTCTTAATTAGGCACAAACGTTTCTCTTTTTCTCTTTTTCTCTTTTGTCTTTCTTGAAGACGTTAAAACCTTAATAAAGAGTCAAACTAGTTTTTTCTCCCATATATCCGACAGGAAGATCAGAATGTTTTCGCATTACATTCAACATAAAACAAAATTAAGTATTAACTAATAGTGCATGAATGCAGGAGAGATCTAGACAAGCAAAGGTGAGATGGCTGAACAGCAACTAGGAGTGCTTAAGGCACTCGATGTTGCGAAAACGCAACTTTACCATTTCACGGCGATTGTCATCGCCGGTATGGGATTCTTTACAGACGCATACGATCTGTTTTGCGTGTCCTTAGTGACTAAGCTCCTTGGCCGGCTCTACTACTTCAATCCGTTGTCAGAGAAGCCTGGCACTCTTCCCCCTCACGTTGCGGCTGCGGTCAACGGTGTGGCCCTTTGCGGGACCCTTGCTGGTCAGCTTTTCTTCGGATGGCTCGGTGACAAACTCGGTAGGAAGAAAGTGTACGGTATCACTTTAATCATGATGATCGTGTGCTCCGTCGCATCCGGTCTCTCCTTAGGTAAAAGTGCCAAGGGTGTCATGACCACTCTGTGCTTCTTCAGGTACAATTATCATTCATATATATTACACATTTACACATGATTTGATAATAATCTCACTGTGGATATTTAAATGTATAAAGATTAGGGTGGTTTAATTTAGAAATGATATCTCTATTTAAATAACACAAATATTTTTAACCTTTAAACAATTTTATTTAGGTTTTGGCTGGGATTCGGTATTGGAGGTGACTACCCTCTTTCAGCCACCATTATGTCCGAATACGCTAACAAGAAGACCCGTGGAGCTTTCATAGCGGCCGTGTTCGCCATGCAAGGTGTCGGTATCTTGGCCGGAGGTTTCGTTGCACTTGCGGTATCTACCATTTTCGACAACAAATTCCCAGCTCCGACTTATGCTGTCAACAGGGCTCTCTCAACGCCTCCTCAAGCTGATTACATTTGGCGAATCATTGTCATGTTTGGTGCTCTACCCGCAGCCCTGACTTACTACTGGCGTATGAAGATGCCCGAAACCGCTCGTTACACCGCTTTGGTGGCCAAGAACATCAAACAAGCCACAGAAGATATGTCCAAGGTTTTACAAGTGGATCTTGAGATGGAAGAGAGGGCAGAAGAAGTCGTTAAAGACCCAAGACTTAACTATGGCTTGTTCTCCAAGGAATTCGCCCGGCGCCATGGTCTTCCCCTTCTTGGATGTACCTCAACTTGGTTCTTGCTTGACATTGCCTTCTACAGCCAAAACTTGTTCCAAAAGGATATCTTTTCGGCTATCGGATGGATCCCAAAGGCAGCAACGATGAACGGAATCCACGAGGTTTTCATGATCGCCAGGGCACAAACTCTCATTGCACTATGCAGTACAGTCCCCGGTTACTGGTTCACGGTCGCATTTATTGATATCATCGGAAGGTTTGCGATCCAGCTGATGGGATTCTTCATGATGACTGTCTTTATGTTCGCCATTGCTTTCCCTTACAACCACTGGATCAAACCGGACAACCGTATCGGATTCGTGATTATGTACTCACTCACCTTTTTCTTCGCTAACTTTGGACCAAATGCAACCACTTTCATTGTCCCAGCTGAGATCTTCCCAGCCAGGCTAAGGTCTACATGCCACGGAATATCAGCCGCGACAGGTAAGGCTGGAGCCATTGTTGGAGCCTTTGGGTTCCTATATGCTGCTCAATCACAGGATCCAAAAAAGACAGACGCAGGATATCCACCGGGCATCGGAGTCAAGAACTCACTGATCATGCTTGGTGTCATTAACTTCGTCGGTATGCTTTTCACCTTCCTTGTTCCTGAGCCCAAGGGCAAGTCCCTTGAAGAACTCTCCGGTGAGACCGAGGTTGAGAAATGATTACGCCGTCATATTTTCAAAGTTTTAATTGGTTCCGATTAATTAAATCTTCTTTTACAATTTATTTTCTTTACTTTGCGATGCGTGATATGTGATATTTGTAATTGTAATGGTGCACCTCTACTTTTATTTTTTTGCGTGAAAAAATGTGATCAGTCACTTGGTGATGATCATTATTATATTTTGATTATTGAATTGCTTATATTTCTCTACAACACGCTACTTTATACATGTCTACCTCTTGTATGACAACTAAACATATATATATAAACCGTTTGAAATATTAATTTGTACATAGATAAACGAAGTCTCCACGTAACAGCCTTCTTAATTATCATAGTTTACAAGTGCAACTATCTAAAACAAACTTATTTAATTTAATTGCAACTAAGTCCAATAAAGCATATTCACACACACTAATTATATATTTGGTGTGAGTTGGATGGATTGATAATATATCCTTACTATCGATATATAATTGCAACTAAGTCCAATAAAGCATGGACTTGTAGTATTAAATTGAATATATCTGCCTATGTTCTCCGAATATCCTATGTTTTGCGAATATGCTTTATTTTAATAATGATTTTGACTTTTGCCAAATGATAATTAATCTTCATGACCATATGTATCCAGATTGTAACTCCTCAAAGTCAACTATGAGAGTTGAATGATTCGACTAAAAAAAGGGAAACTAAAGAAATTTGAAAAGTTGAAAACCTTTCGACTTTTTTGGCATTAAAACTCTGCACTTCAGTTTTTAAATATGTATTTTTCAAAATAAATAAAGAAAGATAAATCAATAAAGCATATATAGAATTTATAATTTTGCATTTTTATATTTCAAAAAAATAATTGCAAAGTTGCAAAATTAACTGGTTAATGGTTAGAACTTAGAAGTAATTCCATATAGGTCTAGAATTTAATCTAACGGGATAAACTTCAATCGTCTCTAAATTACTTATATTTTTGGGAACTTATATGGGAAGCATATCTCCTGTCTATTTATTCTATGATCAGCAAATGTTTTGTCTGACTCTTTAGCTAAACTTGCTCTCTCCTTGTATGCTTCGCACATCTAAATTCTAATGAGAGTTCTATATGGTGTTCAAAAAAAAAAAAAATGGGAAGCATATCTTTCATTATGCTCCTATTTCTCCATATAATTCTGGCTCCAGATAATAACAGTTCTAAATTCTTTCTATTTTATATTTCTACACTGATCAAATTATAGAAGATACATAAAAAAAAACATAGAAACAAAAACTAACCAAACTTAATAAAGCATATTATGGAATTGTGGAGTGAAAGCTATAATTAATCATGATTTTGTGATACACGTATTTTTGTTTTCCACAATTTTGTTATGCATGTATATATATATATATATACACACATATTCTTGTAACATACACATATTTTAACTCCCTCATATAGTAATCTTAAATCTCTGTCAGATGTAGGGCCATTTCGATAATAGTCCAAAATATGGTTGGTCTTGTTTAATATTTTAACCATTGGTCTTATGTTTATGTAAATTGTGTATAGCTTTTTTCTTTGTATACTATATGCAGATACATCTCTTTTGACACCTCCTATAATATGGCCCATATTGGATGTAAGAAAATGTTTTTTATTAAAAAAAATTCATATGAATATACGTCTTGGTCGAGTTTATAATATATTACTATTTTTTTCTATATTTTCAGATCATCTAGATATTAAATTTATGATTAAATAACTAAATTTATGCTGTTGACCAAAAAAAGATTTTATAAATTAATATATTTAACTTGAAAAGTTAATAGACAAGAAATCTTGAAATTTAACCTTTGACAAAAAAATCTAAATTTTAAATATAAACTATTAGCACATAACATAATCCTGAAAATATATTGATACAAAAATTTAATAAACAGCCTGTAATAAACTGGTATAAAATACCTCCAATATTTTTTATAATTAGATTATAACCAAATAATTTGTAAACAAAAAAAAAAAAAAAAAAAAAAAAAAAAAAAAAAAAAAATTTGTAAACGGGCTGTAATAAACTGGTATAAAATAAAAATACCTCCAATTTTTCACAATAAGATAATAACCAAATAATTTGTTTTGCGGCTAACCAAAATATCACATGGATTACTTGCAAATTAAATAATCAAACAGTAGCAGGCGATCACGTTGCTCAATGCTCACATCTCTTTCCCTTTTTAGAAAACCATTTTTTTTTTAATTATTATTCAATGTGCCGCTCCTTCTTCTTCTCTATAAATTGCCATAATAATTGTTCATTTCTAATCACCTACATAGCTTCTCTCTCTTAGTCTCTCCTCTAACTCCTCATAGAAGTTCTTAATCTCCTTCACAGCTGATTAAGGTAAATATTACTTGCCTTCGTCGAATTTGTTTTATGCCTTATCATGTTTAAGCCTATAAAGATTTTGGCCATACAGAGGTCAAATTAATACTTATACATATAACTTTTTGATTTTTTTTTTCATTCATGCATATAATACACACCAGAACTAATGAAATGAAATTTCTGATTCTTTGTCTTGTTTCGTCATAGAGAAAGGCCATGGCTGAACAACAACTAGGAGTGCTCAAGGCACTCGATGTTGCGAAGACGCAACTTTACCATTTCACGGCGATTGTCATCGCCGGTATGGGATTTTTTTACAGATGCATACGATCTTTTTTGTGTATCCTTGGTGACCAAGCTTCTTGGTCGCCTCTACTACTTCAATCCGTTGTCAGAGAAGCCTGGCTCACTTCCTCCTCATGTTGCGGCTGCGGTCAACGGTGTGGCTCTCTGCGGGACCCTTGCTGGCCAGCTCTTCTTCGGATGGCTCGGTGACAAGCTCGGAAGGAAGAAAGTGTATGGACTCACTTTGATCATGATGATTGTGTGTTCCATCGCTTCCGGTCTCTCCTTCGGTCACCAAGCCAAGGGTGTCATGACCACTCTTTGCTTCTTCAGGTAAAATTCATTTATGATATCCACACACACATGGTTTATCAATAGTGACTGCAACTTTATATTAAGAACTAAATTTCAAATGATTATTATTTATAGGTTTTGGCTAGGATTCGGTATTGGAGGTGATTACCCTCTTTCAGCCACCATCATGTCTGAATATGCTAACAAGAAGACCCGTGGTGCTTTCATCGCGGCTGTGTTCGCCATGCAAGGTGTCGGTATCTTGGCCGGAGGTTTCGTAGCACTTACCGTATCTTCCATTTTCGACAAGCAGTTCCCATCACCGACGTATAAGGTAAACAGGGCTCTCTCAACCCCTCCAGAAGCTGATTACATCTGGCGAATCATCGTCATGTTTGGTGCTATACCCGCAGCCTTGACTTTTTACTGGCGTATGAAGATGCCCGAAACCGCACGTTACACCGCTTTGGTGGCCAAGAACATCAAACAAGCCACACAAGACATGTCCAAGGTTTTACAAGTGGAGCTTGAGATGGAAGAGAGGGCAGAGGAAATCGTTAAAGACCCAAGACTTAACTATGGCTTGTTCTCCAAGGAATTCCTTAGACGCCACGGTCTTCCCCTCCTTGGATGTACTACCACTTGGTTTTTGCTTGACATTGCTTTCTACAGCCAGAACTTGTTCCAAAAGGATATTTTCTCGGCTATCGGATGGATCCCAAAGGCAGACACCATGAATGCCATTCATGAAGTTTTCAAGATTGCTAGGGCTCAGACTCTCATCGCACTCTGCAGTACTGTTCCAGGTTACTGGTTCACGGTCGCATTTATTGATATCATCGGAAGGTTTGCGATCCAGCTAATGGGATTCTTCATGATGACTGTCTTTATGTTCGCCATTGCCTTCCCTTACAACCACTGGATCAAACCAGACAACCGTATCGGATTCGTGATTATGTACTCCCTCACCTTTTTCTTCGCTAACTTTGGACCAAATGCAACTACCTTCATTGTCCCAGCTGAGATCTTCCCAGCTAGGCTAAGGTCGACATGCCACGGAATATCAGCCGCAACTGGTAAGGCTGGAGCCATTGTTGGAGCCTTCGGGTTCCTATATGCTGCTCAATCACAGGATCCCAAAAAGACAGACGCAGGTTACCCACCGGGCATTGGAGTCAAGAACTCGCTGATCATGCTTGGTGTCATTAACTTCGTCGGTATGCTCTTCACTTTCCTTGTGCCTGAGCCCAAGGGTAAGTCCCTCGAAGAGCTCTCCGGTGAGACTGAGGTTGAGAAATGATTACGGTGATACTAGTTACTGATTTTGTAACGATGAAACTGTTGTATTTCTCTTTTTAATTTTTATTATTTGGTGTGCGATGTTTGGTTTTGTTTTTCTTTTGTTTGTTCGCTGACGTTGAAGTTATAATGATGTTATAAGATATTTCTATCCTGCATATCTAATATCTATGTTTTATTTTCGTTGCTCTGTGCTGTGGTACTTAGCTTGATGCTATGTTTTACTTAATTAGTTATAAATCGACTCCTTGATTGGTTGCAGAATTTTAAAAAATGTATTTACATATGAATAAAGTGTTTACTCTTTAGACTTCTCTTCGTACACCTTAAGTCATTAATAAATAAACGGAAAATATGATTTCTGTAATCCCGAATATTGTCGCCGGATATAGGCCATGCCTGAACAGTACCTATCTTTTCAGTTATTTCCGTTGTTGGCTTTTGTAAGTTATCCACAATATAATATAAAGTCTACGAATTGTAAGAACAAGCATAATTCACCAAAATCATTTTTTTCATGCAAATACCAAATCTTAAATATATATATACCAAATCTTGTAATCCGGTGTAAACCATTTCCCATTCCTGTGATTCCAACTTAAGATACATGTATTATTTTAACATTCTGATTTATAGAACATGGACATTAATGTAGTTTGTGCTTGTAAGCTTCGTGATGTTTGACATGTTGATGTTGAGGACAATGGTTGTGGTGAGTAAGATTGCATCGGTGCAATTGTTTGTTTGCCCAGCCATGGTGCGCGATGAAGGTTAAGTGTACGGTCTCACTTTGATGATGATGATCTTGTGCTCTGTCGCTTCTGGTCTCTCCTTTGGCCACGAAGCCAAGGGTGTCATGACCACCCTTTGCTTCTTTAGGTACAATTTTCATCCAACTATAATATTATTATATACACACATATAGTTAACCGATAATCTCATAGCGTATGCAAGTTTTAAAAATTAGTCACGCTTCAAACTGATATAGATATTTTTTTCTTAAAGAAAATATTTAATATATATAAACCATTTTGTAGATTTGTGGCTGGGATTTGGTATTGGAGGTGACTACCCTCTTTCTGCCACCATCATGTCTGAATACGCAAACAAGAAGACCCGTGGGGCTTTCATCGCGGCTGTCTTCGCCATGCAAGGTGTCGGAATCTTGGCTGGAGGTTTCGTGGCACTCGCAGTGTCTTCTATATTCGACAAAAAGTTACCAGCTCCAACATATGCAGTCGACAGGGTTCTCTCAACGCCTCCTCAAGTTGATTGCATTTGGCGAATCATCGTCATGTTTGGTGCTTTACCCGCAGCTTTGACTTACTACTGGCGTATGAAGATGCCCGAAACAGCTCGTTACACCGCTTTGGTGGCCAAGAACATCAAACAAGCCACAGCAGACATGTCCAAGGTCTTACATACAGATCTTGAGGTTGAGGAGAGGGCGGAGGATTATGTCAAAGACCCCAAACAAACCTATGGCTTGTTCTCCAAGGAATTCCTTAGACGCCATGGGCTTCATCTCCTTGGAACTACCACCACTTGGTTTCTGCTTGACATCGCCTTCTACAGCCAAAACTTGTTCCAGAAGGATATTTTCTCGGCCATCGGATGGATCCCAAAGGCAGCCACCATGAACGCCACCCATGAGGTTTTCAGGATTGCTAGGGCTCAGACTCTTATCGCCCTTTGCAGTACTGTCCCAGGCTACTGGTTCCCAGTTGCTTTTATTGATATCATTGGAAGGTTTGCGATCCAGCTAATGGGATTTTTCATGATGACCGTTTTTATGTTTGCCATTGCCTTCCCTTACAACCACTGGATCCAACCGGACAACCGTATCAGATTCGTGGTTATGTACTCTCTCACTTTCTTCTTCGCCAATTTTGGACCAAATGCAACCACTTTTATCGTCCCGGCTGAGATATTCCCAGCCGGACTAAGGTCAACATGTCATGGAATATCGGCAGCGGCTGGTAAGGCTGGAGCCATCGTTGGAGCCTTCGGGTTCCTATATGCAGCTCAATCTCAAGACAAGGCCAAGGTCGATGCCGGATACCTACCAGGCATCGGAGTTAAGAACTCACTGATCGTGCTTGGTGTTCTTAACTTCATCGGTATGCTCTTTACCTTCCTTGTCCCAGAGCCAAAGGGCAAGTCCCTTGAAGAACTCTCTGGTGAGGCTGAAGTTAGCCATGACGAGAAATAGTTATTTATTTTGTGACAATGAAACTATTGTAATTTTCTATTTTAATTTTGTTATTTGGAGTGCGATGTTTGGATTTGTTTTCATTTTATTCGTTCGCTGACTTGAAGTTATGATGTTATAAGAATATTTATGATATCATTTAAATCTTGTTGAATATTTCGAAATCGACTCACTGTTCTGGAAAAAAGCTTATTCACTCCAAAAGCAAGGTTAAAATTAGCTTTAGTCGTTTACTTATATTCATCTATTAGAAAACTAATGAATTTCATTCAAAGTTTAGAGCTCTATCAAAACAGAGCAACACACTAGCTTAGAGCAAAACACAAGAATTTGACTAGTACACCATAATAAAAGCTCGAAAAGATTCCATTCCTATGTCACTATCAAGAAGGAGATTGTGGATTCTGTTCGAGCTTCTATAATGGTGTAGAAGTCGAATACATTATTCTTGTAGCTGGAAATAGGTCAGGACATTCTTAGTTTCGGGTTAGTATATGGTTTAACTTCTTTGAGTTTGAGGTTTTTAGGTTTTAGAAAACATGTCCGAAACTCCGAATGATTAAAATGTGATTTTATTTTGGTATGGGTACGGTTGATTTTGAATAGAAAACTGTTACAAATATATAAACTTAATTATATTATGACCTTTTGGGGTATATAAATACAATTTATCAATTTTGGATTTTTTTTAATTTTTGTTTAATTTTGGTATTTTTATAGGGGGTTATTGAATATGTTCACGTACGTAGTTATAGATAAATATATAGTTTCTTTTTTTTTTGTGCATAAAAATTCTATAATATTATTAATAAGAAGGAATATTCTCAGTAACAAATTTGCAATCTTTTACCATCGGATAGAATCAACCAAAAATTCCCAACAATTATCAACATATTAAAATACTAAAACTCTTAAAAAGAGTTACATTCTCGAATTAATCGCAATTTTTCACTTTGATTTTATCAAACACACAAAAAAAAAAGAAAAAAAAAATCTATTCCTTTTCCCAATAGAATATGCTATTGTTGTTCTCTCATCTCTATATATAAAGCTATAAACCCTAACACCCTAACAATCAAATCAACAATCGTCAGCTTAAAAAAAAAAAAAACAGTAGTCTTTCCATATCTAATCACTTGTTTTGTTCATTAATCACTTCCTTGAGAAGAGTCTTGTTCGTGAAACTGTAGTTCAGGATCTTCTCCACCGCTTCCACTGAATCCATCTCCGGCGAAAGTTGAAGGCGGCCTTGAAGAGAAGAGCTTAGGTTACACTAAAGCAGGTTCAGTCCTAAATTTTAATAAATTTTTTATATGGGAATTTGTTTGCAACTAATATCAGATGTTTCATCACGGAAACTAATTTGTTCGATGGATCATGAATTTTGCATGCTATAAAACAATATGACATGATCTCTCTGTGTTTTTATCTTTTTTATCGCAATATTTTTGGTCAGTTTAAGTTACGCATCCCCAATTTTTTTTTTGAAAGATGTTGATAGATTTTATTTCCTAAAACTTATATTACTACTAGTTTCAATTTTTTATCAAACTAGACTTGCTACGTTTTTGTTACACCAACTTTCTCTATATATATTGTAACAATTCTTTCCACTTTGTTTTGTTTTTCAGAGTTAAGAGAACAAAAAATTTCGCCATGTCTAACAAAGAACAAGGAAGTATCTTGAAAGCTCTTGACGTTGCAAAGACTCAATGGTACCACGTCACGGCGGTGGTAGTCTCCGGTATGGGTTTCTTCACAGACTCATACGATCTCTTCGTGATATCTCTTATCACGAAGCTACTTGGCCGGATCTACTATCAGGTTCCTGGCTCCTCCTCTCCCGGAAGCCTCCCTGACGGTATCTCTGCCGCCGTGAGTGGTGTGGCCTTCGCCGGAACGTTACTCGGACAGATTTTCTTCGGGTGTCTTGGTGACAAGCTTGGACGTAAGAGAGTCTATGGTTTGACACTCTTGATCATGACCATATGCTCCATTGGTTCTGGTCTTTCCCTTGGAAGAGACCCGAAAACCGTCATGGTAACTCTCTGCTTCTTCCGCTTCTGGCTCGGTTTTGGCATTGGTGGTGACTATCCTCTCTCCGCTACGATCATGTCCGAGTATGCCAACAAACGTACTCGCGGAGCGTTCATAGCAGCGGTTTTCGGTATGCAAGGAGTTGGAATCCTTGCCGCAGGAGCTGTTTCGTTACTTGTCTCGGCTGTTTTTGAGAGTAAGTTTCCGTCTCGGGCTTATATATTGGACGGTGCAGCTTCCACTGTCCCACAGGCGGATTACGTGTGGAGGATCATCCTCATGGTTGGCGCCTTACCAGCTCTCTTGACTTACTACTGGCGGATGAAGATGCCCGAAACTGCTCGTTACACCGCTCTAGTTGCCAAGAACGCGGAACAAGCGGCTTCTGATATGACTAAGGTTCTCAACGTAGACATTGAAGCCTCTTCTGCAAAGAATGATCAAGCTAGGGTTTCCTCAGACGAGTTTGGCTTGTTCTCCATGAAATTCCTTCGCCGTCACGGACTCCACTTATTCGGAACAGCCTCCACATGGTTCCTCCTCGACATTGCTTTCTACAGCCAAAACTTGTTCCAGAAGGATATCTTCACCACCATCGGTTGGTTACCTTCGGCTAAAACCATGAACGCAATCCAAGAGCTCTTCATGATCGCTAGGGCTCAAACCATAATCGCTTGTTGCAGTACCGTTCCGGGTTACATTTTCACTATATTCTTGATCGATTATATGGGACGGAAAAAGATTCAGGTCATGGGATTCGCTATGATGACCGTTTTCATGTTGAGTTTAGCCATACCGTACCATCATTGGACCTTACCGGCTAACCGGATTGGTTTCGTGGTTCTCTACTCTTTCACCTTTTTCTTCTCCAATTTTGGACCTAACGCAACTACTTTCGTTGTCCCGGCTGAGATTTTTCCGGCGAGGATAAGGTCGACTTGTCACGGTATCTCGGCGGCGTCGGGTAAAGCCGGTGCGATGGTCGGTTCTTTCGGGTTCTCTGCTTTGGTTAAAGCTTTGGGTATGAGTACCACGTTATACATCATGGGAGGAATCAATCTTGCTGGCTTGTTAATCACGTTAGGTACAATTCCGGAGCCTAATGGGATATCGCTTGAAGAGCTTTCCGGCGAAACTGAACCGGAGAAAATCCAGGAGAAGATTGTTATTGTTTAGATTTTTTTATTTGTTTTTGTTTTTCTTAATTATCGCATTTTGTTAGGATCTTTTTTTTTTGTGTTTTGAAAGATTTTTAGATTATATTGTTGCACTCTGAGTTTCCTACTTTTTTTTTTATTACGTTTTCATTAAACCGATTTTATAATATATAAAAACTGCTATTAGAATCTTATATCCAAAATATAACAACAAACATATAGTATGAGATTTTTTTTTTTTCAAATTTAATATCCTTTGTTGAGCTTATTCTATCGGAAGAAGAATCTTTAATATCTAGCAAATTGTTCCCTTCGCACATTAACGAACAAGATTGTTCTGGTATCGAATAGAAGCTCATGTTCCTGTTCTATTTCTTAACCGCGACCGAGGAAGAAGAAGAAGAAGAGTCGGGTTTCAATCTCTTGGAACCGTTCTGATGAACCGCCGATGGAACCTGTTGATCATTGGAGGGGATAGTTTGGCCAATGATGTCTTCTTTTCCGTTAATGGTCATGTCTTCTTTTCCGTTAGAGATTTTGGAGGTAGCATAATCTTCTTTGTCTCACTCGCTTCTCTTGTGCTTAAATATCTATTGTGTATATATATCCTGCATTAGTGATTAAATGTCTGCGGTTTGTCCTAATTTTTTGTGAATGGCCTTCACATTTTGTGTTTTGAACTTATGTAGTTCTGTTAGCATCTTTTGTAGAAGAAGCTCATCTCTCTCGAACTCAGAAAGAAGAGGTAAAATGAAGTCATTCACAGATAAACGAGAATCTATTCCACTCCTCTAGCTGAGCCAGCTTATTTCACGATCTCTTTGGTTTTTCGGTTACCTTTTCAAGTCACATTCTTGAGAACCACATCTATAATGTTAATTCCTCAACATAGTTATACCAAATATATAAAGTCTTTTAGTTCCTCTCCATCTTCAGTTTTTGGTTTCTGTTGCCGTCTTCATAACTGCTTCTTTTCCCTGTTCATTGGTAATGACATGGTATTTGATTCTTGAATATATTATAGTGTTTATACAATATCCTCCTGATCCATTTTACAAGCAGTCATGGAACTACATGAACCATGTCTTCTCTGTGGCTACCTTTACATATGAATCTCTAACGGAACTATCCACCACAATCTCTTCCGGTGCAACACCGATCATGATCTGCGCTTCCCGTGTTCTCAATATTGCTTGTGTGAGAAGTTCCCAGGCTGTGTCTAAGTCTACTAATGGGATTAGAATAATTGCTACCCAATTCAACACCCGAGGCTCTTAGCACGGATACAGGAGCGTCCCACGTATACTGAATCCATTCTGTAGGTAATATTGCTAGCTCCGGGATCCATTGTCTCACGTAATCGCCCGTCCGGATCAAATTTAACTCCTTGTAACTTACATCAAAACCCAAAAATATTTACAAAAACCTTGCAAGCTTTTTAATTTTGACATTAGTATTGGATTGTTTTAGTTACCACAGGATTACCTAATCGACCGAACTCGTGGCCATCGGGTAAGCTACCGTTGATATACTGCCAACCGAGAATGTCACATTACGAAAAACTCGACCAATAAATTCGAGTTTTTGCATCTCCCATTACGTAAGAAAAAAACCAGAAACCAAAAGAGATCAATCAATTATCAATATGATTGTTTATATGGTCAGCTAATCAGCACTGACACATCGAAAATTAGGAAAACTAAACCTCAAGCTCAAGAGGTTTATTAAAAGTTCTTTATGGCAAACTTCATTATTCAAAACAAAGCTCTCACTGATTAAACCGGCTGAGAAAAACCGATTTAAGAGAGGCATGAGTAAGCGAGGTCCTTCTCTTCCTTCAACTCCTCTGCTGTCAAATCCATCTTCTTCCTTGATACTTCATCGATCGGTAAACCTGTGAACAAACAACACACATACATCAGAACAATCTCTAAAATAACATCACTAGTTCTATGAGCTAATCATCGCAGCGAGAACCAGCTTTGCACACTTAGCATTAGAGGTGGATTGGATTCTCTTGAGAACATTGTGTTTTACCTTGAACAATAGTCCACTCTCCATTACGGCAGGTTACGGGGAAAGAGTAGATAAGTCCAGCTGGAACATTGTAGGATCCATCTGAGTATACTCCCATTGAAACAAATGTGCCCTGAGAAATCAAATCGAAGAACTTATTTGTTTTATTTAGTACACAAAAAAACCAATTGATTCGAGATTAAACAGTAGTTATGACCAACCTCGGGTGTTCCAACGACCCAATCACGGATATGGTCACAAGC
This sequence comes from Arabidopsis thaliana x Arabidopsis arenosa, assembly GCA_019202795.1. Classification (NCBI taxonomy): domain Eukaryota; kingdom Viridiplantae; phylum Streptophyta; class Magnoliopsida; order Brassicales; family Brassicaceae; genus Arabidopsis; species Arabidopsis thaliana x Arabidopsis arenosa. Next base: position 3,161,524 of record CM032925.1, read on the forward strand.
AGAGCTAGCTGCAGAGAGTGCACTAGACAGTTTCCTGGCCTTGATAATGGCAGCTCCACGTTGTTGAACGGTGGAAATGAACTCTCCATTCAACCTACAACATTAATCTCTAACAAATTTGAGTATCGTATAGACAAAAACAAGATTGAGATATTATAAGGTTTTTTAAAGATTTATACCACTCGTCATTCTTGACTAGCTCACGCACTGGCTTCTCTCCAGAGGAAGTCTTAACGGTAGCGTGGTTGACATCTGGGTATTGGGTTGATGAGTGGTTTCCCCAGATAATCACGTTCTTGACATCAGACACTGGTACGCTTAACCTCTCAGAGACTTGTCCCAATGCCCTGTTGTGGTCAAGCCTGGTCAAGCAAGTAATGTTCTTCTCTGGGATCGATGGTGCAAATTCCTTCAGGATCAATGCATTGGTGTTTGCAGGGTTTGCAACAACCAGAACCTACAAAATGCAGAGAGAGAGAGAGAGAGAGAGGATATGCCTTAGACTAGATTCCTAGAGAGAATATGAAGTATCTCTACAACAATGTAAGAGATTAACTTCTTCACTTCTGCATAACGGCTATAAGAAACGATTAAAGGACTTATAACCTTGCAGTTTGGTGCGGCATGCTTCTCCAAGGCAGCAGCTTGAGACTTGTAAATGGAAACGTTCTTGGACATAACATCCTTCCTTTCCATTCCTTCCTTCCTCGGGAAACCGCCAACCATGACAGCAACATTAACACCGGTACACCCTTCAACAGCATCAGTTGTAGCAACCACACCTATCACGGGAAAAAAACGCAAACATCATATACAATCCAAGGGTGCACAAATTCACAGTAAAACATGTTCGACAAAACATCGATAACTCAAAATTACCTTTCAGAAGAGGGAAAGCAGCATCGATCAACTCCATTTTCACACCGTTCAACGCTTCTGCTGCCGGAGGGATATCAAGCATGTGGAGGATCACAGGCTGGTCTGCACCAAGCATTATCCCCCTTGCAATCATAGGAACAAGAGCATATCCAATTTGTCCTGCACAATAACATAACACACAAACTTAAACATAATCTACACAAAACTACATATCAATCGCAATACAAAGCTTGCAAAATCATGATCAAAACCAACCAAAAATAACAAAAAATCCATCCAAAAATAAAATAATCCTTCATATAATTCATCCAGAACACACTTAACGATGATCTAAACACAAAATGACAAATTAATCGCCAAACTAAGCTTGCAAAATCAGAAAAAATCATGATAAAATCAACCCAAAAAAAACACACAAATTTAGATCCAATTAATTTCTCTCTTCAGATCTCATAATAGGACTCTAATCTACGATTCAACGATCGAGTCAAAATTTTCGGATTATCAAAACTTCGTGCGATACGAATCAATTTCCAGAGAGAGGAGAAACAATATCGGAGAAATAAATATGAGGATTACCTGCAGCTCCGGTAACAAGAACACGGACTGGTTCCTTCGCCATCTGAATCGAGATCGGAAAATTATCGCCGGTGAGAAAAATAGAAGAGAGCGCGATTGATGATCAGTGAGAGAGCGTGAAGGTGTGAAGCAGACCTGTGTGTTTATTTATTGGTGGTGGTGAAAGCTCAGATCCATGGATTGATGCCCACGTCATAGAATTATCATTTTGGAAATTTGTAATGGGCCGAGCCATTGATAAAAGAAGCCCATATTTAGTGTTTAGGCGAGTTTATCATGCCGATTAATTTGGTAAAGCCCTAATTGATGGATGTTCAATGTGTACTTTTTCTTGTTTAATATTTTCTTTATCCAAGTGGTGTCTGAATATTTAAAACCAAAGTTGTAGCTGTCTTTTTAGAAAATGCATGTCATTATATGTTTGACACTGTTATAGAAGAAAAGGTCTAAACAGAAAAAATGATAATATAATATTGAAAATAGGAATTTGAGAAATCCGAATATGCAATATTTGATTATTTTATGCTTGTAATTAAGAAAAAAAAGGAAAAAATATTCATTTGCGGTCTTCTCCATCTAAATTCGATTCTATCAAATTGTGTTATCCCACATACTAAATTTTTATAGATCCGTATAACCGATCTAATGATAAAAAAATGTTATTACTATTGAGAATTAATAAACCAAATTTAACAATTTAGTGACTATATAGATTATACAAAGCGTAGTAGTAAGTTTTGGTTGGCTTCAATACTCGTTTATGTAGCGTTTATCCGAAAGATCCGTGATAGATATTTACAAAACAAAATACATCATTTTCGGAGAAAGCTAAGTTGAGTGCGGAAAGTCTTTGTGGTAAATTTTGAGGGTTTCAATAATATCGAAACAAGATTTTTTTAGTTTTTGCAATGTATTATCGAAAAATTCTCTTTTTTGCTAGTTATAGGTTTTGGATCAAACATTATGTCATTTTGTAAATTATTTTTTTCGTGTTTTGTAACCGCTATGAATCTATTATTAATATTATTTCACTAATAAAAAAACATGCTGCAGAACATTAAAATCCAACCAATTTTATGTTATTAATTAACATCTTTTTTATATGTTGACGTAGGTTACTCCATAAATGAAGAATATAACAAAATTGGAGAAAAAAAAAACAAATTAGTTAAGCAAAAAAAAGTGAAAAATTAGGGATAAGGAAAGAAAATCTCTCATCTTCAAGGCCGTCTCGTCAGATTTCTTTTTCATTTTTCTTTTTAACGTTTGGTTTCGTCTGTAATTCGTTATCTTCCTTAAGAAAAAAAAAATCAGATTTTTTTCAGAAAAAAAAAAAATACTGAATCAAGCTGTCTCGTAACAGTCTTTATAGATCAGACGATAATCGAATCCAAAGACCCATTTTTTTTTTGTTTCGGTCTGATTTCGTCTCTCTTTGTTCTTTTCACTTTTTTTTTTTTTGTTTTGTCTCTTCCGTTTCATTTTGTGTTTCTTCAAAACCTGATCTGAAAACTTTTTGTCAGAAAAAAAAAATGTCAGAGTTTCGATGACGATGTTGGTCAATGGGTGAATTTTAGATTGTGTTAAAGCAGAAGTTCAATTAGATTACTTTGGTGAATCGATTTTGGGTCAAAACAGTTTTGATTCGATTCAGATATTTGAAGGGTTCTGATCTTTGAATTGGATCGGGCTTTTAGAGAGTCAGGGAACAAGAATTGAGATCTGGGTCAACTTTGGTTTTTTAAGAGATTGAAGAAAGGAGGAAACTTTTTGATTTGGAAACGATGGATCGTGTGGTTGGTGGCAAGTATAAGCTTGGACGTAAACTTGGAAGTGGTTCATTTGGTGAACTTTTTCTAGGTATTTGCTTTTTTCTTTATTCATGTCTTTTTGGTAATTCCAAGTTTTGGTTTTGTAATAACTCTTTTTGATTGTGTTGATTCAGGGGTTAATGTACAAACTGGTGAAGAAGTTGCTGTGAAGCTTGTAAGTCTCAACATTTTGACCATTACTCTTTTAAATTCAGTAATGTGTTAACTTATTCTTGATCACCAAAACTTGTAGGAACCTGCGAGGGCTAGACATCCTCAACTTCATTATGAATCAAAGCTCTATATGCTTCTTCAAGGAGGAAGTAAGTTTCGTCTTTCGTCGGTTTAAAACTTCAATTATCGTTCTTTTATTAATCTTTATGCTTGTGTTATTGAAGCTGGAATTCCGCATCTAAAATGGTATGGGGTTGAAGGTGAATTCAACTGTATGGTGATTGACCTTTTGGGTCCGAGCATGGAGGATTTATTTAATTATTGTAGTCGGAGGTTTAATCTAAAGACGGTTCTAATGCTCGCAGATCAGATGGTATGGATATATTATCTTCCTTTCTTCTGATATTATTTGAGTTATGGCATTGCTCATATTTTGATTTCTTCAGATAAATAGAGTTGAGTATATGCATGTCCGGGGATTTCTTCATCGTGACATAAAGCCAGATAACTTTTTGATGGGTCTTGGACGCAAAGCGAACCAGGTGAGTAGTTATGGTATGCAACTTTTATTTTTATGTGGATTGATAATATACTTGTTTGGTTTTCGGGTTTTCTTTTGCTACTACCTTATGAATTCTACTATATGTTTGCATCTTTTCTCTGATATGTTATCTTTGTTCTTGTGTAGGTGTACATCATTGACTACGGACTTGCAAAAAAGTATAGAGATCTTCAAACTCATAGGCACATTCCCTACAGGTACACATTCTTGTTAATGAAATATTGGTAAATGTATTCCTTTACACCTTTCACACTTGCTAATCGAGAGTTACTTATTAGGGAAAACAAGAATCTTACTGGAACAGCTCGATATGCAAGTGTTAACACTCATCTTGGAATTGGTGAGTATTGTTTGCTTTTTATGTTTATAGGAGCTTTTTCTTCTTTCAGTTTCACATAAAAAACTTGACTATTTGTATGTCCATCAAACTAAATTGAGATCTCTTAAACAGAGCAAAGTAGGAGGGACGATCTGGAATCTCTTGGTTACGTGCTTATGTATTTTCTTCGAGGAAGGTATAAAATATAAATACATCCTTACTTCACCCAATATTTTAGAGTTTTCTTCCATTTGTCCCTTACCCTCAGTCTCTCTTGCTAGTCTTCCTTGGCAAGGTCTTCGTGCGGGTACCAAAAAGCAGAAGTATGACAAGATCAGCGAAAAGAAAAGGCTTACACCCGTAGAGGTACTAATCCATTTTTCAACTATATCTGGAAACCTGTATAGAAACTGCCATAATTATTTTCTTAAAGCTAGGTTTAAATGTTTTCATAGATACAATTTAAATGTCCACTGGCAGGTTCTCTGTAAATCCTTCCCACCTGAGTTCACATCGTACTTTCTCTATGTACGATCATTGCGGTTTGAAGACAAACCAGATTATCCATACCTAAAGAGGCTTTTCAGGGATCTCTTCATTCGAGAAGGTTGGGAAAAGTCTCGATTTTTCCTTATTTTCTTTTAGTTTATGCTTGAAGATTTTCACATTAAAAACTCAAAATTCTGTTTTTAATGTTATATCTTTGCAGGTTATCAGTTTGACTATGTATTTGATTGGACAATCTTGAAGTATCCACAGTTTAGTTCCGGCTCCAGCTCTAGCTCCAAACCAAGAGTAAGTGACATTTATTTTTTTGGAATCTTCCATCATCTTAAAAATTCTTTAGAACATATTATCAAATTCTCACGTTTGTCTCTGTGTTCCAACAGTCAAGCCTGAGACCAGCTATGAATCCTCCAGTACCAACTGCTGAAAGACCAGATAAACCTTCAGGTAAGCCTTAAACTGTATAACCCATATCTTCAGTAACAACTCTTAGGTTCAACACTTGCCTAAGTTTCCGTGTATCTTTTCGTGGTTGCTTCGGCTTCTTCGCTTCGTTGAACAGTTTCCCTATTCGGTTACTTGCGATGCTAAAACGTCAGGTGCTTTGTAGCCACCTAGGAGCCGATTAGTTTCTGTTTTTTTCTTTTTCTTCATTTCCTAAGAGAAAGGTTCAGCAGTTTTGTAGGAATATCTAAGTGTGCGTCTAGGCCTATTCGTCTGTTGATTTTCTTATAACTGACTTGGTCACAAAAGCATCGTGTTTGCTACTCAAAGTTTGGTGTTTGAACAAAACCGGACATAGTAAACCAAATTTGTGTCTGTATACAGCTGGAGCTGGGCAAGACAGTCGCGATAGATTCTCAGGTGCTTTAGAGGCATATGCTAGAAGAAACGGCTCAGGAAGTGGTGTGGTTCAAGCTGATCGATCTAGACCAAGAACCTCAGAGAATGTATTAGCATCATCAAAGGATACAACACCAGTGAGTCATTTAAAAACATGAAAACTTTCCTTTATTGGCTATTCAAATCCTTTCTTAAACTCGTTCTTGATCAAAACCAGCAAAACTATGAGAGAGTCGAAAGACCAATCTCTTCAACAAGACACGCAAGTTCTTCAAGAAAAGCTGTTGTCTCAAGCGTACGAGCCACTTCTTCAGCTGATTTCACAGAGAACCGCTCGAGCAGAGTTGTCCCAAACAATGGCCGTTCCTCAACTGCTCAGAGGACTCAGCTTATCCCTGACCCAACCACTAGACCATCGTCTTCTTCTTTTGCCCGAGCTGCGCCGTCGAGGACTGCGCGTGACATCACGCTCCAGAGCTTTGAGCTACTCACCATAGGGAATGGAAAGAGGAAGTGAGAGGCTGGCTTTATTGGTGAGTGAGTTGGAGGAAACTACGACATTTTTATGGATGGATACTTTGTTTTTATTTCACGAAATTATCGGTTTCCTAATTTAAGGAATAAATCGAACATCATTTGATTACAAATTATATGTGATAAGTATATGGTTTTAACTTGTTAAGCTCTTCACTAAATTCCATGTGTTTATCTTGTAATAATAATTCAAATGTCGTCTGACAAAAATAAAAATAAAACTAGATGTCATTAGTCCCAATAAAAGTTATGCAAAATTGGGTCTCGAACCCCAAATTTTTTTTTAACTGAAACAAGTGTCCGAATATAGGCCTGGGCAAATAAACCGAACCGAATGTACCGAACCGAAAATTTGAAAATAACCGAACGAATACTAAATTTTATAACCAAAAGAACCGTAACCGAATCGATACCAAACCGAAATATCCCGGGTAACCGAAAATACTCGAAATATAATTATATTCTTAATAATATTAATTATTGATAGACTAAATAATCAAAAATACTTTACAATATATAAAAATACTCGAAAATAACCAAAACATATCCAAAAATATCCGAAAATACCCAATAACCGAAATATCCGAAAATATTTAAAGCAAAATAACCGAATGGATACTAAATTTTAAAACCGAAAGAACTGGAACCGAACCGAACCCGAACCGAAATTTCAAAATACCCAAATGGATACTAAATTTTAGAACCGAAAGAACCGAAGCCGAATAGACCGAACCGATAACCGATCGGATAACCGAACGCCCGTGACTATCCGAATATAACATATAGTAAAACTTCTATAAACTAATAATGTCAGGACCAAATAATTCTATTAATTTATAGAAATATTAATTTATCGATAAATTAAGAATAATTAATTTATAGAGATGGTACTAATTTTATAATTCTTAAAAGAATTCTATCTAAAAAGCACTTTTTCTTTATAATTAATATCTTTCTATAACCAATTACAAGTAGAAAATCAAATATTAAGTTTAAAAAACAACACAAACTTCTTTGTATGTAGTAAAAATTATGAACAGTTCTTGGGTTCACCCCTAGGGATGAACCTCTCTTGTTCACACCCCCTTTTAACTAGCCAATCAAAATTTACCATTTAATCTAATCAAATAAACTAAACCAACTAATATTATCTAAATAAAAATAATAATTCATTAAGAACCCTTAAATTGAATGAATTGTAAAATCTAAACCCTAATCATTCTTTTATAAATCCAAACCGACATCTAATTTCACAAACTCATGAAAGTATTAGCTCGTTATATTATATAAGGCAATTCTCAAACATATAACACTTAAATTTTGGTTTTCCAAAAAAGCCACTTAAGTTTTAACATTCCTAAAATACCATCAAATTTTCATATATCAAAACTAAACCTTAAACCATATCCCCTCGAAACTATACCCTATATCTAAAATAGCCAATTCAAACCTAAAATTTTAAATTCTCAACATTTGAAAATCAATTTTTGTGTGTTTGTGGTATTTTTAGAAACCAAACTTTTGGTGATATTTTTGGAACATTAAACTACTAGTAGTATTTTCGGAAACAAAACTTGAAAGTGTAGTATTTTTAGGAGTTTCTTTAATTTTACATCTCTGTGAATATGTCATATTATATTGAAAACAACTTGTTCAAATAATTATAGTCTTAAACAATTTTTTTTTTTTTTTTTCACTGGATGATTTATTTTTATTATAATGAAACCAACATTACAAGTTTACAACATAGAAGGCCCAAGACAGCCCATATATAAGGTCCACAACGACACCAAAGAAGAGATAAGCTTACGACGTGTCAGACCAATAGTAATAAGCTAAGGACACGTGGATATTCCACAACCTCCACCGCATGAGACTCAAGTCTGGTGAATCGGAGAACCATCGCCGGAAAAACACCGATCAATGAAACTTCTTTTTCTATCACCGATTATGGCAATTAAATGTTATAGAACAAACATCAATCTCCTAATCTCATCCGGTTGCTAGAATCACAAAGTATTCAGCAAAACGGGCAAAAGAAACTAGGAAAAATTGAGTAGTTCAAACTTGCCGAACAATTGAATCTTCCAAATCTCTTGCAAGAGCAGTAAAGGCATATCAAATTTGCATAGGAAACAAGCTTTTAACCCAACCTTAAGCGAGGATAAAATTGAGACTGTCTTAAACATGGTAGATCCAAGCGAGGCTAATTGTTGGAAACGCACACATCGCCGGAAAACTACCAGAGCCGAAAACCATAACCCAACAGTGAAGCCAAACAAAACAGAAGGAGAAAAGATCTTGCAAAGAGAAAACCTCTTTCGATCTGACGATTCTGCATGCCATAAACTTCATCATCAAGCCTTTGCAACAAAACAAAAACAAAGACGGCCAACGCCGCTGGTGTAAGCCGAAAGCTGCCGCACGGAAGCTGGCCAGCGCCGCTATGTTAGCCGAGCGCTGCCAGACGAAAGCCAACCATCTCCACTATCGTAGCCGGAAGATTTCGGACGAAAGCCCGATTCAAACGGGACAGCAACTCACCGGTAAACCATCCGGTCGGCAAAGACAAAAGAAATTTCAGTTTCTCTCTCTAAAAAATACGAGAGAGAGAAGAGAGAGAAACCTTTGTCTTAAACAATTAAACTGGTATTTATCGACTTTAAAAAAAAATGGTATTTACGGATCAATAGATAAAACAATGTGTTCATGCGTAGATTTTCAAGTATATTTTGAAGTATCTTCGTCTTTAGGTTTGGTATATTACAAAATATATTTAAAATCATACTTATATTGATTCTGATATTGGAGATTTGGATCTTTGGTTGGATTCTTCAGTGAGAATAATTCTCGTTTGGTGGAATTTTTAACACAAATTATATATATATATATGCGTCATACACTTCCTCCATTTTTGCGGTTTTTTAAATATGGACATTTCAGGTACTCGTTCATATTCGGGTCGTTTCCACTAAGATCGAAGATCCATTAAAAGTATTTCTCAAAAACGGTTTGGTTCGATACTTTTTCAGGTTTTGGTCGGTTCATGTATTTGAATGGAAAATCAGTCAAGAACACAATTCTTATCGGGTAAAGTTTAGATTCTGTATTTTTACCCAAATGTACCAAAATCTATATTAAAATATCCAAAAATTAGGCTAAATATATATATAAAAAAAACAATAAAACATTTGTTACTTTTTACCCAAATGTACCTTAGAAACCCGAATTACCAAAACATATTTAATGTAATCGAATTTATAATTGTACTTTTGGATTTGAGTTATTACAGGTATATGTATAACCAATATTTTTAAATATATGCTTGTATTTCGGATACTTTTGAGTATCAATGGGTATAGTTTTCATTATCGGCTCCTCAAATATAGAGGTTTTAAGACCCATTCGGGTATTTCTAAAAATCAGTTCGGGTTTGGTACATCCAAATTTCGGGTCCGTCTTGAATATTCGGTTCTAGTTATTTTTCCCATGACTAGCGACAACCACAACTTTCTATCATTCCAAAAATTTCACAAATATTTGATGAATCCGACTTTAGGAGGTTCAACACTTCCTTGTTGACTATATGATCTTGCTAAGGTTTTGACTTCACCTGAAGGTATTTATGTTTACATAAAGATTATGCATGATAAATATTTATCAGTTCATGTGCCCTCTTACGAATGCTACCATACTATTTTACATATAATTGGACATTTACCTTCATCCTTTTGAGGTGTAACTAAAAATCAACTGGTACTTCTTTAACGTTTACATCCACTATTGGTTTATCCATCTCTTCAAATTTAATTAATTTGTCAACTGCGGATCGGAACGGATCCCGGATCCCGGATAATTGGTCTCATGGCTAGCTACAAGTACAAAGTGATCCGAGTTAAGCGTCTATAGTACATGTGAATTGCTATGAATTTTGATAATATATGTACCATCAAGGGTCATATTAGGGAGTTTAATGACTTGGATAGTTGTATTGTATTTTTGGAAGTGAAGGCTACATTTGCAAAAAAAAAAAAATAGAAAGATTAAGGAATTTTTGCAATATATTAGTATGACTACTATTACCAAATAATGTGTCAATGTGCTTGATAATTAAATTTTCAACTGTATAAATATTATGGATGTGAGAAAGTAAGTTTTCTATGTTTAGGAATTAGATCTTGTTTATATTATGCATCAAATATTCTTGATGAGCTTTATTTACTGATCTTTTTTGATATGCATTTCATATTATTATTAGGCTTACTTTTTTTTTTTTTTTTTTTTTTTTTTTTTTTTTGAGCAACTATTAGGCTTACTTTACATATCTTTTTAGATACACATCTTATTTTATTTTTGAGTTTATCTTAGCAAACTGTCTATATACAAATTTAATTTTATCATGGGACTCTTTCCGAGATATTTCGATGTCATTTAAAGTTATTTTTGGGATTATACACTTAAATTTACTATGAACTAGAGAGAAACATTACATAAATAAGAAACATTATATGTTTAGGAATGAGTATTTATGCATATAATATTTTTGATGGGCTTGTTTTATGATATGCATTGCATATTGTTATAGGGCTTACTTACAAATCTTTCTAGGTACGCATCTGATTTTCTTATTGAGTTTGTCTTAATGAATTGTCCAGATACAAATTTTATTTTTATTAAGGTTCAAAACGTTCTAGGCTCGGCGGTGGACGAACATCTATCGCCTAGTTGTATACGGAGATTCCTATGCGGGTCTAGACGGATGATAATTTTAATATGTTTTTACAAAACCAATATATAGTTTAGTTTTAAATAAAATGTAATAATAATATATTAAAGTTTTAAGTGTCTAACTATATATATATATATATATATATATATTTATTTTAAATATATAAAACTGATTTCATTGGATAAATTAAATATTAACATATAATCTCTTAAAGATGTAAAAATTGGATAAATATATAGCGTCTAAAAATTATATTTCAAAAAGAAATCAAATTATTGATTAATTCAAATAAATAAAATCAACATACATTAAAATTATAATTTTACAAAAAATATGTTTAAGAAAATTTAAAATCTGCCAAAATTTGCATGACATAGGCAAACGTACTATTAGACTCCTGAATTATATAAATTCTCAAAAATGATTGCATAATATAAAATCAAAACTCTCAACCACGTTTTAGAACATTGATTTTATGATGGCCTCTTTCGGAGATTTTCATATATCATTTTAATTAGGTATTATTGGAATTATAAACTTACACCATATCTTAGGATATAATATTAATTCAAAAGAGAAAAATTATAAATGAGATAAACCTCATATAAAATCGACAACAAATCCTCGTCTTAAAACCCCCATATTGCTCTGATCAAACTTTTTTTTTTAATTCATTAAAAGGGAAAAAGAGAGAATTTTATTTTTCTCTAAAGCTTTAATTCAAGATCCATGGGGTCCTCCTCGTCATCTTCTATGACAATAGTCTCCGGCCACTCTCGCTTCAACTGCTCGATAAGCGGTAAAATGCACACTTCATCCTCTGTTGAAATATCTTCCTCTATGATATCTAGTAGCAGTTGCGGCTGAAGTTGAGGTTGCGGCTGTGGACGAGGCTGAGGTTGAGGCTGCATTCGAAGCGATTGCGATTTCAATTTTGGTTGCACATGATGACCAACAATAAAATTGGTATTATTATTATTAGTCATGGACACCATTTGGGAATTTGGTTTCTCAGTCGGAACAGTCGCAGGATAATACACGTTTTGGAACCTCATTGGTTGATTGTTAAAATAATTATGGCAATTATTTTGAAAAGAAGTAGTTTGACCAAAATCAGGGTTTAAGTCTCGATTGGTGAGAAGAAATGATAAAGAATGTTCTCTCCTTGAAAGAGTAACAGCAGAATCCATTTCATTGGTGTGAAATGAGTTGAGGTGTGAGAAAAGTTCTTGATGGGTGAAAAAGATTCCTCCGCACGTAAAACAATGATATTCATTATCATGTTTCATAAATTGCATGTTTTTCATACAATTTGTATTCTAATATGCGGAGAAATCGATAGAAAGATATTGTGAATAAAGGAAGAGCTATCCCTATATATAGATGGGAGTGAGTAGGACATATAGGTAATTATGTAAAGATCTTAATATCAAATAAAAAATGTAAAATAATAAATATTAAATTTTATGGTAAGAACTAAAGTTGCTTTCCAAATTTGAAAAGTTAATTTTCAATTTTTTGACGCGTGTTGGTGCATATATTTATAAATTTATGTTAAAAAAGTTAGACCTAAATATACAAGATTTTATAGTACAACTTTAAAACACAATAAATTGGGTAAGACTGACAAATGAAAAAAATATTTGACAATTGAAAACATTTAAAGCTAGTTATTAGGTTTTTTTGGGAAGTAAATGATGAAATAATATATGGAAAATATTTAAGCTAGTTATTAGCATATTTGTGTTGACTAAAAAATGTAAAAGAATAAAAAAATTATTCACCGTAATAGCACAATAATATATTAAGGTTAAATTTTGGTGGGAGAAGCCACTTGCTAAGAGCATTGTCCCAACATATTTTTTTTTTTTTATTTTGTTACAATTTGCAAATTTAAATTTTGGTAACAAAAAACAAATTTAAAGTTCTGATCGCCATTGTCCTTGGGAGTGGACAACAATGTGTTTTTATCTATTTTCACGATGATTTTCATTGGATTTTAATGGCAATTAATACGTTAGAACTTGTTTAAAGAAATTTTTCTACTATTTGTTATTGGTGAGGTTGCATTTCAAGTCTTTTAGATTAAAAAAATGCGAAAAGATGCAAATCAAGCCTTTTACAACAGCGAGACATTTCTAAAATATCAGAAGTTTAACATAAAATGAATGATTTTAAAAACAAATTTATATCCTCTTTTTCATCTTTAAAAGGTTTTTTTGGAATTAACAAATAAACAAACAAACTTATATCATCTTCTTGCATTTTGAACCGCCTAATTCGCATTCAAAGCAAGTAAGTCGGTCTACCACATTAGATGGGAACATTTAGTATATCTTTTTGTATGATTTTTTTTTTGTTTTCGTTACTTTTAACAAAGAGACTCGTTAAGTATCTAATTGGTAATACATATGTGGAATTGTTAACAAAGCTTAAGTTATAAAAGTTTGAAGACACAAAATAATGTTGCACTTGCATTGGAATGGCCTTTATACATGTTGTGGCAATGGGTTTTGAAGCTGATGATATGATTCCTATAATATCTTACGCCAAAACTTTTGGAGCCGCGTTTGATGTGAGAAGATTATACGTTACACCAATTTTTTCCATTTCTTTGCAACCAACAATCTCATATCCACGAAAGATTTCCAGGAAATAATATTTTCATAGACTTAGTTCTCATGTTTTAGCTTCAACAATGTTATAGAGATGCATATTTGAAATTCATGAACTTGTGGAAAAGCACGGAAATGGCCAGTGGGTTGAAATTAAAACAACAAATGTAGTGTCAACACAACCAAACATCTCTGCAATGATTATGTTCGCAAATGATGCTAATATGCATGGGACACATGGAAGTGGTAAGAAAGATATTCAACATATCCTTCACCCGAGTCTACCAAAGACATAAATTTCACGTTCCATTAAATCCGGAATCTCAAACTTTATGAAACTTGTTATCGAAGCTGACTGTCTTGATACAAGTTGTTGTGAATTCGGGTGAATATTATGAGAAAACATAAAAGATAAAAGATTGTTCTTTATACCTTTTGCTTTTTCAGGTCTAGACGTTGGCTAATAAACGAGAAAACCGAAGAAAATGAATCGACAATTTTGGTTTATGGCTTCAAATCGGGTTTGCCACTAAACCGATCTGGGAGACTTGCAAACTTATTCGGTTTTTGGGTTTGTTGATTTGGCACCTCTTAACCAAATGGTTATTTGTTTTTTGTTTTTCATCACTCTATCTTCTTTTTCTTCCACATCTGCGTCTATGTGTTACGAGAAAGAAAAATTGTGACGACCGCATTTAAATAAGGGTTAGAACCCAGAACGAAAATAAACATGTGACTAGATCACGTGATTGATTAGTTACTTTTTGCTTCAACATTTAGAGAGAAAATTGTTTAAATGCAAACCGTGCATGCTAGAGGTGATGGAGACGAAGTTTGAAGATTCGGAAGTTACATGAAAATGTAACATTAATGAAGTTATCGGAAATGACATACTTTAGTGTTGTTATAAAGTCGTTAAAGCCTTGTTGGCTACGATTGGAGGACAAGTGTTGGACGGAAATGATCAAGTTCACTTGGCCAGATTATGATCTTACGAGCAAAGTATACTATTGCATGAATACCGGTTGGATTGTTCATGGTATCCCCATATTATATTTATGGACCATCTATATGGATAGATCGGTACAGAGGTGTTACAAAAGGTTGGTTCTCAAAAATTGATGTGGTGTTAAGGTATCACCCGGTCCATATAGCAAAGCATGATGTTTTGGAAGACGGCCTTCCGTACTCACTATGGAAGCTTCGAGTTCGTGGTCATGCCATTTGGGTTGTAACTAACACCTTGGCACAATCATGGAGTTCATGAATGATGTATTTTGAAAGTACGTACACATGTTTGTGAATTATATGTATAGACGACATCTTGGATTATTCTCAAAATTGAGAAGAGCATGTTGAGCACTTAAGGACTGTGTTCGAGTAGCTAAGGGGACACAACCTTGTTGCGAAGTTGAGTAAATATACTAGGCCTGGGCATTCGGAATAAACCGAATGAACCGAACCGAACAAACCGATTTTTTCGGTTTTCGGCACTGATAAGGAAGGAAAGGCTAAACCGATCGGCAGAATTATAATTAGACTTCGGTTCTCGGTTCGGTTCGGTTCGGCAGACGGTAACCGATCGGTTTTCTCGGTTAATAGACACCCATATAAAAAAAAAAACCCTAGATCTATTTTCTATAGCTTCTTCTTCTTTTCTCCTTCGATCTCTTCTCATTCCTTCGTTAATTTTATAGCTTCTTCTTCTCCATCACTTTTCTTCTCTTCTTCTTCTCCATCTCTTTTCTTCTCTTCTTCTTCCTCAGCCTCGACATCAATCCATGGCAAGTGTTATTCAAGAGAGAGTGGAAACGTTGTTGGCCTTGTCATCCTAACCCATGGCTATTTTGAATCATTCTCTCCGACATCGAGTCTGTGGTTCAGATTCGAAATGTTTTGGCCGTTTATCGCTGGCGTCGCCGTTACGCTCCTCCTCGTCACCAAACACACGGCATGTAAAACTTCAGATCTAATCGATTTTCAATTTTGTTTTTCTTTTCCTATTTTCTCAATTTTAGATATTGGATTCTTACTGCATGTGATTTTGACGATGGTAGTTGATAGCTTTCGTTGAGTGTTTATTCGGAGAGATCGCATTGTTTGATGACACCGCCATCTCGTCGTCGTCACCGTCACAGCGGAGGAAGAGAGTAGCGGCGAGTCTATCAACCCTAATTTTTTTTGAACTTGGGTTTTAGTTTTATTTGGGCTTAACTCTGTAATTATTAGTCATGGCCCATTATTTTACTCCTTTGTAACTGTAAAATTTTGCTTTTTAAAGCCCATTATCTTGATTTTGGTCTAATTCGGTTCGAATTAACCGAATTGGAAAAAATTTCGGTTTATTTCGGAATTGATTTTTTGGCCTATAACCGAACCGAACAAACCGAGTACCGACCGAACCGAACCGAATTTTTATTCGGTTCAATTCGGCAGAAATTTCAAAAACCGAAAAACCCGAAAAACCGAATAAACCGAACCGAACAAACCGATAAAACCGATTGCCCAGGCCTAAAATATACTTTCTAGCAAAGAGAAATAGATTTCATGGGTCACGTTATCTCGTAGAAAAGGTAAAGTTGGACCCCAAAAAAATCACGATTACTGATTGGCTTAGGCTCAAGAGTGCTAATAAGATCTATAATATTCTTTGTCTAGCTAGTTACTACTAGATGCTTGTAAAAGGACATGCAAGCTTGGCCAAACCCCTCAAATAGTTAATGGAAAAAGATATCTTGTATGATTAGTTCGAGAAGTGCGAGGAGAGCTTTTAGACTCTAAGAGGACGATTAGCGTAGATGCTGATGTTGGTACTTCCAAAGGTCAAAATACCATATGTTGCCTACATTAATGTCTTGATGACATTTTGTGTCGAGGGAAAGTCCCCCTCAAAGGAACGATAGAGAAGGAACCTCTCTATGACATACAAAGGAACATGTCAAATAGTGTAATGAAACAGGAAGGAACTCGTAGCAACATGCAACAAAAGTAAAAAGAAGCCCATAACATCAAGTCGTGTAAGTGGGAAGTGGCTCATAACATCAAGTGATGCATACGGGAAGGAAACCGCTTAGGCATGCATTAAACGAGGGACATAAACCCCGATGCAGCAAGTGCACACAAGGGATAGAAACCTAGAAGTAGATTCAAGGTGACCAAGGACAGGGTAAGAAACCCCTAGGATTCACAGAAGAAAATGAGAAGGAGGCCCATAGGCGGTGAGTCAATTGGGAATCACAATATTCATAAGAAACCATCAGAGTTTTGGACATCACATTGCATCAACTTGTTGCTAGAAAATAAAGTCACTTGTATGTTAGTCATGTCCACGTTGACCTAAGTAAAGATGAAGAAGCTGAAACTTCTTGTAAGTGGGACATAATCTACTCAAGCTTTGTAAGGCTTGGTGTGTAGAGCAAAAATGATCCCGTTCAAGTTTTGGAAGGCTTTGAGTGAAATGGTACAAAATATTTCATTCAATTTTATGAGCTTAATGTGATCTCCTTAGCATGGATGCTACAACCACCATGGGACCAATCTTGGTATGTTAACTAAAGTAAAAATGACGCACTTTAGAAAGCTAGTCTAAGCTCATTAGAATGCCTTAATATTAGAGGAGTAAGGATACCTCCTCTTACCAAGATTATAGGACTACCGACAATGGAACCCGGGTGGGGATGAGACACAATTTATCATAGAAACATTTGATGGTGTTAGAAGAACCCTTGGAAGAGTAGTGAACCAGTCATGGGATACCTTCAAATCTCTCATGTAGGATGGTAAAGATAACATAACGATAATGATACTCCTGAGACTGAAAGCTCTCTAAGGACGCGAGTGTTTTGGGGGGGGGGGGGGGGGGGGAGGGAATTAGAAGCTCTTTAACGTGAAGAAGAGCGATGTGCAAGAAGAAGACGTTTGATAGTAACGTAGAAAACTGAACCAAAGAAACAGACAATTTCAGTTTTCGGCTTCAAATCAGTTTTCGCCTCTAAATCGATCAAAGAGAGTTGCAAAACTCATTTAGTTTTCAGATTTTGGTACCTCTAAACCAAACTGTTATTTGGTTTTTGTTCTTCATCATTCTATATTATATTTTTCCATTATCTGCGTCTATGTGTTATGCGATTGAAGAATTGTGACGACCGCATTAAATTAGGCTATAATATCATGGTTTTTACCGATTTTACCCATGATATAAGTATTGTTTTTAGAGTCTTTTTATTATTCCTAAAGTCTTTTGAGTCTTTTAAGGTCTTTACATGATTGTGATGCATTTGGAGATAGTGGAGCGTTTTGGAGCGAAACCGAAGAAGATGAGCTGAAGAAACAAATCTGGAATCAGATCAAGGTGTGAGTGTCGATCGGCACCCCGTTGGTGTCGTTCGACATCTTAGTCGGCCCTGTGAAGTCTCGACAACTTAACAAGTTTTGAATAATTATTGAAACGTCCAGAAGTCTTCCCTATTTGCAATAATTTGAGAAAAGCTTTTTTTTGAGAATTCAAAACCATGTAGAGAGAAGATCCTTCTAATCTTTAATCTCTTCTTGATTTCTTTTATACTTTCTATTCAAAACATGTTTTATGTTTCTATAATCATGCATGAGTATTCTACTTATTAGGTTAAGGGATTCTCAATAGAGATTTAGATGAATTGTTAGATCTGATATATTGTTAGGATGAAGCTATAGAGTTCTTCATCTAGGATTGTTCTTAATACCTATTCTAGAACTCCTAACTAGAACTTGATCTTAGGATTAATTAGTACGAGAGTGTGATTTTCCCTAAACTATCTTAGGTGAGCAAAAGTCCCTATTCTCAAAGAGATTTGGATTAGGTATTTTTGTGAACAAATCGAACCTAATCTTAATGCTTGTTTAGAAGTAGTATTCACAACGAGAGTTGGGATCCTAGATTTTAGACATAGTTAATGAAAATAAGCGAGAGTTGATTGATTTAATTTCGTGATTTGAGTTCTATAATGGTTCTTAATTAATACCTAACAACAGTTGATAGATATGCAATTCTAATATTTCCCATCTGATTTACAACCAATTTAATTATTGTTCTTTATTTTAGATGTACTGTATTTTGTTTAGTTTGATTTTAAGACTATTGATCTTCTGTGTGAACAAAAGAACTTTGTGAAACTCGACCCTTAAGTGCTACAACGATCTCTTATTTGAGAGAGTAGTCTTAAGGCAATTTGACCAGTATCACTATCGTTTACATAGCGCTTTCATAAACGATGTGCTTGTCGGAGCTATAATAGGGTGACCATGTACATGTAACTAGATCACGTGATTAACTGTAAAAGTTTAACATGTGGGCCTTGGGGTATTGGTTGTATTGACTTTTAATTGAGTGAGAGCGATCAGTTACTTTTGTTCTTCAACGTTTTGTAAAGACATTAAAACAAATGTCTATTTTACAACAATAAAACATGACCCACTTATTAAACCAACTTTAAAATTTTAATAATAGAGAGAAAAACCCTAGATCTAAATGTGTTTTTCCATTTGCAGCCGCACAAAGCCTTTCTCTTGTTAGATGTCACTTTTTTATTATTCTGATTAAATTTAGTTAGTTTAGTTTTCTGTTTGAGTATGATAGTTGTAAGCCTTAAACTTTTCTATGATCAACTTATTCATCCTTTGTGTTTTCTTGGTCTGTTTTATTTTCCAATGAAGATTAGCCTAAAAGACTCGATTTGGTAATGTTTCAGATATTTTGTGTAACATCCTGAATTCAACCCGCCAAATCTGACCTTTTTGTTTTTGGAAAGATAACCCTAAACCTAGGAAAACCCTAAAACCTATAAAAGCCCACTAAATCTATTAAATTTATTAAGCCCACTAAGCCAAACCCTAAACCTAGATTAATGAGAAGGTATAAATAAGGATCTTAGGATCTTTTTCCCCTCATAATGTTGTGCCTCCTAAACCTATAGAGAAATAGAGAGAAAAATGATAGATTGTGAGAGAGAAAGAGAAAAAGAAGTTACCAGTGAGATCATGGCCAGATCTGAACAGTCTTTAGAGATGATGCTAACGGAGAGGTAAACAGACACCGATTTGGATGAAACTCGGTGAGTAAGTTCCCAACCAATAGATCTAGATACCCATAGAAGGGTTTTGTAATCCTTTCATTATTTTAAGATTTATATATGTTTTCCCACACCACTTGCTATGTAGTGCGAATCTGAATATAATTTGACTTGTTGTGTTGTTTGATCCCCCAATCTAGATCCGTTTTGGATGAGGCTCTTCAGAGGTGTTGTGGACTCATGGATCTAAGTCCTGGTCAAAGGATGTCTTATTTGGAAGTCAGGATCACAATAGGCAAGCCGTTGAAGTTGGAGTAGCAAACCAGTTCCACGAAAGGTGTTGTCTTCCTCATCTTTAGGCCAAGGTGAGGACGTGACTTGTGGATCTATAGTTTTTCTTAGGTATCTTGCTTGTGTTATGTAGATCTAGACTACTTAAGTAATATGTGATTGATTGGGACTATGTGTTCGGCTGAGATTATGTGATGATTTTGTGATTGTCTATTGTGTGAGAACCTAGAAAAGATGCTAGGTTGTTTAAATTTTGACCCCTACTATGACTCATCTTAGTTACTCAATCACATGACATGCTACAAACAGAATCAGAGGAAAAATCTAAGGAGAAGTGACAGGTTGATAGAGATAAGGATAAGTTGAGATAGTTGAACTTAAGGAGATAGTGTTATAGGAGGGGCTTTCATTGTGGATTTTAGTATTTTAATAAAGACTTCTTCTTTCTAAGTTTATGATTTCAAACTAAGATTTCAGTTAACATTAGTTAAAATTTGTAAGACGTATTTATGAAGATTATTTTCAAAAACTATTAATAAGCATTTAATGAATAAGTATTTTAGGATTTCTACATGTTATTTTGGACAATAGATTGGGGTGTCACATTTAATTTGTACTTGTTAATTAGTTGCATTTGAGAGTTGTGATGGCCGGAAATATGCTTTAAACCACCAATAGTAATTTGGTTTATACTGTTTGTTTCTCATTATGCTTGCCAAAAAAGTCTCTTGTTTTGCTTTGGGTTGTCTATGTTGTGGTCTTATTAGGTTCTAATTAATTGGAAACTTTTATTGGTTAATTCGGAATTGAATTTAAACCCTATAAATGAACCAAAAATAAATCGAGTTCCGAACGTATTAGATCGATTAAACAGAATGCCTAGAGTTAGTTTTTTATACTAATCTGATGTCAACGTTACAAACCCTAAGTCTTCTTATATAAGCCTATAAAAACTCGATAAAATAAGAAAATAAATTTTTTAAAATCTTATTATGATGTACTGGGGCCAGGGGTTGTGTCTCCACACCCTCCCAAACCCTAATGCATAAACGGCCTTTCACATGTCTTATAAAGCTTTACAAAGTCTAACCTTATAAACGTTTTGCTTATAAAACCTTATAATTAAAAATTAATTTATTATATAATAACACACAATAATGTATCAAAGTACTTGATAGGTAAATTTTAAATTGTACAAAAATTATGGATGGCAACGAGTAAATTTTATATGTTAAGGTATAAGATCTCTTTCTATTATGCATTAAATATTATTGAATCTTTCTAGATACATATATCATTTTATTATTGCGAACTTTCCAAATACACATTTAACTTTATGTTAGGAGTCTTTCTTAGAGTTTTATATTTAATTTTAAGTTATTGTTGGGATTATAAACTTAAATTTATTTTAATCCAAAGAACACCATATCTAGGAATATAATACTAACACAAAAGATAAACATTACGTAAATTAGATAGAACCAACTTAAAGATAAGATCTAGTTATACCAAATTCACGCCTTAAAACCCTATTTTATTCTATTTAATTGTTTCTCTTATTAATTAGAAGGATAAAAGAGGGAATATTATTAATATTTAAAATTTTAATTCAAGATCTATGCAATCCTCCTCCTCGTTTTCTATGAAAATAGTCTCCGACCATTCTAGCTACATCTGTTCAATGAGCGGTAAAATGCATATTTCATCTTTTGTTGACATATCTTCCTCCATGATATGCGATTACAATTGCGACAGAGGTAGATGTTGCGGTTGTGGATGAGGTTGAGGTTGAGCTTGCAACTTAAGCGATTGTGATTCCGATTGTAGTTTCACGTGATGACCAACAATAAAATTTGTATTATTGTTATTAGTCATGGGAACAATTTATGAATTTGGTGTCTCAATCACAGAATTCACATGGTAATACGCGTTTTGAAATCTCACTAGTTGATTGTTAGATTAAGTATGTTAATTATTTTAGAAAACAGTAGTTTGACCAAAATGAGGTTTTAAGTCTGGATTGGGACGAAGAAAGGATATGGAATGTTCTCTCCTTCAAAGAGTGACATCGGCATCCTTTTCTTTGGTGTGAAATGATTGGAGGTGTGAGAAAAGTTCTTGATATGTTAGAAAAAAATTTCCGCACGTAAAATATTGATATTCATCATCAGCTTTCACAAACTGCATGTATTTTTAAGTATGATGAATATTTTTATATGAAGAAAAAGAGATAGAAAGATAATGTGAAATAGGCAAAAAAAAAAAGATCTCATATATATATGAAAGCTATGTGTAGGACATATTGGTAATTCCGTAAACATTTAACATATCAAATTAAGAAAATTTTAAAATATCAAATAGTAAATTTGATGTTAGTAAGATAGATTTCTTTCTATGGTCAAAAGAAAAATTAAACTTTTTTTCTGCGTGTTTAAGTGAATTTTTTTTCTATATTTGTACACAAATATTTATAAATATATATGCATAAATATATTAAAATTAAATATATTCACTCAACACTAGTAAAAATATATATATTTTTGAAGCATAGAAAGAAATTTATCTTACTACATAAATTAATATTTAATATATTTAACTTTTTCCTAATTTAATATATTTAAATGTATGCAATTACCCAAATGTTCAACACACATAATAGCTTCCATCTTTATATAGGCTCTCTATTTGCCTATTGCATATTATTTTTCTATCTCTTTCTCGTCAAAATAGAATATCAATCGTAAAAGATGTGGTTTGTTAAACCATATCATGGATTTCAATGGTTTATGTGCGGAGAAACCTGTCTAACTAATTGAGTACTTTTTTCACACCTTGAATTATTTCACACCAATTAAATGGATGCCACTATAACTATTTCAAGGAGAGAACATTTCATATCATTTCTTTGTATGATTCCCAACTTAATCTCTGATTTTGGTCAAACTTTTGCTTTTAAAAACAATTATAATAATTAATTTTACACTCAACAATGAGGTTTTAAAACACTTTTTATCCCGCGAATGAAGTGGTTGATGGATTATCCCAATGATGCACATAGTTAATAACAATAATACGAATTTTATTGTCGGTCATCACGTGCAACAACAATTGGAATCATAATCACTTCAGTTGAAGCTGACGCCTCAACCTCATATCATGGAGGAAGATATTTCAATAGAGGATGAAGTGTGTATTTTACAATTCATCAAGCAGTTGGAGCGAAATTGGCCGGAAACTATTTTCATAGAAGACGACGTGGAGGATTCTATGGATCTTAGATTAAATTTTTAAATTTAATAGTATTCCTTGTTTTGCCCTTTTTTATAAATAAGAAAAACTAATAGTTAGAACCATATAAGATTGCAAGACTAGGATTTGTTGTATTTATCCAATTTATGTAAGTTTCTCTTTTGAGTTAATATTATATTCTAAGATATGGTGTTTTCTTTGATTCAAATAAGTGTTAAGTTTATAATTTCAATGATAACTTAAATTGATGTATGAACATCTCTAAATTAATCCACAATAAAATTGGTGTTCTAAAATGTGACAGAGCATTCCAATTGTATACTATGTGGTTTTAAATAATTCGGGCATCTAATAGGTTCCAAACATAATTTTACGTAGCCTAGACAGACAACCATGCTGATTTTAAATAGAATTTTAAATATTTTTAGTTAGTTTATATATTTT
The DNA here is from genome assembly GCA_019202795.1 of Arabidopsis thaliana x Arabidopsis arenosa. Classification (NCBI taxonomy): domain Eukaryota; kingdom Viridiplantae; phylum Streptophyta; class Magnoliopsida; order Brassicales; family Brassicaceae; genus Arabidopsis; species Arabidopsis thaliana x Arabidopsis arenosa. The sequence continues at coordinate 3,185,107 of CM032925.1, forward strand.
TTTGGAAAATTATAATTTTAATGTATATTGATATTAGTTATTTTATATAATACGTATTTTGATTTTATAAGTATCAAAAAATGTATACATTTGAAATATAATGTGTAAAACGATTGTCAAACAAGACTATATAACCTATACAAATTATACATCTTATAAACACATTAGGTAATAAACAATTTTACTAAGTTTATTATATACTAATACACAACTTATACAACTAAATCTACTAATTAACACGTATATATACATTACAACAATTAATCTAATTCGGTTTTTGTCTCATCCTGTCCGTTATCAATTTAAAATTCAAAATTTGTTTATATCGACAATTTATGAATATATATATATAACATAACGAAAATAAACGAGAATTATGTTTACCTCTACACCTAATACTAACATTAGATACTTTCATGAACAATTTTTTTTTTCTTAAGAATATTAAAAAGATACAATTTAACTTTTATAACCATGATTCTGCATTACTTTCTAGATCATTTCTATACACTTTAACTCAATGAAAAATAACTATCTCGTGCTATAGCACGGGTTAGTAGCTAGTAATACATTAATAGTATCATATACTTTAGTATTGCAAAATCTAATAATACTTATAAACGAAGTAGTAAGTAATTTTTTTTCGTAGTAAAGTGACTCGTAGATCATAAGTCATAACGATAACAGAAATCGATGATATTCAATAAAGTAACCGAGAATTACAAATTAACAACTCCAAGTGTACCTTGTGAGCTTATAGAAGAATGTTTCAAAACCTGAAATGGACAGTAATTATTGGGCTTAATCTAGGCTAAATAGAATTGCTTGACGTGTTATATTAACGTAACCTCAGTTACAATTATGAGAGATAGAAATACCCTTTCTTTGGTAACCCTTTTTAAAAATACCCCATTTTCTAACCATTTTCATTTATGCCCTCTTTCAATTTTTAATGACCATTTTACCCCTAATTGAAAAAACTAAAGTCAACAATATGACAAAAGTGGATTTTCCTGCCAAAAATCTTTTCGACATAACTTTCCCGTCCAAAATTCTCCCAAAACTTTTTCCGCCAAAAAAAAAGTGATCACTTAAGTTTTAGCGGGAAACGTGATCCCGGAAATTTTTGCGGGATATGGATTTACAACGGTTTTAAAAAGATTTTATAAGGGTTTAAAAAAAATTACAAGGGTTTTAAAAGATTTACAAGGGTTTTTAAAAGGGTTTAAAAAGATTAATAAGAGGTTTTAATGTATTTTAAAAGGATTTAAAAAGATTTACAAGGGTTTTAAAAAGATTTTGTAAGGGTTTTAAAAGGTTTTAAAGGGTTTACAAGGCTTTTGAAATATTTACCATGGTTTTTAAAGGGTTTTAAAAAGATTTATAAGTATTTTGAAAGGGTTTTAAAAATATTAATAAGGGGTTTTAAAGGATTTAAAAAGATTTACAAAGGTTTTAAAAGGATTTTATAAGGGGTTTTAAAGGGTTTACAAGGGTTTTAAAAATATGTACAAGGATTTTAAAAGGATTTTAAAAGGATTTACAAGTGTTTTGAAAAAATTTATGAGGGAATTAAAAGGATTTTAAAATAATTTAAAAAGATTTACAAGGGTTTTAAAATGATTTTATAAGGGTTTAAAAGAATTTAAAATGTTTACAAGGGTTTTAAAAGACTTACAATGGTTTTAAAATGATTTGTTTAAAAAAATTTGTTTGTAAAGTAACTAAATTGTTTAAAAAACCATATACGTATATTTACACACAAAAATGTTTGTTTGTCATGTGATTTTAAGAAAATAAAGATAAAGATGATTTTCATATTTGGAATCAAGAGCGTTTGGTAATAAGGATAGTATAATTTAAAAAACGAAAAATAAAATTGTTGATAAAAATTGTGGACTTGCCACATAAACACTCAAAACCATCTTTTAAATGTGGGTAAAAACTTTTAATAGGTTTTTATTTTAAAATTATATAAAAGTTTTTACCCACATTTAAAAGATGGTTTTGAATGTTTATGTGGCACGTCCACAATTTATATGTATTTATATGTATAGTACAATTAAGTTTTTATAAATATACCTAAATAAGCTATATATATATATATATATGTATAACTTGTGGGTCTACGGCTTTACTGTTGCTTGTCTCCCTCGCAATATGTGTCAACAGCCTTGTTAGTGCACTATCCCACACTGCCCTTGTCTCCGCTCTAGTCTAATACTTATCTGATATCTCTTCCGAAGTCAGACCCCCAAATCTAAGTGGCTCGAGTATGAATTAACGTTTCTCTACTTCCCTCCTTTTACTACCTTCACGCAGAGATTTACCTCTTCTAGATCTGCTCTTATAGCCATGAAAAGTGTCATGTCTTCATCATCTAGAATATATATCGGGTTTTCTCTTTTCCCGTCTGGTCCCATCATCCACTGAAGTCACTGATAGGTTAGTTCAATATCGTCATTTTCCCGAAGCCCCAACCGATCTTTTACCGCGGTAACAGCCTGCTCATACCCATCTCTCTCTCTCTCTTTCAAACGTACCGCCATGGTAAACCCCTCTAAAGGTAAGACATGTTCGTAGAAACCAATTTCATCTTTTTTCCACTCCCCTCGAACCAAACGCACAACCATTGCCATTCCGTACTTGAAAAAAATACATTCATAACTGTTTTAATACCGATTATCATTTTCATTATAACATAAACTCAACATATTACTTAACTGAAGAACAATTTATACATTTGCTTCTTTAATTCTTTGGGTCTCTTAAATGCATAGGAGATCAAACAAATAACTTTTCGGCTGTTCGTCGCCATATTAAATGCTAAAAAGTTCTCTGCTTTTTAATGGTTATTATGTTTGTTCTGCTAGGAAACGACGATATAGCAGTAATAAATAGCTGAACCCATATATTTTCTATACCGGCTACCCAAGATATTAGTGCCATAATGATTTTGTTGTGCTAAATCTTTATTTTTCCTATGTCGCTGGCATAATCTTACATAATCTTTGGAGCAGTTTTGTCTCGCATTTAATGCACATATGAGGGGTGTTTTCGTCATTCATCAAACCTGCAGAAGATACACATTTAGGGGGGTGTATTGGATTGGGGATTTTATAAGAGTTTGAGATTTTTAATAAATCCCATGTTATTCAACTAATGATTTGCAAATGTTTTTCCAAATCCTATGTTATTCAACATGGAATTTATGTAAAATCATCCAAAATCTTTTAAAATATCTTGTTATTCAATCAACAATTTGTAAAACTCATATCAAATCCACTGTTATTCAAAAATTAACAAGTTTTTTTTAAAATGATTTTGAGAAAGATTTTTGGAGACTTCACATAAATTTCTAGTTAAAAACAAGGGTAAAGGAATCACACCTCTAGAGGTGGGATTTAAGAGATATTAGTCATAAAAATATATATCTATCGTCTCATACTTAAATTGTGGAATAACACTCTATCAAATTGAAGATCTTCTCTCCTTCTCTCTCTCCCTGCGACTCAACCATATTCAAATTCCAATGAACTCCTCGAATTGAAATTAGTCAATAGCTTACAAATCAAAAGAGAGACCACCCTAGCTTAAATCCTCTTCAAATTCCAGGAAAGAAGAAAAAAAAATTAAATAGTCAATTAACACATGAGAGAAAACCTTAGCTTACAAACCATTATTCATGCTTCGTAATGGCAACGGTGCCGGCGAAGAAACTATGTTTGAGGTGATTTGTTGACTCATTAACAGATCAAAATCCTTCTTTTTTTTCCTTTTTCTGGCTCGAATCTGTGCCACTTTTCACAGTGATTGTTTCTCTGTTTTCAATGATCCAACGATGACACTTGATTTCTTTATAATCAATCCTTTCTGATGCTTCAAAGGGTTGTGTTAAAATATTTAGGTCAATGTGTTGTATTAAAATGATTCACGAAGATGTCAAGAGACAGCGATTTACATTCTCATTTTACACATAAGGAATATGGAGACCAGGAATTGATGGAGAAGCGGGTTTTAATTTTTTTTTGCTTGAACTAACACTTGCCGGAAGCATATTATCCCAAAAAGAGCCTCAAGGATACTAACTAGAGTGCTTGAGAGTGGTGTAAAATGGGAAGCAAGTCTCAGCCTAGATCTATGGAACATCTTCCTCTTCATCATTGGGTAGAGATAGAAATGATATTAGGATGAGTGATGAGAGGAAAGCTTTGACGTAGTTAGTGCAACAGAGTTAACAGAGGACCATGATGAAAATTGTTAAAAAGCTAATTTACGACAAGAATTTTGTAACTTCACATTGTATAGTCATTTCTTGAGTCATAAGTGAAACATGAGGTTTATGTTTGCAGGTAATCTGTTTGCAATTGCAGCTCACTGTGAGAGAAAGTGCAAGTGATCTGTTTGCAGGGAAGTTTTTGCTTGTTGGAAAGTTCAAGTCTTCGAGACAATGTTTTCAAGGCATGAAAGAAACTTGAGTTTTTGGAGGTCACGAGTAGAAGTATTTTTTCATAATCTCACAAAAGTCCCAAATCATCTGAAATTTTAATATTAAATTTTACCAAATCCACTAATTTTTGTTTTTTGTAATTATAGAAATCCTAAAAATCACCTGAATATCCTTAAATCCTACTAAAATCCATTTAATTATAAATTCCACCAAATCACACAAAATGCATAGTCCAATACACCCCCCTTAATTATTGCTTTATTGTTCCCAGATCTTGCATTATCAGTTCCTCTATGGTTTAATATTTATTTCACCCTAAGTAGTATAAGAATAGTGTAATAAGGTGTTTGGAATAGTAATAAAAAAAATTGTGAAAAATATGGTCTTGTCACATAAGCAATAATTTTTTTTTTAATATATATAGAATATTGGTCATTTTTTATTGATAATTATTGAGAAAATGATAATGGTGATGAAAAGCATATTATAAAACTTAGTATTTATAATAGAGAACTTTGTTAATTTTTAGGTCATATAGAAATTTATTTTTTGTACTAAAATTTCATATGCATTTTTAAAAAACAAAATCATTAAATTTTTAAAATTTCGAAATACTTAAATTAGGAAATAATGGAGGAATTTAAAATTATCAATATATGGTAACTATAAATATTATAAAATATTTATGTCTGTTTAGTTAAAGGTATGAAATATGATAAAAAAAAAAAATTGTGTTTGGTTAATGTGATAGTAGAGTTAAAAAATAAAAATGAAAATGCTAAAAAAATTTGTGGGCTTGGCCACATCAGCAATAAAAACTCTCTTTTAATATATATAGAGGCTATCTATAATTTATTATAAGCCAAAATGGGCGACGATCGAAAACAGTTTTCTTCAAGCCAACACCGATGATGCTGCAATTCCGACCGGCGCTGGCCTCTCCGGCATCGTTTGGTCCCCTATTTACCTAGTTTCTGTTTCTTTATTCTCTTATTGTTGTTAGTTTTTTTTTTTTAATAAATCGAGATTGTTAGCAACGATGATGAGATCGTGTTCTTCATCGTGCCGGAATGGTGTCTTGCTGTTTTTCAGTGGATCTCTTGTGGTTTCTTGTGTTGTTACACTATTCCTATGTTGGCTCATGTTCTCTAAATGTATGTTGAGTCACCGGTGGTTTCGAATCAATTACTGTCTTTCCATGTCTGGCGATTTCACCGTGAATTTTCCGGCTTGTTGGCCGTGTGTTCAGTCATACTAACATCTGATGTTAGTTATGTGATAGTTCCCGGGCATCAGTAAAAACTACTATGGGCGTTCCGAAGATTAACACAAATCCCTTCGGATTTGATATGTAACCATCATCGGCACGGAAACCACCATAGAAACAATATGTTGAGGAGGAGTTGGAGGCCAATAGGAGGAGAATTAGAAGATGGTTTATACCATATCAACTAAAATGGGTTTTAAATACGACCAAGATCAATGATATATCCTTTTACATGAGAGTTTCGATCAGTTCGAAGGTTTTGCGATGTAACAAATGGATCACTGCCTATGATTTTCGTATGCGTTACCGGTATTTCATCATTAAAATGAAGATGATTCCCAAGCAAGAAAGTCACCCAAAATGGTCGGAAATAATGAAGAAGATTAAATATTTGACTAAGAAAGCGGCACGTAATTTGTTTTATCGTTTCTTCGTTACACAAACTACTGGTTGTATCTGTAATCTCATTAATAATCTTGTATACTCTGATTTATATTAATAAAATTATATATTGAGGATATATGTAAACTCTTTTCGTCATGATTGAACAACTAATAATGAAGTTATTTTTTAGTTAATGTGTGGTCGAAGAAAAATATATATATATAGAGGATATATATATAGAGGATATACAGGTCTAACTAATGTTACCGTTGACGTTGAGAGATTACGGAAAAGGTCACCAAAAAGAAGCCATGAATGTTACTATCGAGCCGATAACGACACACATTATATTTTTAATTCACTATTACTCACACGGTCACACACACCAGTGGTCACATCCCAATTTCCGATTTTACCCCCGCATGTTTCGTGATATTACCATTTTAGTCTTCACACACTTCCTCGGAAAATTCGCTCTCACTCTTCCAGCTGGAATCCAAAGCAGACAATGAAGACAAAGCTTCTCTCTCTCTCTTTCTTCATCTCTCACTGATTTAATTTGGAATTTCTGCAATTTGTGTGTCTCTTCGGATGATTTCTTCTTAATCTGAAAAAAGTTTTGAAGATCTTTCAATTATTTTTAGCGATGAAATCATCGACTCGGCTTGACTCAGTTGCTTTTCAGCTCACTCCCACTCGAACCCGGTAAGTAAAATTTCGTGTAAACTCTTGTTTTTGTGAGCTTTAGAGAAGTATAATATGGTAATTGATCCAAAATGGTAAACCTTTGTGTGAAATTGTTCTGTGGAAGTCGAAAGATTGCATTTTGGGTTCATTGACGAGATACAAGATTGTTAAAGTGTTAAACTTTGTGTGACTTGTTTGAGAAATTGGGTTCTATGGAAGTCGAAAGGTTGCATTTTTATGTTTATTGAGAAGATCAATAGTTGTTAAAGTGTTAAACTTTGTGTTTCTTTTTTGGGAAATTTGTTCTATGGAAGTTGAAAGTTTGCAGTTTTTATGTTCTTTGATAAGATCAAAACTCTGTGAAAGTGTTAAATTTTGTGAGAAATTGTTCTATGGAAGTTGAAGATTGCATTTTTGTGTTCCTTGATTAGATCAAAAGTTGTTAAAATGTTTAACTTTGTGTTAGTTTTGCGAGAAATTGGTTCTATGGAAGTTGAAAGTTTGCATTTTTTATGATCCTTGATAAGATCAAAAGTCGTTATGATGTTAAGCTTTGTGTTACTTTTGTGAGAAATTGTTGTATGAAAATGGAAATATTGCATTTTTGGGTTCATTAATAAGATCAAAAGTCGTTGAATTTGTAGGTTTGTTACCAAACTTGCAACGAAAAATTAAGTCTTTTCTTTGCATTGATTAGGTAGGTAACAGCTTATGTAAAATAATTTCTCTCTTTTATTGTATAAACTCTTGTATTCGTGAGCTTTATTTACATAAGCAGAATATTGTTTAAGTTGTTAACTTTGTGAACTTTTGTGAAGAACTGTTCAGTGAAAATTGAAAGACTGTATTTTTATGTTAATTGATAGGTTCAAAAGTCATTGAATTTTTGTGTTGTTTCAGGTGTGATTTGTTGGTAACAGCTAATGGAAAGACTGAGAAAATAGCTACAGGGTTGCTTGATCCATTTCTTGCCCACTTAAAGACTGCAAAAGATCAATTGGAAAAAGGTGGCTACTCGATTATTCTCAAGCCTGAAGCTAGTGACAATGCAGCTTGGTTTACTAAAGGAACAATTGAAAGGTCTCTATCAAATACATTAGTTGTCTTTATATGGAGCTTGTTGTGTTGGGATTGGACACTTTGAGATTAGCTTTTTTTTTTCTTTTGTTCTTGTAGGTTTGTTCGATTTGTGAGCACTCCGGAAGTCATAGAACGTGTTTACACTTTAGAAACTGAGATCATACAGATTAAGGAAGCCATTGGTATTCAGAACAACTCTGAAATGGCATTGACTGTTGTAAGTAAATTAGGATTTTTTGAATAGTTTGTTTGGTGTATGGTCAGAAGTACTTAATGTTATATTGTATTAACAGGTGAGAGACGATCAACGAGCAAAAAAAGCAGATAGTACAGAAGGTATGCTATAACGATTAAATTTTGTAATTTATGAGTCTCTATGCTAAAGCTTTACATTTGGAAAAAAAAAATATTTTTCGTCTAAGCTCATAAAATGGAAAATGGTGTGCATCTTGGCTCTTATCTTTCAGTTTAACCAATTTGTGAGAATGTGAATCAGGTAGCAGGCCTTTGCTACAGCTCAACGAGGAGAAAGCTATTGTCCTTTACGAGGTTAACTAGAACTGAAATTGTTTCTATTATTTAAAGGGTTTTCTTCTCATCTTTTTTCTCTTTGGAACAAACAACTTATATCATCTCCGTGCATTTTGAACAGCCTGATTCACATCCAAAGCAAGCAAATCGGTCTACCTCATCAGATGAAAACTCTAAGTATACCCCCTTTGCATGAGAAATATTTGTTTTCATTGTTATTAACAAAGAGGGTAGTTAAGTATCTGATTGGTAATATGTGGAATTGCTATCAGAGCTCAAGTTATGAAAGTTCTGGAGACACGGAAGATAATGTTGCAAAAAGAACAAGGAATGGCCTTTGCACGTGCTGTGGCAGCTGGTTTTGAGGCTGATGATATGATTCCTCTAATAACTTTCGCCAAAACTTTTGGAGCCACTCGTTTGATGTAAGAAGATTATATTTTTCACCAATTTCTTCCATTTTTCGTAACCAACAAGCTCATATCCATGATTTTTTTCAAGTTTGAAAGAATCTTTTCATAGACTTAGTTCTCATATTTGGCTTCAACAATGTTATAGGGATGCATGTTTGAAATTCATGGACTTGTGGAAGAAAAAGCACGAAATTGGCCAGTGGGTTGAAATTGAAGCAACAGAAGTAATGGCAACACAGCCAAACATCTCTGCAATGAACGACTCAGGGATTATGTTCGCAAATGCTGCTAATATGCCCGGAACACCTGAAAATAGTGGTAAGATGATCCTTATGAGTCATAGTAGCTGAGAGTTGAATACCTACTCTTGCATTGTTTGGCGTTGCTTTTTGCACAATTGATATTCACTTCAAGAAACTTCTTGTATCCAGATGCGAAGTCTCCTTCAGATAATAAACCAAATGGAAATCAAGAATATGTGCAAGGGCAGCATCCACAGCCGATGTATGCACCCTGGCCAGTTCACTCTCCACCGGGTACCTTTCCTGTATTTCAAGGATATACGATGCAGGGCATGCCGTACTACCCGGGCTATCCAGGAGCTAGTCCATATCCATCTCCCTATCCATCTACCGATGATTCTAGACGTAGTTCTGGCCAAAGAAAGGCTCGGAAACATCATTCATCTTGTAGCGAGGACTCCGAATCAGAAGACCAGGAAAGAGAAAATGAAAAATCAGGTAGAAGAAGGAAATCGGGGAAGGTGGTGATTCGGAATATAAATTACATTAATTCAAAGAAGCAAGATCATTCAGGAACAGAATCTGATGCTGATGACCTTCATGAAGAAGGGGCAAGAGAATGTTACAATGGTAAAGAGAGAGCAATAGAAGGAAAAGAAGCTGACACTGGGGATTGGCAGGCCTTTCAGACTTATTTATTGCAAGATGCCGATAGAGATGAACGTACCATTGACCATATGATGGAAAAGGAGATTACAGGGAAGAAGAGGCAAAGTACAGGGAAGTATGATCCTTTAGCACATGATGAACGTGAATCAGGAAAATATCAAGAAAGGGATACAGCTGATATTCGGAATGGTAGTGTGACTCGTAGAATCAGGGGATCTAGTGACTCTTTCATGGTTCACCAGAGAGAAAATGGTTTTGTGAATTCTTCTGATCCTCTCAACTTGAATGGATTTGATAATCCAAGGAATGGTCTGGATAATAGATCATCATTTAACATGGATGATGATTCTTATATCGTTACTCGGGGTTCTGCACCACTAGATGAAGCTGGAAGAAATAAGAGAAATGCTATGGACATCGGATCAGAGATCTCTCCATGCCACCAAACTGATGGAAATGAAAGAAAGCAGGTCAATTACGAGCCTCATGATCTGAGTCTGATACCAGAACGGGAAACAGAGAAGTTATCAGCTGGGTATGATCCTGCACTAGAGTCTGGATCCAAAGCTTTAAAGAAGAATAACCTGGCAGCTGGAGGTGCTAAGAAGTTAGTGAAAGATCCAAAATCGAGACTTTCTAAAGATGCTGCAGATAAGAGGAAGGCTCCGGGCCCAATACGGAAAGGAAGACCGACAAAGATGAGTCCTTTAGATGAAGCAAGAGCACGTGCTGATAAGCTTAGAAATTTCAAAGCTGACCTCCAGAAAATGAAAAAGGAGAAGGTAAAATCTCGGCTTAAACAATTTGATGATAGAATTGTTTTTTTTTTTTTTACGAATCATCTAGAAAGCACAATCTCAAAGGATATAAGCCTACTTGTGGTTGAAAATTTGCATCATAAACTCTTATTACCATCCTTTCTTGTTTTAGGAAGAGGAAGAGAGGAAGCGCATCGAAGGTCTGAAAATAGAAAGGCAGAAGCGGATTGCTTCTAAAAGCAACTCAGCTGTAGGTCAGTCACAGTTGCCTGCACAACAAACAAAAAAACAAATTCTAAACAAGTTTTCTCCCGGCGCTCCTAGAGCCTCTAAGTTTAGTGACTCAGAACCAGGATCATTATCACCTCTACAACGGCTTACCAGAAGAACTGCTTCTTTAGGGTCAAATGACTATCAGAAATTCCCCAAGAAGCTGAGTACCGTAAGTAAGTCAACAGGAAATATGCTAACAAGGTCGATATCACCGTTACCTCCATCTAAGAGAGAAAGCATAGCAACAGGACATAGGCTAACAAGGTCGATTTCACCATTACCTCTGTCTAAGAGGGAAACCAGAGTTAGTCTAGATACGCAGAACAAGTCGGTTTCAAGGACAAGACGATTATCAGAACCAAAAATGGGTAATAATAGTGCACCAAGTTCGTCAGTGAGGCCACGGCGCACAATAGTATCAAGAAAAGCATCTGACGCTCCTGAGATAAAGAAACTATCTGCCATTGTTAACTATGATATAGCGAAAATTGCATCTCTCCCGGAACTGAAGATAAAACCAATCAAGGGTCCTACTAATGTTATGGTGAAAGGGGTCGAGAAAATTAAGTCTTCAGCTTCTGAGATTGAACCAGGTAACAAGAACAAATCCTTGTGCCAAAATGATATTGAAGAAACTCCAGTGATTGAGAAGACAGTAGTGATGGTGTTGCCAAGTTCAGCTCGAAGTATAAGTACAGATCAGGTGAAACACGAGAAGTCTGATGTAGTCTCTGAAAACTCCACCATCCGTCAAGGAGTTGATAAGGAAGCCATTGAAACAATGCAGGAGAGTGGCAATGATCTAGTCTTAGTAAGTACTCTTATTCTAGATGGGTCAGTTTTATTTTCTGTTTGAACGGTTTTGATGACAGGAATGGTTATTTTGCTTTCAGGTTAGATTGGAGACTCTGAGTGACTTAGTAACAGAAACACCAAAGTTTCTGACAAGTCAAAGTATTGTTACGAAACCATATGAAGCTCCATATGCTCGTGTTTCTTCGTTAGAAGATCCATGTACAGTGTACTCAGACTGTTCCCAAGCACCACCACCAAGCTTATATTCAAATGAGACAGAGCAAGAAACTGTCAAAGTCCTTGTTCCCGAGAAGAAGATAAGTGACGCCTCGGAGAAATCTCAAACGAAGGAGTCAGCGTCAAAAGGGCTCAGAAAACTATTGAAATTTGGAAAAAAGAGTCAGTCTTCTTCCGTAAGTGAACACTATACCGAGTCTAATAATGCATCTTTTAATAGCATCGAGGATCATGAACCAGCTGTAACCGCTGCCACGACAAGTGAAGGTAAATACTTGTTACATTCTTTTATCTTTTTCCGTACTTACTGCCGAAGCAAACGTATATTTGGTTTACTTACTTGTAAGTGTCCCACTAAAGTATTTGCTCTAGGATTTAACTTACATTATCCCATAACAGCAAGGGACCTTTTTCACATCAATATGGTCTGTTGAAGTTGAATATGGTTTGGGACAGAGAATAAGATAATCATGACTTGTGTACCTTAACTATTTAAGTTTCTATTTTGTTATGCAGCTTTTACATTGAAGAACCTCATATCTCAAGACGAAACACCTACAGCAGCAGCCGCTTCACAGAAATGTAAGTAAACAACCCTTTCTTTTTCCATAGAAACTTTCTGATTCTACACTTTGATCAATGATCTTAAGTAAGGTCTCACATTCTATTGATCTTTGATAAAATGATGCGAGTCTAAAGAAAGTTTACTCACTTTGTTCATTTTTCTTCTGCGTTTTTTCCAGCTTCTCGCCATTTTTCAATACTGTCTCCCTTCAAGAACAAGAAGACAGTATCCTGAGGACAAAAGAATAGATAAGCTTTGAAAGCTTGTAGTGACAGAGTATTTATGATGTATCCAATATCAAGCCTCTTCTGCAACAATGTCAAAACACTACAATTGATGCAAACATTTGGTTCCAAATGCAATGAAATGTATTTTTTTTTTCTGCCGATAAGCAATCTACTACAAGTTCTTGATTAAAAAAAAAAATTTGTAATCTAAAAATTAATCATGTAGATGTGTTTTTAAAAAATTTCTAAAAAACTAATACAGAAATCTAAAAAAGAAGAATCTACCTAAATTAACTAACAAAATCCCCAAAAAAAAAAAGTTATTTTTATTCAAGTGTATCTACTTGTCTAAATTAATCTCTCTCCATCTGTCTTATAAATAGAATCATCTAGAAAATGGACAAACAAAAGATATCCAAAAATCAGATAGAATAAAATTCTACAGGAAAAGTTTTTTAGAGGCAACAAAAAGAGAAAAAGCTTGAAGATTATTGCGAATGGATTATTATTCCATTCGATATCTAGAGCATTCTTCTTTTGTATCGAATGGAATATGCTTTTGTCATGTCATGGAGATTCCCTTTGTTTCTTGGTTTCACCATCATTGCTTATATAATCTTAAAACCATTTCTTTAATATAAATCTTTGTTCTGCAAGAAACTAAACCATGGCTCTTGAAACTATGTCATTGTCTTTATCCAATTCTGCCATGTTTTCATCAGGTAATAATATCAAATGAGTTCATGCAAAACCTTATGTTTTTGTTTTTTTGGTTATGATTGGTTTTGTTTGTTGATTTTAAAGGTGTTGTTGAAGATGATAATAAGCAAGAGGCATTTGTTTTCCATAAATTTGTTGTGATGGGTCATAGAGGTTTTGGGATGAACATGCTTCAATCTCCGGACGAGAAAATGAAATTTATCAAAGAAAATTCTATTCTTTCTTTCAATGTTGCTGCAGATTTCCCTATTGACTTCATTGAGTTCGATGTCCAGGTTTGCTTTTTCCCCTAGAATCTTGATCATTTTTTTTTGTTTCCATCAAGAAAAAAAAAAACACAAATTAGATCAATTATCTTGCCTTAATGATTTGGGTGGCTTATTTGTTAGATAGCCAAATGTTTGGCTAAATTTGGGGGAAAAAACACGTGGTGTCAATATAGAATATATGTTTTTAGCGTATGATTTTTTTCCAAATAGATAATGTCATATCATGTTTAAATAGCATGTTATATTAAACAATAACATGATATTTGTTAAAACCCTCATGTAATTATTTTAGAAAAAACACACACGGTCATGATTTGGCCTCATTTAATTAGTTTGCATTTGCCTTTGCAGGAGAATCCAAATCTAGTAGGATTTAAGCTCATAGAGCATTATTAAGCTAGAAAGACAACATAGAAAATGAGATTGGAATGAAATAGCTTTTTAAAGCTTTATTTAGTGCAAGGAAAAGTAAAGGAAATGAACTTTGGATTGTCACCAAGATCAAAATGATTTTAGATTTGATATTTCTTTAAGGAAAAGGAGGAGGCAACTCTGAAAGGTATAGAAAATAATGTTATCACAAGACTATACTGTATATATGAATCTTGCTAACTAAGAACCTTTATTACATGGGTTTCTGAACTTGTATTGGGTCTTATGAGTGCTCTAATGTAACTATTTTGTAGGTAACAAGAGATGGTTGCCCTGTAATTTTCCATGATATCTTTATGTTCACGCAAGAACAGGTTAGGATTTTTATTTTTTCACACAAACAATCTTATTCATAATAGATAGACTTTCATAATATTAGCAAACGGAAATGTCTTTTCAGGGAGTGATTATTGAGAAAAGAGTAACAGAAATGGCTTTACATGAATTTCTCTCATATGGACCACAAAAGGATGGAACAAATGTAAAGCCTATGTTGAGAAAGACAAAAGATGGTAGAATTTTCGAATGGAAAGTCGAAAAGGATGCTCCTTTGTGTACCCTTGAAGAAGCTTTTGTAAAAGTTAAACACTCACTCGGATTCAATATCGAGCTCAAATTCGATGATAATATCGGGTATGGAGAAGAAGAGTTACGTCAAACTCTTGACAACATTTTGAAGGTAAACAACATATTCTTCACCCATCTTACCTTCTTATGTCGATCAGCAATCTCAATCTTTTACATGAACAGGTTGTAGATGAGCATGCCAAGAACCGGCCCATTATCTTCTCGAGCTTTCATCCAGATGCGGCTCGACTCATTAGGAATATGCAAAGGAATTATCCTGTAAGATTGCTTCTTTGGTTATAATTTTCTCCATTGTCGACTATTAGGGCTTAATTTTTGTACTTGGAAATGCTTATATACGTTTTCAGGTATTCTTCTTAACAAATGGAGGATGTGAAATCTATAAGGATGTGAGAAGGAACTCATTAGACGAGGCCATAAAGCTTTGCAAAGAAAGCGGTTTGCAAGGGATTGTCTCTGAGGTTAAGGCCATATTAAGAACCCCAAACGCAATCACACGAGTCAAAGATTCAAAACTTTCACTTCTGTCTTATGGCCAGCTTAAGTAAAATCCTCTCTAGTTTCATATCGTTGTCATTTTTCTCTCGCCTCCTCTGTTTTTCCTCTGAAACAATCAATCTTTGATTATTTTCAGCAATGTGGTGGAGGTGATTTACTTACAATATCTGATGGGCGTGGAGGGAGTGATTGTTGATATGGTCAAGGACATCTCTGAAGCCATCGCGAATATCGAAGTTACAAACGAGGATGATTGTGAAGATAACGATGGAAGAAAGTGTCTGATTAGGTTTGGAGAGGAGAGGAAAAAGGTGGAAATGTCTAAGGATGAGATCACTTTGTTAACTAAGTTCGTACCAAAAGTGCTGCAACAATGAAGATTTCGCTTACTTGTAAATAGACTACTTAATACTTATTACTTAGGCCGTTTAAATAATAATGTGGTGCATAGTTTTTGTATGTAACTTTGTGGTCGATTACTAATCAGCTGCACATGAGACTTTAGTCTCCGGAATTTGTGAGAAAGGACAAAGTGATATATACTCGAAATTAGTATGATCTAACGACAGATTTGAAACAACAAATTCTAAATCTGTAAACAAGGTAATTTGTGTAATATTGTCTATTTAATACTAAATCTTCAACTTCTTTATAAAATAAAGCATTTAACTAAAGCTTAACGACAGATTTTCAATACTAAATCATCAACTTCTATATTAAATAAAAAGCTCTAACTTCTTCCTACATGCTAATTTTTGTTTTGCTTCTCTTTCTACATATTTTTCTTATATATGTTTTCAACGTACATTCGTTTGAACTTCTTCTTTTTTTTTCTACTTTTTTTCAAATGGTTTTAAATATATTTGCTAACCCAAAAAAAGTGACACAATATATATTTTAGTTTTTAGGTAAAAATGTTTTGAATATTCTTAAGACCAAGCAACACTATTATACTTTAAATATATTATTATATAATTAAATATAAATAATATATTTGATAATATTAATAAGTAATTTTATATATATGAGCCACATAGAAAATATTTCTGGCTCCTCCATTGCCAATGTTAGAAACTTAGAAATGTGTGTTGCGTGTAGTTACTAGTGATATGAAAAAGAAAAAAAAGACATTCAAAACATGACGACCAGAATTTTTGTTTGTTGTAATATCACATGGTCCTTTAAAAAATAAATATATTCTCATAAGAAAAATTAAAAAAGATAATGAAACTAATTTAATTAAAATACATAACTGTATTAAATTTTGTAGATTTTTATGTATCTAATGAAATAGAGCTATATGTCATGAATTTTAATGCGATTTTTTTAAATAATAAAACTGAAGTTGCATCAACAAATTCTTTTCTTAATTTGTCATAATTTCGATGTATTATGTCCAATGCATACATACATAACGTTGGACAATTAAAAATGATATATAGTATAAATTTAATACGAAAAGATAATTTTAACTTGAAAAAATAATTTATTTATTATTTATTTTATATTTAAGTATATTTCAAAAAAATTACAGTCCTACACCAATAGTTTGTTTAGAGCAATGACAAACAAACTTTCGACAATCACCAATTATTCGTTTTTTTCTCAAACAATGATGTGCACATTCTTGACAGAAACCAATTAAGTTGGTAGCATGTGAAAGTCCAAGATGTTCATCCGGTGGAAGATGATCTTCCAAAGATTCTGCCTTGATATTTGACGCACCTACATTATTTCCAAAGTATATGCATATAGATATATTAAATTTCAAAATTAATATTTCTAGAAAATCAAAACAAATGTACATAGTATCGTCACTAATGAAAATTAAACTTACATGATAAAACAAGAATTAGAAGAGCAAGAGTTGAAAACAAAACAATTGTCCTCATTCTTATTGAAGGAGTTCGATAATATTTCAAAGAAAAAGAAAGGTTATCGAATTTCTATTGCCAATTGTTTGACTTTTCGTTGTGTATAGCTATTAAAAGCATACATTGTAATTTATATACTGTTTTACTTAAGTTACACATGAGTTAATTTTTTAATCAACGGTTTTGTTATAAATGAAGCATACATTTAGTGTTTATATGTTTTTTTTTAAAGTGAAAGTTTGCTTAAAATGTAAATGCAAATTTCGATTTGAAACAATGGCACCATAACTAAAGAATGTATTTGTAGGTAACAAGAGATGGTTGCCCTGTAATTTTCCATGATATCTTTATGTTCACGCAAGAACAGGTTAGGGTTTCTAATTTTTCACACAAACAATCTTATTCATAATAGATAAGTCTAATTTTTCATATTAGCAAACAGAAATGTCTTTTCAGGGAGTGGTTATTGAGAAAAGAGTAACAGAAATGGCTTTACATGAATTTCTCTCATACGGACCACAAAAGGATGGAACAAATGTAAAGCCTATGTTGAGAAAGACAAAAGATGGTAAAATTTTCGAATGGAAAGTCGAAAAGGATGCTCCTTTGTGTACCCTTGAAGAAGCTTTCGTAAAAGTTAAACGCTCACTCGGATTCAATATCGAGCTCAAATTCGATGATAATATCGGGTATGGAGAAGAAGAGTTACGTCAAACTCTTGACAACATCTTGAAGGTAAACAACATATTCTTCACCCATCTGACCTTCTTATGTCGTATAAGCAATCTCAATTATTTTAGATGAACAGGTTGTAAACGAGCATTCGAAGAACCGGCCCATTATCTTCTCGAGCTTTCATCCTGATGCGGTTCGACTCATTAGAAATTAAATATGCAAAGGAGTTATCCTGTAAGGTTGCTTCTTTGGTTATAATTTTCTCCATTGTCTGACTATTAAGGCTTATATTTTGTACTTGGAAATGCTTATATACGTTTTCAGGTATTCTTCTTAACAAATGGAGGATGTGAAATCTATAAGGATGTGAGAAGGAACTCATTAGACGAGGCCATAAAGCTTTGCAAAGAAAGCGGTTTGCAAGGGATTGTCTCTAAGGTTAAGGCCATATTAAGAACCCCAAACGCAATCACACGAGTCAAAGATTCAAAACTTTCGCTTCTATCTTATGGCCAGCTTAAGTAATCTCCTCCCGACTTTCATATCGTTTTCATTTCTCTCTCGACTTCTTTGTTTTTTCTCCCTCTGAAACAACCTATCTTTGATTATTTTCAGCAATGTGGTGGAGGTGATTTACTTACAATATCTGATGGGTGTGGAGGGAGTGATTGTTGATATGGTCAAGGACATCTCTGAAGCCATCACGAACATCGAAGTTACAAACTATTGCGAAGATGACGATGGAAGAAAGTGTCTGATTAGGTTTGGAGAGGAGAGGAAAAAGGTGGAAATTTCTAAGGATGAGATCACTTTGTTAACTAAGTTCGTACCAAAACTGCTTCAACAATGAAGATTTCGCTTCATTAACACTTTCGCTCACTTGTAAATACGTAGACGACCTATTTTTTTTTTTTTTAAATACCAGGAGTTTTTAGGTCAAAACTCGTAATCTCCAAGGCCCGAAACCACAGCATGTAATATTAGTTTCGTCTCAAGCGTCACTCGAACCGTTTAAATAATAATGTGGTGCCTAGTTTTTGTATGTATCTTTGTGGTCGATTACGAATCAGCTGCACATGAGACTTAAGTCTCCGGAATTGTGAGAAAGGACAAAGTGATGATCTAACGACAGATTTGAAACGAAAAATCCTAAATCTGTAAAGAAGGTAATTTGTGTAATATTGTCTATTAAATACTAAATCATCAACCTCTTTATCTAATAAATCATTTAACTAAAGCTTAACGACAGGTTTTCAATACTAAATCTTCAACTTCTTTATTAAATAAAAAGCTCTAACTTCTTCCTACATGCTAATTTCTGTTTTTGCTTCTCTTTCTACAAATTTTTCTTATATATGTTTTCGACGTACATTCGTTTTAACTTCTTCTTTTTTCTTTTTTTCATTATTATTCTACTTTCTTATTCAAATGGTTTTAACCCGCGCTTCGCTGCGGGTATTGTTTTGAATGTAAGTTTGTTAATTGATATGTACCTTAAGCATCGAATATTAATTGAATTTACATATCAATATGATTTTATAACTTTTATTCATAAAACCATTGTATAAGATTAATCCTCATCAACAATGATTTAAACTAAAGTTGAGTTTTTATATCTATGAATACAATTGCTTTAGTTGCATTTTATATAAGTAATTGGTGGATCTTGGATTCTTGGTTCAAGAACTAATCTCAAGTCTAGTTTTATAATATCAAACCATAGTAAACGTCATCGATTGTCTTGGGACACCCACTAACCTGAGTTTTCATGTTGTTAGTTTTGAAAACTGGGAAACCAATCACCAAAACACAAAACAGAGAGAAGTAAATCTCATTCATTTTAACCAACTTAAAAAAAAATACGTTTAAGTGTTCGGCAAAGAGACAAGCATTAGTATTGGAGTCATCTCCACCAATTACCACAAGACCATCGAAGTCCATTTTTAAAAAACTTAAAGCGATAATTGCAGAGGTATTTTAAAAGAGTTTTGTGGAATTGATGATGGGTGATTTGGCAAATAGGAGAGAATTTTACAACACAATGTTTTATGGAAAGCTCAAAGAAAATCAAAAGCCATGGCGAGGAAAAAAATGATTTCTATTGAATAAATTCATCATATCCTTTTTTTGATCTCTCAAACCCAATTTAGAGCAAGTGTAATCTATGACTTTAAGAAACCCCTTAATTAGCTTGTATCATGAGCTCATAGATGGAACAAAAGAAAAAAATGGAAGCTTTAAAGTAACACAAACGTTAAAACAAATTGATGATTCTACTCCAAAACAACTTTAGCACCAAATGCTTTCAACTTCTCAACGATCTTCTCACCTTCTTCTTTAGACAATCAAGCTTTCAAAATCGGAGGAGTCTTCTCCACCAATGCTTTAGCTTCTTTCAAACCTAAATCAGTAAAACTCTTCAACTCCTTCATAATCTTAATCTCAACAGATGCATAAAAAAACTCCAATTTTATCGAAATTCCTGATCGAAATTCTCTTCTTCATCTTCCCCAGAGATTTTGTTTCCTACGGTTTTAACATCTATACACAATAAACAAAGGAGAGCGGCTAGGAATTCTGAGGAGAGAAGAGGAAGAAAGTGAAGTAGAGGGAAATGAACAATAGACTTCATCGGAGTTCTCACAGTTTTACGAATTCGATCTCCAGAATCATGAGATCAACAATCAAAACAGGATATCGGTTTCTCGATCCAATTCGGGTTTGGTGAGTAAGATTATGCAGCTTTGGTTTTCTCTTCAATGAACGAAAGTAATTTCTTCACCGATTTATTTTCTACGATTTGGGCTACTTACCTAAATGGACTTTTAGGGGGTGTTATTGGTTTGTGATTTAAATAGAGTTTTAATGACTTTAATTGTTGTGTAGAATCTGTTGTTATTCAATCAAGATTTTGTTAAACTCTCTTAAAGTTTGGTGTTATTAGTTTGTGATTTGTAAAAAGTCATTTAAAATCTTAATGAATATTGTGTTATTGGATTAAGAGTTTTATAAAGTCATTAAAAGTTTTGTGTTATTCAACTAAAACAAAACAATCTATGACAATCTATGATTGTTAATGAATTCAATTATTGTGTTATTGGTTTATGATTTTAAACACTTTTCTTTACAAAATAAAGTCATGGAAAGTATGCTGAAATATTGGGAAAAACGGTCTATTTCCCCACGAGAAGTATCGCATCATAATAGATAGAGCCCATTCTTTGACCCCGGTCTATATCTCCATAAAATCAAAGTTTTATTCATGTTTCCCCCCGAATCAAAAGTTACATAGCAAAATGTCCCCGAGTCGAAAGTTCGAGAGTTATAACTCCACGGAACTGGGTTTAATCGGTTTCTTGTATACAAAACCGATAAATAAACCAACTAAACCTAAATATAACCAGAGTAAACCCAATTTTACCCATTGACATAATAATTTAACCAAATCAAAACTATATCACGTGAACCGATTTTAGCTCTCCAACTTACGTTTGTTGAGACCGCTGTCGTTTGTGTGGGACAAAAACGCCATCGGAGATCCGGAGGGTGTTGAAGAAGAAGACGAGTGAAATACAACATAAAACCATAATCAGAAACATGAAACACAACACAAAGGACTTGTCCAATTCTTCTGATACAAATCACAAACAGTAGCCAAAACAACAACCACTCGTTGCCACAAGATCCAACGAACAAAATCCCATAAATTCAAGAACCAAGTCGAAAGATACAGAAAAATCCCAAATTGGTACAAGAATCATTAGGAAGTTTACGGAGATTTCTCTTCGCTCCAATTCGATGCTCTAACTAGAGTCATCCTCTGATTAAAACGAGACCAAAGATTTGAATCTTTAGACCTAAACCGAGACAAAGACGGAGACGAATTTGAACATCTGTTTCTAAAGGCGACGTTTTAATCGAAACCCTAGAAAGTGATCGACTTTGGTGTCTACTACAACACACGATCGAAGAGAACACAATGTGTGGTCTACAAATAGCTCGAAGATTGCTCATAACTTCAAGTTCCAACCCAGAAACCGATCAATTTCGCAAACCCATAAATCAAAATTCATATAAATCAAATTCCACCTCTTGACATGAAATTACAATCAAATTTGATTATTGGTTAATTACAATGAATTTCTCCAATGAGCTTTTGTAATTTTGATATCAAATTAACCAAAATCGTTTTTGTTGTTTGAATAATCGGGTGAAGGGGTGAAGAAGAAGAAGATGCAAACTTTAGTGGTTTAGTGGTCGGTCATATTTTAATTCAGTTTGGAATCAAATTTTAGTGGTTTGGTATTTGGTTTACTTTGGGTTTAAAACGCAAACCAATATAACCCAGATTTGGGGACATTTAGCTATGTAACTTTTGATTCGGGGGGAAACATGAATAAAACTTTGATTTTATGGAGATATAGACCGGGGTCAAAGAATGGGCTCTATCTGTTATGATGCGATACTTCTCGTGGAGAAATAGACCGTTTTTCCGAAATATTGAGATTGTTTGGGAGATTCTACAAGATTATAGAAAAACTAATCAACAAGACTATAGAAAACTCTCTAACAATTCTTCTAAATCATTCACTTATTCACTTTCTATGATTTTATTAAAGTCATCAAAACTCTATTTAAATCACAAACCAATAACACCCCCTTAATTATGGGTTTAATAAGATTTCTAATTTTCTATGTAAACAGCTATCCAATATGGGCTGTCAAACTATTTAATTAGGCTTCGGCCATTTATACTTTTTGCAACAATTTTTTTAAAAAAAGTGACGTGGAACGGAGAAGAAATTTTACTGGCCGATAAATGTTGAGCTGTATTAATTGAAATGTTTTCATTGGACGATGATTTTAATGAGGTGTCAACCTGAGAATAGCTTAAAAAGCTGAGGTATCAGGTCTGGAGAGACTCTTAGTGTTTTTTATTGTATTGATTTGTTAACCCAAAAAAAGTGATCACAATACATATTTTAGTTTTTTGGTAAAATGTTTCGAATTTTGGTAAAGACTATTTGAGCAACACTGTTATACTTTAAATACATTATTAAATATTATTATATAATTAATTATAAATAATATATTTGATAATATTAATAAGTAATTTTATATATATGAGCCACATAGAAAATATTTCTGGCTCCTCCATTGCCAATGTTAGAAACTTAGAAATGTGTGTTGCGTGTAGTTACTAGTGATATGAAAAAGAAAAAAAAGACATTCAAAACATGACGACCAGAATTTTTGTTTGTTGTAATATCACATGGTCCATTAAAAAAATAAATATATTCTCATAAGAAAAATTTAAAAAGATAATGACTAATTTAATTAAAATACATGAGTGTATTAAATTTTGTAGATTTTTATGTATCTAATGAAATAGAGCTATATGTCATGAATTTTAATGCGATTTTTTTAAATAATAAAACTGAAGTTGCATCAACAAATTCTTTTCTTAATTTGTCATAATTTCGATGTATTATGTCCAATGCATACATACATAACGTTGGACAATTAAAAATGATATATAGTATAAATTTAATACGAAAAGATAATTTTAACTTGAAAAAATAATTTATTTATTATTTATTTTATATGTAAGTATATTTCAAAAAAATTACAGTCCTACACCAATAGTTTGTTTAGAGCAATGACAAACAAACTTTCGACAATCACCAATAATTCGTTTTTTTCTCAAACAATGATGTGCACATTCTTGACAGAAACCAATTAAGTTGGTAGCATGTGAAAGTCCAAGATGTTCATCCGGTGGAAGATGATCTTCCAAAGATTCTGCCTTGATATTTGACGCACCTACATTATTTCCAAAGTATATGCATATAGATATATTAAATTTCAAAATTAATATTTCAAGAAAATCAAAACAAATGTACATAGTATCGTCACTAATAAAAATTAAACTTACATGACAAAACAAGAATTAGAAGAGCAAGAGTTGAAAACAAAACAATTGTCCTCATTCTTATTGAAGGAGTTCGATAATATTTCAAAGAAAAAGAAAGGTTATCGAATTTCTATTGCCAATTGTTTGACTTTTCGTTGTGTAGCTATTAAAAGCATACATTGTCATATTTATATATACTGTTTTACTTAAGTTACACATGAGTTAATTTATTAATCAACGGTTTTGTTATAAATGAAGGTTAAAGAAATTATTCAATTTTTCAATTACATTTTCA
Organism: Arabidopsis thaliana x Arabidopsis arenosa; assembly: GCA_019202795.1. Lineage (NCBI taxonomy): Eukaryota > Viridiplantae > Streptophyta > Magnoliopsida > Brassicales > Brassicaceae > Arabidopsis > Arabidopsis thaliana x Arabidopsis arenosa. The sequence continues at coordinate 3,208,950 of CM032925.1, forward strand.
TTTTTAACTTATCTGTACAAGTTTATTTATTATATCTAGTAACCAACTTGTTATTTAAGATACAGATAAGTTGAAAATTAGTACGTTTTTCAAACTTAATTATAAAAGTAGTACGGTTACTATTTATAATTGGTAAAATCCCCATGTTTCACTGTACGCTATTGTTTAGTAAAGTGACTACTTTTCTAATTATGTTGAAAAACGTATTACTTTACAAAGAAACCCTTTAAGATAAAATAACTTATGTCTTAAAAATTCACTCAATTTGTATAAAATATGAATAAACTACAAAAGCCAAACAAAGATTATTATGTAAAATATATCTAAGTTATTTTTTTGATAAAGTAAAATATATCTAAGTTGGTAGTGGTGTAAATTAAATCTATAAACTTGTATGTGTTTAATATATATATATATATATATATATCTATATTATTAATTGGGAAGCATTGAATAATAAATAACCTTATAAAGGGTAAAAAATTACAAAGGATTGCCATTAGGATAATTGCATTCAAAGAGTATAAAAAAAAATCGTTAAAGGGCAAAACAATAATTTGAAACAAAAAAATCCGCGGATCTTGGGTTACTGGATCGGATAAACACGCGGATCCTGGGCTTATTTGGCGGATCATGGGCTCGACCCGAGCGGTTGGAATTTGGCAATTATGGGACAATCAAGCAGATCTTGTGACAATCAGTAGAGGTTGAGATTTGGCAATATTGTTATTAGATATTTCCTGCAATATACTCAAAATTAATTCGAAACCAAAAATGACATATATCATTAAGATATACCCAAAACAAACGTATCTCTTTAACTTTGAATAGAAAATAAAGATAGATAATAAAAGTAACATGATTTATGTCATTTTTTTAATTTTAAATAGAAAATAAACGTATTAATTTTAAATACATTTTTTTTAAAAAAACGTTTAATGCTAAAATATTTTAATTCAATAAATTATTTGAAAAGATATTCCAAACGATTTATAAAATTAATTTATTTCCAAAAAATCTCGAGGTAAATCTTTCCATATCTCTCACCATTTCTCAGTTTTTGAAATCATAAATCGTTAACACACATCTTTGCCAATATTCTCGGCACAATCTTAGTAAAAAATCTCTACACAATTAATTGATACTCTACAAAATATTCATACCTTAGATTTTATGGAAACTAATAACTACTATTAACACTCTCATTTCCAGCATATACCTAAAACATTCCGATTACATATTATTGATTTCATATTTAGTTAAGATTGCGAATTATTTTTTGCGTGATCACCAAGAGAATATGGACCTAATCGTCTGAACCTATATATACTATATGGATTTACCTCTCATCACATCATCAAAAACACACATTTCATTTATACACCCTGCAAACATTTCTTCAACTACAAATGGCTGCTACATTTGCTTAACTAAAAGATGTTTACATATCTAGAGGTAGGGAGAAGAAGAAGATGAGCTTTTGTTATCCAGCGGTAATAGAACGGCGACGGCGGAAGCGTAAGATCTTTTCGACTACGAAGCTCTATGTGCCACAATCGATAGTTGTGATGGCGTTTTTCACACTGCTTCTCCGATGACCAACGATCCCGTAAGTACATAATCTTTTTAATCGGTTGAGGAGTATTAGTATAAGTATAATACATATGTTTTCTTAGTTTTAATTTTCTAAATTAATGTAACTAATTTAGAAACAATGTTGGAGCCGGCGGTAAACGGAGCCAAGTTCGTGATTGATGCAGCGGCTAAAGCCAAGTTCAAGCGCGTGGTTTTCCCGTCATCAATTGGTTGAGTTTACATTAACCCTAACCGTGACCCTCAAGCCATAATTGACGAAAACTGCTGGAGTGATCTTGATTTTTGCAAAAACACTAAGGTATGGTTTTATCTATGTTATAAGTTTTGGAGGTGCGCTTCTGCGATAAAATCGAACATGCGGCTAGATTAAGGTTTAGGTCTTTAGCCTTAAAACCTAGACCAGGTTACTTTTGGAATTCTAACTTTCCTTTTTAATAATATTCCTTATAGAATTGGTATTGCTACGGGAAGATGGTGGCGGAACAATCGGCGTGGGAGACGGCGAAGGAAAAAGGTGTGGACTTTGTGGTGAATTAAATCCAGCGGTAACTTTTTTATTTTGTTCGTTTGCAGAAATAAGTTTATTTCTATTGATAAGGATTTTCCACTAACAGATTTGGAATGTTAGATTTTGTGAGTTGAAAAACTAATTATGTTTCAAAGTGTAGATCTTAGCTATACAAAAAAAAATATATTTGTCGTCTTTTTCCCTTTTTATATCTGTGACTTTAGCCACTAAGATTGTCAAAAAATATATGAAAAAGACGAAGACCAACATAAAGACTCCAATTTGTATCAAAAACACTTACAGGCAAGTACTCATTTGACTAACTTTGGTTGTGTTATATGTACGTTTATTATTCTTTCAAATGAACTTATATTTGACTATATAGTAGAGCTGCTGATTTGTATATGTATATTCTTCAGCTAAAGCGATTGCTGAAGAACTTTTTTTTATCAAGAAAACAGATGTATTATGATTAAAAAAATTTATATGTTTTGTTTTATACACTAGATACGCGACCTTTACCCGTATATAAATATTTATTGATAATACATGTGTAAAAAAAAATCAATAACTGCATAATAATTTCTTATTCCAAAACATAAGTATCTGTTTACAAAAAAAAAAAATTATAAACATATACAACATATATTTCCAAAAAGTATAAAATTACAAATCTAGGCTTTATCTTTTACTATAAGTTATATTTACAAAATTTTAGTAATATTATAAAATACTAATAAAGCGAGTATTTACGGATCGGATAGTAAAACGGGAAACGGATTGAGACATGTATTAAAATTATATAAACACTCGACACTCGGCCCTTACCGATGGGTAATAAAATTACCATACCTTTTACCGATCCTAAAGTCATAGCTACCTTTTGTTCAAGACATGTAATAGATTGAATACGGGTAACATGCCTAAATGTTATATATAAAAATATAAATACGAACAAAATCCCGCACGTACGTGCGGGTCCGGATCTAGTATATATATATATCAAAGAGTAAGAATAGGAAACTCTTTTTTTTATAGGTATACAAATATGAATATTGGTACAAGAACGTTTGATGGATGCGAGTAATTTTAGTTAAATTCTGTAAGACAGTAGTTTACATATTAAAAACCAATATAAGAAAACAGTATAAAAATCTTCAACCCTAATATATGCGTTGGTTGGAAAAATCCTTTCGAAAGTTATTCAGTTTAAACACCAGTGTCAAATATTGTTACCCCCTACTTCTTTTGATTAAACGAAATTTGTGTTGTATTTGAGTAAGAATTTAAACAAAAATTAAAATAAATCTAGGTTTGTTTTATATTCTATATCATATGAGAATTCTTTGTCTTTAACATTTCTATTTTTTTGTCGTCAAAATTTTATTAATCACACTAAAAATCCAACAAAAATTACAATTCTAGAACCTAACAAGATTTAAGAGCTTTTACAAAGATTTTTCTAAGCTAATAGAGGAAATAATCATAAGTCAAATTATCAAGATATGTATGCTTGATTGTCACAACCACGGCCAGTCCTATGTTTTAGGTGGTCTAAACTCTAAAGCACCTTCTATATAAATATTAACGATAAAAAAGTTTATATTAAATATTACAAAAGTATTTAATATCATTAAACATTTTAAAAAATTGTAAAACAGTCAATTCCTTATGAAATTAACTCTTCCAAATGTATTTGCGGCAAATTTATAGATTTGTCGAGGATATTTTTTTTGTTGAACAAGAAACCAATCTCTTATTTATATAAACCAAATATAAAACATTTTTCTCGCCTAAAAAAGAAAAGAAATCAAACTATTAAACAATAAGTGAACAAAAAAAAAAGATAAAGAAAACAAAAGAAGTGCCCACGGACAAAAAAATATAAAGGAAAATGAGTGCTGGAAGAAAAAAAAAACGCATTAAGTACCTGGGAAAAATTCGAACTTGTATTACCAGAAAAAAAAAAACCAAAATTTGAACTTGTACAATTTGTACTGAACATAGGACTACTTAACCATCAAGCCAAATGGATAATTTTCTAATGTGGTATTTCGATTAGCAATATATTTTGTGGCCTAAAGCAAGTACTTTGCTTATGGAGGAGCCGGGCTTAGTCGCAAAAACTCCAAACAAAGACATGTGGATTAGGTTTGATATACATATTCAACCCATGCTATATGAGTGCATCCAGCTGCCGATCAGTTCCTAATAACTATTTTCCGCTCTTCGTTACACCCTAGTCGAACCGAATTTGCATACTTCTGAACTAAACCAAACCGAATTATATATCGGTATTATTGACTACAATTTTTTCCAAATCAAAAAAAAGAAAAGCGAAAATTTTGACACGAATCAATCGAATGCCTGTCTATTAACATATATGTATAATAGTTATTGATAGAGTAAAGTTTCCTTTAGCTTACTCTAAGTGTATATAAGGAACATGTGTATCAACATTCTAATCAAGGAGATTAATATCATATTTTTACACTCTCTCTCTAGTTAATATGGTATCAGAGCAAAAATGAGATTTTCTCTCTCTATAACAGAAATCTCAAAGCTTCTTCCGCAACATCATCATCTTCTTCTTCTTCTTCTTCGATTTCAGCTTAAATCTATGAAATCACCATTGCTATCATCCTAAATCTTCCATTTCTAGCTTCGTCGAGCTCCAATTTCATCAATGGAGATCTCGATTTCATCATAATCGCAATCTTTTTCGCGAATCACTTTTCCATCCATCACAGAAGCAATTGTTCTAAATCTCTTTCATCTTTCTGATCGATTCGTTTATCTGATTCATCACGAACGATCGATTTCATTACTGACATCAATTTCTCATCGATTCTTGAATTTGTCTAATGGCGACATCAGCTTCCAATTTGGATTGCTCGCGTCAATCGATTGATCAATATGAGAATCCTTTCTTCTTGCACAGCTCAGATCATGCGGGACTGATTCTTGTATCCGATCGTCTCACTACTGGAGCTGACTTTCATTCTTGGAGAAGATTTGTTCGGATGGCACTCAATGTGCGCAATAAACTTGGATTCATTGACGGTACTATCACTAAACCATCATCTGATCATCGTGATTTTGGCTCATGGTCACGTTGCAATTACATGGTTACAGCAGAGGAGCCATGTAACCAAATTTCTTATGGGACTGAATGAGTCATATGAGTCTACAAGGAGACACATCTTGATGTTGAAACCGATTCCAACTATTGAGGATGCCTTTAATATGGTGACTCAGGATGAAAGACAGAGAAGTATTAAGCCTCCTACATCAGAACCTGTAGTTTTTCAAACTTCAGGACCAAATCAAGCATCTGGATCATCCAACCATTATTCTCAAGATGTTTCTTCGTATCAAGGTCAGCTGGATAATACAGCTTTTGCTATTCATAATGGATATCGTCCTCGTGCACCACGACCTATCTGTACTCATTGTGGTCAATCTGGTCACGTTATACAAAAATGCTTTAAGCTTCATGGATATCCTCCAGGCTACATTCCAGGATTTAAGAGCACTTTCTCCAACTATCAACCTCAAAGATCATCTGCTCCATCTAATTTCCAGCCTAGGGGATATTCTCCAAACACTGTCTCTAGACCTCATTCAGTTGCCAATGTGATAACTAGTCCTATTCCCTATACTCCACCATCAGCAATAGATGCTATGAATTTGGATATTAGCAAGCTGAATGGAGATCAAATTCAGACATTGATTCAACAACTCTCAAGTCATATTCAAATTTCAAAGCCTTTGGCACCTTCCCCATCCACATCAAAAGTCACAGAACATGGTATAATGGCTGTTCAATCATCATCGGGTATAATTCATTTTCCTTCTTCATCTCTTCGATATGAAAATGATCAATTAACATTCCAACATCAATGTCTCTCATCTTTATACTCTAATCTTCCTCATGGTAGTTGGATTATAGATAGTGGTGCTACTACACATGTGTGTTCTGACTTAGCAATGTTTGGTGAAACTACTACAGTTTCTAGAGTAACTGTTTCACTTCATAATGACACTAGAGTGAATATCACACACACAGGCACAATATCACTATCTCATTCACTCATTCTTAATGATGTTTTACATGTTCCTTCATTCAAATTCAATTTGATTTCTATGAGTAGTCTTTTAAAAACAAATCATTGCTCTGCTCATTTTTATGTTGATTCTTGTATAATTCAGGAGTTTATTCAGGGCTTGACGATTGGTAGAGGCATACTTCTGCATAATCTCTACATATTACAACTTGACGCACCCTCTACTCATGATGAATTCTCTGGATCCTTGATGGCTGATGGAATTCTTTGGCACCAACGCCTTGGACACCCATCTGCTGACAAGTTACAATGCATTTCTGGTACTCTTTCTTTCTCTAAGTCTGTTTTTAAACATCCATCTCATTGTTCCATCTGTCATTTAGCAAAACAAAAAAGATTGTCTTATGAGTCTCATAATCATTTGTCTTCACTTCCATTTGATCTAATTCACTTAGATGTGTGGGGTCCTTTCTCTATAGAGTCTGTAGAAGGATATAAATACTTCCTTACAATAGTTGATGATTGTACACGTGTAACATGGGTTTATATGATGAAAAATAAAAGTGAAGTTACACAACATTTCTTATCTTTTATTCAGCATGTTCTTACACAATATAAAGCTGTCATTAAAATGATTAGAACTGATAATGCTCCTGAGCTTGCATTTACTTCTATTGTTAAAGAACATGGAATGATACATCAATTCTCTTGTGCATACACACCTCAACAAAATTCTGTAGTAGAACGCAAGCATCAACATTTACTAAATGTTGCAAGATCATTGTTGTTTCAATCGAATGTTCCTATTGCATATTGGAGTGATTGTTTGTTAACTGCTGTTTTTTTTATAAATCGTTTACCATCTGTTTTACTCAAAAATTTATCACCATATGAACTACTTACAAAAAGAAAACCTACTTATGATTTTTTAAAATGTTTTGGCTGTCTCTGTTATGTTTCCACTTTACAAAAAGATAGAACAAAGTTTACTCCTCGTTCAGAAAAATGTGTTTTATTAGGTTACTCTTCTAGATATAAAGGGTATAAAGTTCTTCAGCTTGAATCTAACATTGTTTCAGTGTCTAGAAATGTCATATTCCATGAAACTATTTTCCCTTTTCATGATAATCCAGCATCTTCAAATTCTGAGATTTTTAGTGACACTATTTTACCATTACCTATTCATCTTCATAATGATTTGCAAGATAATATGCATGCTTCATCTAGTCAACCATCATTGCCTAATGATCATTCAGCTGCATCATCTGCATTACCATCATCACTCACACACTCTAGTGTCACACCTATTTCACAAGAAACAGTTACAACAGAGACTGATGTTGTTTCACTTCCTGTTGCTCGGCCAAAACGCACAAGTAAGGCTCCTAGCTACTTAACTGACTACCACTGTTCTTTCACACAAATTTCTTCTCCACCTAAAAAATCTTTCCCTCCACTCAAAGTCTTTACCACACCATATCCCATTTCTTCTGATTTATCCTACTCTGTCTTAAAATCTCCATATCAGGCTTTTACTCTTTCCTACTCCATTGAAACAGAACCCAAAACTTTTAAACAAGCTATTGTATTTGTGCAATGGACTAAAGCGATGGAGGTGGAACTTGAGGCTATGGAATTGAATAAAACTTGGAGTGTTGTGTCTTTGCCTCCAGGGAAGAATATTGTTGGGTGTAAGTGGGTTTACACGATTAAATACAATCCTGATGGTACTGTTGAAAGGTACAAGGCGCGTTTAGTAGCAAAGGGATTCACTTAGCAAGAAGGAGTGGATTATTTTGACACTTTCTCACCAGTTGCTAAACTGGCCAGTGTAAAATTAATACTTGGTTTAGCTGCTAAGAAGGCTTAGAGCTTAACTCAGATGGATGTTACCAACGCCTTCCTGCATAGTGAGCTTGATGAAGAAATTTATATGAGTTTGCCGCAGGGTTATACACCAGTTTCTGGTTCTCTCCCTCCTAATACAGTGTGCAAGCTTCATAAGTCAATCTATGGATTGAAACAGGCGTCTCGTCAGTGGTATAAGTGTCTTTCTAAAGCACTTTTGGATGCAGGATTCATTCAATCTCACTCAGATGAAACACTATTTGTCAGGCTGCAAGGTACATCATTCATTGCCATTCTTGTGTATGTTGATGACATTCTCATTGTCAGTAATGATAATGAGCATGTTACTTCAGTAAAAGCACATCTTGCAGATCATTTTAAGATAAAAGATCTAGGCTAGGCTAGATTCTTTCTTGGTCTTGAGATTGCTAGGAATTCAGAAGGCATCTCTGTTTGTCAAAGGAAATATTGCCTGGACCTTCTTACTGATGCAGGATTATTGGGCTGTAAACCTCGTTCTGTACCTATGGATCCAAAAGTTTCCCTAACAACAGAGACTGGTACATTACTTGAGAATGCAACACCATACAGGGAGTTGATAGGCCGCCTCCTATACCTTTGTGTAACTCGGCCAGACATTACTTTTGCAGTACATAAGCTGAGTCATTTTCTCTCATGTGCTACTAATGTGCATATGCATGCTGCTCAGAATGTTTTGAAGTACCTTAAAGGTAACCCTGGTCAAGGACTGTTCTACTCTGCTAAAACAGATATTTGCCTCAATGGCTTTGCTGATGCTGACTGGGAACATGTTTGGATTCAAGACGCTCAGTATCTGGAGTTTGTATCTTCCTTGGAACTTCTTTGATTTCATGGAAGTCTAAGAAACAGGAGGTTTGCAGTGGTAGTAGTACAGAGGCTGAGTATCGCAGTATGGCTCAGGCTACAAAGGATCTTCTCTGGTTCAGTTACATGTTGAAAGATTTACATATTGAGGTTGAAACAAAGGCCAATTTATTCTGTGACAATAAATCTGCAATGCACATTGCGAATAATCCAGTCTTCCACGAGAGAACAAAACATGTTGAGATTGATTGTCATACAACTAGAGATCAAGTGAAGTTTGGGTTCATGCAAGTGCATCATGTTGATACTGAGAATCAGCTCGCAGATATACTCACCAAGCCATTACATCCGGGTCCTTTCAAATCCATACTTGGTCGTCTTGGTGTTTCAATTCCTCTTCCTTCCTCATAAGTAATTCGGCTTGAGGGGGGCTATTAACATATATGTATAATAGTTATTGATAGAGTAAAGTTTCCTTTAGCTTACTCTAAGTGTATATAAGGAACATGTGTATCAACATTCTAATCAAGGAGATTAATATCATATTTTTACACTCTCTCTCTAGTTAATAATGTCCACTCCTACATATGCACCAAAGATTAGACGTATGTGATTGGGCTTTAGATAGTGCGAGACAATTTCTTTTTGTTTTTATTCTTTTGAAACAAATAAACTTTGAAAAACGTAGTAATCTTTTTAAACTTAATAACTTCAAAACAACTATGCAATGCCCTGTCTAACAAGTTCAATTGAGACTTGTGTTCTGAATTTCGTTTTTTTTTGTGCTTTCGTATGCATACGCAGATACTCCATATCTTATATATACGTACCTAAACCTAGAACCAGTGGCGGAACTACGTTGGTGGGAGTGGGGTCAACTGACCCCAATAACTTTTATATTTTGAAAGATTTGTTATTAAAAATTAAGCAAAAATTAGAGAAAATGGTTAAAATTTCTTGAGTTGACCCCATTAACATAGCTTCAATTCTCTCTTATTCTATTCATACAATATAATGATCCCATTAAAAATTTATTCTAGATCCGCCACTGCCTAGAACCAAAGAAGATATGACTACAAAGAAAGAAATGTGAGGGACAGACATAACCACATGCATATTAAATTTCAAAAAAGTCATAAGACACTCGCCATTACAAACTTTTTTTCCTCTTGCATGGCATTGTCCGTGTAGGGCATATGATAATCACTTTCTGCTATTTATTTATTTTGAGAGATTTATTCATCAACATTTCGTTCTTTTCAAAATTACTTGTGTAATAAAAAGATAGCATGTTCTTTAACCATGTTATTTTAGCTGACAACATGAAATCTAGGAAAATAACATAATTACACGTTAATACATGAGACATTTTGGTCTTTGCCCCCAAAAAAAAAATTTAATTAATTTTTTTTGTTTGGGTATTCATAATTCATTTTTTTATTTTCTTATAATCAGAGTTTTGGTATTTACTTTAACAACGGAAATAGTAAAATTATTACTCATATCCCAAAAACCGTTCATGAAATGGATAAAGAAACATCTGATACTCTCCATATACCGTTAACATTAACTATCAGTGCAAAATGTAAATAGAAAAACACTAAACGGTTAGACTTTTTTAAATGACTTGAGCAGAAAATTTCCATTACAACCAATTCCTCAATCACACAGACAACAACAACACTTAAGCCCATTAAGTCAACCAAACTTTTTTTGTCCACCAGCTAGTCACATTATACTTTTGTCTTTACGTTAGAAAGTCAAAGCCACATAGCAACAAAAGGAAACTTGATTTTATCAATATCATGGGCCTGCCTATATCAATCGCAGAGTTCCATTCAATTAGCCTGAGTAATATGACCGATAAGATTATCTCCCAAATCATGTGCTAAAGACTCAATGGAATATTGCTAAATATCGTTTTCGATAACATAATCTGCTTATATTACGCATTACATTTTCATAGTTCAAGAAATTTTTATGTTATGAGATCTCATCACTTTGTTAGAGAAAATTCATGGATATGATCAAAACGGGCAAAACAAAATCTTAAGATCGTGTAGAATGGAATTTTCTTACAATAATAATTGTTAACATGTTATTTTCGGAAGTTTGCCAAAAAAAAAAAAAAAAAAAAAAAAAAAGTTATTTTCGGAAATACGGGTTTCTAGCAGATCTCTGTTTCATCATTAGGTAGAAACAAGACGTTTTCCGTAGACCACCAAAAAAATGTCACTTTACCGCAAAATATTTTATACAAATAACATGATTATTTGCTCATCTGCAAAACAATTTAATTATTCAAAATTTTGCAAAGAAAAAATTTTCAATAAAATTTTTGTCATTGGTTATTTACGTAGATTTGCAATTGTAAAGTTAGCTAATTTACCCTAAAAATTCAAAACCGTTCTGGAATGAATCGACAACACGTAAACTCTCTATATACGTGAACATTAACTATGACTGAGACAACAAAATAGTAAAACACTAAACGGTTGACTTTGTTATTAAAAAAAAAATCCATTTCAAGTGTGGTTAAGATCCACAACCAATTCCTCAATGACTAAAAGACAACAAAACCTAAACCCACTAATTCAACCCAAACCTTTTGTTTGTCCACTAGCTAGTCACATTATGTTTTTGTCTTTTTGTTCGGAAGTCAAAGCCACATAGCAACCAAAAATAACTCGATATTATCAATGTTATGGGGCCTAAGATATAAGCTTACAAAGTTATCCACGACGGTTGATTCATGAAATATATATGGACATTACTATAAAACCCATCAAAAGACAAAAAAACAATTATGGTAAGATGACCCTAAATTTACTGGTAATGTTATAGGCTGTCGCAAGTTCAATGCATACAAAATATGCATTATTGTCTTCTATAACAACACATGTATAATAGTGGTTTGTGTTAGTATTATCGATTTATATTAGAAAAATTCAGTCCAATTTGGAGAATATTTCTCATTTTGGACCATGATAGTTGGCTGATCACAATGCATTCAAACGGATTTCATATGAGGTATGAGCATCAACCAATTTACCCAATCGCGAAGAGACATTCTCCTTGTGTCTATGGAAAAGAACCACCATATTTGTTTGATATTCTTATGTGTGGTCTTGAAAAGTAGAACATACATCATGCTTCTAATTTTAAATCATGGAATCCTAGCTGGGTTTTATGATCTCTTAAAAATTTGCAGCCATTTTTAGTGTCTCACTCTCTGAAGTTAGAAAACTTATTGTTCCCGCGGCCAAATGTGGATGCCAAATCTAATGAAGTGGATGTTTTAATTAGGTCTGAAAAATAGTTCTTGCGTATAATAAATTTTCGTTAAAGCAACAAGTTAGAAGCTCAACAAATGTTTTTTTTTAATTTATGATTGGAGTGATCAGAAACAAAAGTGTTGAATCTGAATAATAAATAAAACAATCAAAATTATGAGAATAATTGTTTACAGAAGCCACAAATTAACAGAATCCAAAGGTTCTGTTGTTTGAATATCTTGAAAAGCCACTTTATTGCTCGTCTTGCATACGAAACACATAACCCATATTATATATACATTTCATATCACTCTATATATCTAAACTATTTGGATTCCTCCAAAACTAACTCTAAACTAGTGTAAATGGACCCATGTGATAAGATGGTGGACATTCCAATAAGTAAAACTCAATGATAATAGTGTTTTTATGTTTGTTAACGATTACAATAATGTTGTGCCGAACAAACTTAGAGATAAGAGAGAAATTAATATAAATACAACACACTAAATGTAGATGATTGATTAGAAACAATAATATGACATATTACTCAAATATAACAAATAAATCCACATGACTAATTTTGCTATTATATATAACTCGTATAGATCCCCCACCTCAAAAAACAAAAATTAATATAAATTGAACACACTTTCCTCTTAAAAGAACAAAGAATCTCTCTCTCTCCCTCTACTCTCTCCACCAGCTCGTATAAGTTTTCTTGTTCCCATACTCATATGGCAGAAGAAGGTTCTCAGAGGACAAGAAGGTGTGGAACCGCCGTTGAAGATATTTTTGTTAATGAGCCACCTCTGTCCTTTCTGCCTCAGGAACAACATCATAGCTTCATTCCAAATGAAGATTCCATTACCAACAAATTCGTCACATCAACACTTTACTCCGGTCCACGAATCCAAGATATCGCAAACGCTCTGGCCTTGGTTGAACCCCTGTCCCACCCAGTCCCAGAAATCTCCAAATCAACGTAAGTAATATAGAGAACTTTTTCAATTACAAAAACACATCTCTTTGCCTTATGTTTAGTGTAGCCTTTTAATAATATGTACTCATGAGCTCTAGTCCCTTGTTTATATTGATGTATAGGGTTCCACGGTTGGAAAGAAGTACTTTGAGCAAGGTGGATAAGTACACTTTAAAGGTGAAGAATAATAGTAATGGAATGTGTGATGATGGATACAAATGGAGAAAATATGGCCAAAAATCAATCAAAAATAGCCCTAACCCAAGGTAAATATATACATTCCCCGTTTTAGAATTGTATCTACATATCGAACTTCTTTGGTTCTGCCAAACTGATATTAAAATCAACATATTGAACTTTTATATATAATATTTAGTTTTTGGTCACAAGCCTAATGTTACTATATTTGTGGATATATGTCTAGGAGTTATTACAAGTGCACAAACCCAATATGCAATGCAAAGAAGCAAGTGGAGAGATCAATTGATGAGCCTAACACATATATCATCACCTACGAAGGTTTCCACTTTCACTATACTTACCCTTTCTTCCTACCCGATAAGACACATCAATGGGCCAATAAAAAAATGAAAATACATAAATATTATGCTCAAGAGATGAACAAAGGATCTCAAACCCAAGAAGAAAGCAAAGAAGCCCAATTAGGTGAGCCCGCCAACCAAAATCAGCCAGTCCATAAGGCCCAAGAAAACACACCGGTAAATCTCGAAGATGAATTGTTTTTCCCGGTTGATCAGTGTCGACGGCAACAAGGGCTTTTAGAAGATGTGGTGGCTCCGGCAATGAAAAATATTCCGACCAAGGACAGTGTTTTGACAGCTTCTTGGTCTTCATTATCGTCTTATACTTCATCATCCCTTTCTCCATCTTCTTTATGTTGGTCTCCCAATTTTGACATCGTTTTAAGTGATGAAATTCTTGAATTGATCGGGTCTCGGAAATTCTAAGTATTCATGCTTTATGATGTTATACTAAATATATGATTGTATTCGGAATATTATTGATTTGTTATAAATGTAATGATTATCCATCACATTACTTTCTGTTGAATTTAGAATTCACACAATGAATTTGTTAATGAGAGAAAACAAATTCAGAACATTCTGTTTATTAGATATCTCGATCAAAGACTCGATTACTAAGGGGGTTCTAATCTCTTGTGAAGTAAGTTAGGTTTTGCTCAAGAAAAGAGAGAGAACTAGGGTTTTAGCGTAACATTGCGGATCCTTTGAGTAGAGGACAAACCCCTCTATTTATAGTTGGGAGGAGCGTTTAAAGATAAGCTAAACTTTTTTAAATCTAGGACTCGAATCTTTCAATCTTTCTTATCTTCAGATCTAGACATTATTATTAAGGGGAATTTTCTCGGTTTTTTCTTTTGGAAGGTCGGTAACGACCTCTCCATTAGTTTGAGGGATATCGGCTGGCGACTTCCATGGGCTTTTAGCCCAAGAGCCCATTAAAATTTGAAAAAATCTAAAAAATAATAATTAAACTTCTTTAACATAACTGAGGAAACTGTTATATTTCTTCTTAACTTATAACGTGTAAAGAAATATATTTATGCTCATCTAGACTATCAAAACATCTTAATATTTTCAAAAAGATATTTAATATGTTTGATATTGTAACTTCTGTTAGGTTGATAGCGATCCCGATTGAGGCATAAAATTCTACACATTTTGAAAAATATTTTAATTATTTTTTAACTTATAAATATATTGGAAAAAACTTGATAAATATTCCAATTTATTTATCAGCTTATAACTTTAGAAAATCTATTGTTTTCTATAACTTTTAAAAAATCTCTTGTTTCTATAGATATAAAAAAACAAATGTGAAACAAGGTGATTGAAAGAATTTTTTATGAATCAATAATTTAGGCAATTTACAACTAAAAAATATACATAAGTAGAAATATTTTGGATAGATTCAAGGTATATAAGAAATAAGATAATTTGGTCATATATAAGATCATAAATATTAACAAGGAATCATATATTAAATTACAATATTGTTAGAAAACCAAGATAGGCTTTATGAGTTAGTATATATATATAATATCGAAATTGTTGACCATGGCTAATAAATTTCTATTTTATATTTACGTTATAGTTCCTTGAATTATATGTTTGAAATAAAACTTTTTTGCGTCAGTAGCATTTTATAAATTTCAAAATGTAAAACCGATAATTGTATGCACTTATTAGATGTATATTATTTTAAAAACTAATATAAGAAAATTTAATAACTACTAATAATTGTGTTTATATTTATATATTTTAAAAATATATAAAATAAATCCACGTGTAGGGTGAGTTGAAAACCTAGTATTGTAACAAAAATATTATAATTTAAAACGAAAACAACCAAAATAGGTTACTTAAATTTTCTTTATAAAAAATAAACTGTTCATTCGAACAGTAACTCTTTTTATAACAAATTTATCTAGAGAGCCTATAAATATGACCATATATCGCTTTAATAACTCCAGAGCAAAACAAAAGAAAAAACGAAGTTTAAAACGATTCACAAAATATATTAAATATATTCCTTTGTGATATTGGTTAATTTCTATTAACAAATGAAGTTGACTTTTTTATTTTTCACTCTTTTAATTTTTGTTTCTTCATGTAAGTCTAAATTTATTTAATTAGGATACTATGTCGGTATTGTAATCATTTAAAAAAAAAGATATTTGATAGTTCAAAATTTTATAGGTACATCAATACTTATAAAGGAATCTAGTGGAGAAGAGACAACTTATTATTTCAATCCAGCAGCAAGTCCTTTCGATCCATATGCTTTGAACCAAGAACTTCTTCAACAAGGATGGGTTGGTTATTGTTTTGATTGCGCAAGAGATTGTATGAGAAGGAAAAAATATATAAAAAGATGTAGTTTGGAAAGGCATCTTTGTCGTTGCAGTATTAAAGATATTCAATAAAGCATTGTAATTTTGTTAAGAAATTAATATAAAAAATATCAATGTTTAATGTTCCTCCATGTCCTTCTTTTTGAAATTGAACATGTATAATATTCTAAAATTTTGGTAGTATGGACTCCACATGAAATTTATTGGGAAATAGAAGTCCTTAATAAATAAATAAAAATTTGAAACAAATCTAAAAAATAATAATTAAACTTATTTAACATAACCGAGGAAATTTTTATATTTCTTCTAAACTTTTAACGTTCAAATAAATTTATTTTGCTCATCTATAATATCAATACATCTTAACATTTTCAAAAAAATATTAAGTATGTTTTATTTTGTAATTTCCGTCAAGGTTATATCGATCCCGATTGAGGCATAAAATTCTACATATTTTGAAAAATGTTTGTGTTATTTTTTCAATTATAAAAATATTTTAAAAAAACTTGATACAAATTCTAATTTATTTATCAGCTTATAACTCTAGAAAATCGATAGTTTTCTATACATTCTCCTTGTGTCTATGGAAAAGAACCACCATATTTTGTTCGATATTCTTATCGTGTGGTCTTGAAAAGTAGAACATACAGCATGCTCCTAATTTTCAATCATGGAATCTGTAACACCGTCCCGCCTTATAGGGCAAGACAACGTGTTAATCATCTGGTCCCGCCAAAACGCTTATTTCTTTAAACATTCAAAACTTGTTCCACAGTCTCATAAAGCTTATTAACTTGAGGGAAAAGATAAAAGGGTGAACACAATGGCGAAATTCTAATCACACTCAACAATCAGTGCATAGCATAGAATGAGACTCCACATTCTCAAACATACGTCTAACAAACATACACATTCTTACATTAGTCCAAGCATGCATATACAAAATAATCAATAACACTAAAGCTAAACCGAAATCCCATCGGCTTAGCATGGCACGAAACCAATCCCAGGTTCGTCCAATCGCCAGGCACGAAACCTATTCCAAGTTCGCCCAATTACCAGGTACGAAACCAATCTCAGGTTCGCCCATCACGAGACACGAAACCAATCTCAGGTTCACCCATCACGAGACACGAAACCAATCTCAGGTTCGTGCCCCCCATCACATCAAATCAGTTCATATTATCACACATCAATCATCATGAATTTTATCATCATATCATAGCACACAATAGCAAAAAATAGACATATATCCAATCACATAGTTTCCAAGCCTATACAAGCAATTCATGAAGAACATGCTTAGAAAATAACCATTGTGTTTCCACGATTACCACCCTCACCTTATCCTTAACTTATTCGAGACGCTACTGTTCGAATACGGATTTCAAGCTTGGTTCTCCATCAACCAAATCATAGATACATGCCCCATAAATATCCTTGTAGAGCTTCAGCTCATCCAAGCTCATTTGACAATCAAACAATAGAATTTGTCACCAATTTATCACCACATGATCTTTCCCTGTGTTTTGTCCATACTCACACAGTTCCGACAATCACTTCCCGGAAGGTCACCCATCCTGAAATTGCTCCAGCCCAAGCACGCTTAACTGTGAAGTTCTCTCAGGACGTTTGACCGAAAAGATAAGTGCACTTTGGTGACATAGGTGGCCTAATCAATTCTTTTAAACCTCTCCGCATGCACCACCATATTTCTGGAACCGGGGTGTTACAGAATCCTAGCTAGATTTTACGATCTCTTAAAAATTTTGCAGCCATATATAGTGTCTCACTCTCTGAAGTTAGAAAACTTATTGTTACCGCGTCCTAATGTGGATGCCAAATCTAATGAGGTCGATGTTTTAATTAGGTCTGAAGAATAGTTCTTGGGTATGATAAATTTTCGTTAAAGCAACAAGTTAGAAGCTCAACTATTGTTTTTTTTTTAATTTATGATTGGAGTGATCAGAAACAAAAGTGTTGAATCTGAATAATAAATAAAAACAATCAAAATTATGAGAATAATTGTTTACAGAAGCCAAAAATTAACAGTATCCAAAGATTCCGTCCGTTGTTTGAATATCTTGAAAAACCACTTTATTGCTCGTCTTCCATACTAGTGTGAAAAGATGGTGGACATTCGAATAAGTAAAACTCAATGATAATAGTGTTTTTATGTTGTTAACGATTATATTAATGTTGTGTCGAACAAACTTAGAGATAAAAGATAACTTAATATAAATTCAACACACTAAATGTAGATAATTTAATTATTAGAAACAATAATATGACATATTACTCAAATATAACAAACTAGATCATCACCCGTACTTTTAGTACGGGTTGAATATTATTTATTACAAAATTTATATAATATATATATTAGAACTAAGTTTTAATATATTATAATAGTAAGTGAAAAAGTATTAATTTTTTTTGCCAGTCCCTATATACAATATTAGAATAAATATAGAATTTTTTCTATAATACTAAATTATGGATAATTTTTTTTTAAGATATGAAAACGGAAAATAATTTTATTTTTTAAAAAGTAGTATTTTCTGAACAATGAGTTAATTTATGTTAACAACCACAAAATAGGATTGCATATATTTCAGTTAGATCAAAAATTAAAATATCATAAATAAATCGCATATAAAACATAGTTTATTTTGAATTAATTAAGAAAATTAGGTATTATTTTGAATTAATTTAGAAAATTCTTTTTCAATTAATAATTCTTTGGTTGTTGAAATAGATATTTGTTTGAGCTAATCTAATTACAGAATTTGTTTGAGATTTATAATTACGGAATTTACCAATTATTCGCATAATCGAATATGTTATAAACATATATTTAGTATATAATAATACCAAAATCAACCCGTGCGTGAAGTCTATATTTTTATTTTAGAATCTCAATATTTCATTTTAAAATATTGCGTGCACAATCTATTATTCGTTAATTCTAAAATTGCTTGCGAAATCAAATTTTCAAATATTTAGAGGTGTCAAACCATATTTAAATGTTCTACACTATTTTTAAATATTCCAAATTAAAATCTTTAAATTTTTTTTGTAGTTTATAAAATTATGAATTTCAAAAAACAAATTATATGAAATTAAATATAACTATTCAAATAGTTATAATTAAGGATCAACACTCATTTCATCATATAATATATTATATTTAACCCGCTATCTATTATAAATATTTTTAAAAATAATCAAATTAGAGTATTTATAATTTTTAACTTTTTGAACTATTTAGTATTGATGATATTCTCTAAAAATATCAAGTAAAACTTATTTTAAATGTTGCAAATTAAAATATTTAAATTTATTGTAGTATATAAAATTATACATTTCAAAAAAATAAATGTATGAAATCGAATATAAATATTTAAATTCTGACCCGTTGCTCAGTCGGATTTTTTGTCGACTTTATTTTTGTATAAAAAAAATATATTACTCAAGTCTGAATTTTTGACTTGTTTAATTGTTTCCTTTATAGATTGAACATTTTATATGCGTTTTTAAAAATTCAAATTTTGGCATATGCAGAAAAAAATTTACTTTTTTTTATTAGGTAGATGATATGATGATTTATTTGTTTCATATTAATATAATCATATAAAGATGAGAGGTGAAGTTTAATGATTAATAAAAAATTAATATGGTAAGTTAGATATCAAATCTTATATGTTCATTATGATTGGTCATTTAAAAAATAAAAAAATATAACAGATTTTCGTTTTATAATTTAATTAAATTAATTAAATGACAAAAATTAGTATTTTACTTGTTTATCCTTAATAAATTGAATGAAATTTGTTCTAAAAGAAGATTTTTGTAATGGCATTTTTAAGTAAATCTTTATAAAAGGGAAGGTTAGTTAAGGGTATCTTATAAAGTGTACTCCCCAAATAATAGTATAGGATAATTCCACATGACTAATTTTTCTATTATATATAACTCGTATAGTGTAAACAATATCCCTAGACATTTGCTCAATAAGTTAATCTATTAAAGTTGTTGAAAATAAAATAAAAAATAACTCATATAGATCCCCTCCTCAAAAACTAAAGTTAAAATAAATTGAACACACTTTACTCTTAAAAGAACATAGAATCTCTCTCTCTCCCTCTCCCCCTCTTACACTTTACACTTTACTCGTATAAGTTTTCTTGTTCCCATACTCATATGGCAGAAGAAGGTTCTCAGTGGACAGGAAGGTGTGGAAACGACGCTGCTGAAGATATTTTTGTTAATGAGCCACCTCTATTCTTTCTTCCTCAAGAACAACATCATAGGCTCATGCCAAATGAAGATTCCATTACCAACAAGTTCGTCACATCAACACTTTACTCCGGTCCACGAATCCAAGATATCGCAAACGCTCTGGCCTTGGTTGAACCCCTGTCCCACCCAGTCCCAGAAATCTCCAAATCAACGTAAGTAATATAGAGAACTTTTTCAATTACAAAAACACATCTCTTTGCCTTATGTTTAGTGTAGCCTTTTAATAATATGTACTCATGAGCAGAGCCGTGCCTACTAACAAAATAAAGAAACATTCGCCTACGTGTCTGAATTTTATAGAAAATGTAAGAGGCTAAATTTGCTAGTTGTGTTTATCATATAAGTACTATTGAAACAATAACTTTAGAGAAATTAATACAAATAATAAAGGAAAGTAGTATAATGTACAATATATACAAGGAATCTTGAATTTCTACACGTATTTAAGACAATATTTCAAAGCCTTCTTTTCTCACTTTTTTTTTTTCTATCTCATTAAATCTTTTTTTCTCACTTCTTTACCACCTTCATTTTTGTTAATCATCTTTATCCAACTTTATTAATTATTTTTTTATATTAGATACCACATTTTGAATATTACTATTATTTTTATTAAATTTTTTGTAACTTGTTAACATCATACATTATACGTTTTGAATAGTAACACAACAACAGTACTACTACTAACACAAATTACTAGACTACACGTTATAATCAACCTAATTTTTCATTTTTTTGTAATTATTTGTTCAAAAGTTATTTTATAAGTTTTGCTTAAAACATTGTAAATTTATTATTAAACTTTAAACAGTAAAATATTTTTTTTATTTGTATAATATTTTATTTAAATATTAAACTATACTTTGTCGCCTATGGCATCAAAATTCCTTGGCACGGCTCTGCTCATGAGCTCTAGTCCCTTGTTTATATTGATGTATAGGGTTCCACGGTTGGAAAGAAGTACTTTGAGCAAGGTGGATAAGTACACTTTAAAGGTGAAGAATAATAGTAATGGAATGTGTGATGATGGATACAAATGGAGAAAATATGGCCAAAAATCAATCAAAAATAGCCCTAACCCAAGGTAAATATATACATTCCCCGTTTTAGAATTGTATCTACATATCGAACTTCTTTGGTTCGGCCAAACTGATATTAAAATCAACATATTGAACTTTTATATATAATATTTAGTTTTTGGTCACAAGCCTAATGTTACTATATTTGTGGATATATGTCTAGGAGTTATTACAAGTGCACAAACCCAATATGCAATGCAAAGAAGCAAGTGGAGAGATCAATTGATGAGCCTAACACATATATCATCACCTACGAAGGTTTCCACTTCCACTATACTTACCCTTTCTTCCTACCCGATAAGACACATCAATGGCCCAATAAAAAAACGAAAATACATAAATATTATGCTCAAGAGAAGAACAAAAGATCTCAAACCCAAGAAGAAACCAAAGAAGCCCAATTAGGTGAGCCCGCCAACCAAAATCATCCAGTCCATAAAGCCCAAGAAAACACACCGGCAAATCTCGAAGAGGAATTATTTTTTCCGGTTGATCAGTGTCGACGGCAACAAGGGCTTCTAGAAGATGTTGTGGCTCCGGCAATGAAAAATATTCCGACCAAGGACAGTGTTTTGACAGCTTCTTGGTCTTCATCATCGTGCTCTTCTTCTCGAACTAGTTCACCACCCCTTTCTCCATCTTCTTTATATTGGTCTCCCAATTTTGACATCGTTTTAAGTGATGAAATTCTTAGATTAATCGGGTCTCGGAAATTCTAAGTATTTATGCTTTATGATGTTACACTAAAGATATGTTTGTATTTGGAATATTATTGATTTGTTATAAATGTAATGATTATCCATCACATTACTTTTTTGTTGAATTTAGAATTCACACAATAAATTTGTTAATGAGAGAAAACAAATTGAGAACACTCTCTTTATTAGATATCTCAATCAAAGACTCGATTACAAACGGGGCTCTATTCTCTTGTGAAGTAAGTTAGGTTTTGCTCAAGAACAGAGAAAGAACTAGGGTTTTAGCGTAACATTGCAGATCCTTTGAGTAGAGGACAAATCCCTCTATTTATAGTTTGGAAGAGCGTTTAAAGATAAGCTAAACTTCCTTAAATCTAGGACTCGAATATTTCAATCTTTCTTATCTTCAGATCTTGACATTATTAATAAGGGGAATTTGTAACGCCCCTACCGCTCCTACCAGTGAGCACCCACACCTCTCTCGGGCCCATGGGCCCACCCCTGTCCGACGACCGGTCCGCTACGTCCGGGAGGCTTTAAAGACTTGTTTACCGACCCTAAAAATCACCACATGATCTTTCCCTGTGTTTTGTCCTCACTTACACAGTTCCGACAATCACTTCCCGGAAGGTCACCCATCCTGAAACTACTCCAGTCCAAGCACGCTTAACTGTGGAGCTCTCTCACGACAGTTGACCGAAAAGATAAGTGCACTTTGGTGACATAGATGGCCAAATCAATTCTTTTTTAAACCTCTCCGCATGCACCACCATATTCTTGAAACCGGGGTGTTACAATGCACCCCCACTAACAGATCGTAACGTCCTCGTTGCGCACCAAGACCGTAACCCCCGACGGTGTGAGCCCTCTTGACCCCATATTCGACTTGGTTCGGCTCTGATACCACTTGTAACACCCCGAATGTTGGTATCGGATCCCGCACCAGTAATCCGAGACCAACCAAACAAAGGATAAGGCCCATGAGATCCGCAAGGTCAAGGGGTAGGAGATGGGCGAAGTGGTCAAACCGTGAGGTGAAAGCAAAGTCGAAGTCAAGGGTAGTTTCGGTTCGAGACTATTTGGGCTAAAAGGCAAAGCCCATGAAGATCGGAATCAATTCAAATTCAAACGTTCGAGCATTAAATTTGAAGACCATAACGTACGCATTTAAGAGAGAATAATTATATGTAATTAGGAATTAAATGTATAATGAACAAGTATAAGTAAGAGGGCCAAGGGCCATGAAAGGACAGGCAATTTTCTAAGCGAATACACTATAGTCATTTTCATTCATAGCGTTTTACATATCAATTTTTGTCCTCAAGAATAATCCTTCTCACTAAATAAATAAATACTTGATTGTGTGAATCCGACATCCACACCGACCGCCCCTACCAGTGAGCACCCACACCTCTCTCGGGCCCATGGGCCCACCCCTGTCCGACGACCGGTCCGCTACGTCCGGGAGGCTTTAAAGACTTGTTTACCGACCCTAAAAATCACCACATGATCTTTCCCTGTGTTTTGTCCTCACTTACACAGTTCCGACAATCACTTCCCGGAAGGTCACCCATCCTGAAACTACTCCAGTCCAAGCACGCTTAACTGTGGAGCTCTCTCAGGACAGTTGACCGAAAAGATAAGTGCACTTTGGTGACATAGATGGCCAAATCAATTCTTTTTTAAACCTCTCCGCATGCACCACCATATTCTTGAAACCGGGGTGTTACAATGCACCCCCACTAACAGATCGTAACGTCCTCGTTGCGCACCAAGACCGTAACCCCCGACGGTGTGAGCCCTCTTGACCCCATATTCGACTTGGTTCGGCTCTGATACCACTTGTAACACCCCGAATGTTGGTATCGGATCCCGCACCAGTAATCCGAGACCAACCAAACAAAGGATAAGGCCCATGAGATCCGCAAGGTCAAGGGGTAGGAGATGGGCGAAGTGGTCAAACCGTGAGGTGAAAGCAAAGTCGAAGTCAAGGGTAGTTTCGGTTCGAGACTATTTGGGCTAAAAGGCAAAGCCCATGAAGATCGGAATCAATTCAAATTCAAACGTTCGAGCATTAAATTTGAAGACCATAACGTACGCATTTAAGAGAGAATAATTATATGTAATTAGGAATTAAATGTATAATGAACAAGTATAAGTAAGAGGGCCAAGGGCCATGAAAGGACAGGCAATTTTCTAAGCGAATACACTATAGTCATTTTCATTCATAGCGTTTTACATATCAATTTTTGTCCTCAAGAATAATCCTTCTCACTAAATAAATAAATACTTGATTGTGTGAATCCGACATCCACACCGACCGCCCCTACCAGTGAGCACCCACACCTCTCTCGGGCCCATGGGCCCACCCCTGTCCGACGGCCGGTCCGCTACGTCTGGGAGGCTTTAAAGACTTGTTTACCGACCCTACAAATCACCACATGATCTTTCCCTGTATTTTGTCCTCACTCACACAGTTCCGACAATCACTTCCCGGAAGGTCACCCATCCTAAAACTACTCCAGTCCAAGCACGCTTAACTGTGGAGTTCTCTCAGTACAGTTGACCGAAAAGATAAGTGCACTTTGGTGACATAGGTGGCCAAATCAATTCTTTTTTAAACCTCTCCGCATGCACCACCAAATTCCTGAAACCGGGGTGTTACAGAATTTTCTTGGTTTCTTCTTTTGCAAGGTCGGTAACGACCTTTCCAATAGTTTGAGGGATATCGGCTGGCGACTTCCATGGGCTTTTAGCCCAAAACCCCATTAAAATTTGAAAAAATCTAAAAAAATAATAATTAATATTCTTTAACATAACTAAGGAAACTGTTATATTTCTTCTAAACTTATAACGTGTAAATAAATATATTTATGCTCATCTAGACTATCAAAACATCTTAATATTTTCAAAAAGATATTTAATATGTTTGATATTGTAACTTCTGTTAGGTTGACGGCGATCCTGATTGAGGCATAAAATTCTACATATTTTGAAAAATGTTTTTATTATTTTTAACTTATAAATATATTGGAAAAACATGATAAATATTCTAATTTATTTATCAGCTTATAACTTTAGAAAATCTATTGTTTTCTATAACATTTTCAAAAACTATTAAGTATGTTTGATATTGTAACTTCCGATAGGGATATATCAATCCCGATTGAGGCATAAAATTCTACATATTTTGAAAAATGATTGTGTTGGTTTTTAACTTATAAAAATATTTTAAAAAGTTTGATACAAATTCTAATTTATTTATCAGCTTATAAATTTAGAAAATAGATAGTTTTCTGTAACTTCTTAAAAAATCTCTTGTTTCTATAGATAAAAAATCAAATGTGAAACAAGGTGATTGAAAGAATTTCTTCTGAATCAATAATTTAAGCAATTTACAACTAAAAAATATACATAAATAGAAATATTTTGGATAGATTCCAGGCATATAAGAAAAAGATGATTTGGTCATATATAAGATCATAAATATTAACAAGGAATCATATATTAAACTATAGAAAACCAAGATAGGCTTTATGAGTTAGTATATATATAGTATCGAAATTGTTGACCATGGCTAATAAATTTCTATTTTATATTTACGTTATAGTTCCTTGAATTATATGTTTGAAATAAATTGTTTTAGCTTCGGTAGCATTTTTAAAATTTCAAAATGTAAAACCGATAATTGTATGCACTTATTAGATGTATATTATTATTAAAACCAATATAAGAAAATTTAATAACTACTAATAATTGTGTATATATATATATATATATATATATATTTTAAAAATATATAAAATAAATCCACGTGTAGGGTGAGTTGAAAACCTAGTATTGTAACAAAAATATTATAATTTAAAACGAAAACAACCAAAATAGGTTACTTAACTTTTCTTTATAAAAAATAAACTTTTCATTCGAACAGTAACTCTTTTTATAACAAATTTATCTAGAGAGCCTATAAATATGACCATATATCGCTTTAATAACTCCAGAGCAAAAAAAAAAAAAACAAAGTTTAAAACGATTCACAAAATATATTAAATATATTCCTTTGTGATATTGGTTAATTTCTATTAACAAATGAAGTTGACTTTTTTTTATTTTTCACTCTTTTAATTTTTGTTTCTTCATGTAAGTCTAAATTTATTTAATTAGGATAATACGACGGTATTGTAATCATTTAAAAAAAAATATGTGATAGTTCAAAATTTTATAGGTACATCAATACATATAAAGTAACCTAGTGGAGAAGAGACAACTTATTATTTCAATCCAACATCAAGTCTTTTCGTTCCATATGCTTTGAACCAAGAACTTCTTCAATAAGGATGGATTGGTTATTGTTTTGATTGCGCCAGAGCTTGTATGAGAAGGAAAAACATATAAAAAGATGTAGTTTGGAAAGGCATCTTTGTCGTTGCATTATTAAAGATATTGGGAAAATGTAAAAAAAAAATGCGAACTTTTAAATTTAGGACGAAAAATGCATGAACTTTCGAAATGCAATAAAAATCGTAAAATTTAGTTTGACTTTTTGATAAAATGGCCAAGTTTCGTGGACTTGGCCATTTCGGGCATGCCTTTAAGTTTCCGTTAAGCATACGTTCACGGGGTTAACAATCCGTTAGAACTCTTCGTTGAATCAAAACGATGTCGTTTCATCACTAAATAAGAAGAAAATTTGGCATCTACGAAGAATCAAACAGCTGAACTATTGCCCTCTTATGATGCTCTCAACCATTGAGGTACGAGGACATTTTAGTATTTAACAAACAAAATGTATATATACTAAAAATAACAATATACAGTTAATAAAAAATATATGCTTTTAATTAAAAATAACAAAACTAAAAAAAATCAATAACCAAACATACAAATATTAAATATATTTACTATATATATATATATATATATATATATATATATGTTTCAAAATTTCAAATATAGTTTTTATATATAATGATCCTTTATATATTTGGAAAATTATTCTATCCTTAATTCCTTCTAATATACAAAGAAATTAAATATATGGCCTAATACTAATCATATGTTTTATATGAGAAAGATTGTATAAATTTTAGGTCATTTATATAATTTTAGTATTTCATAAGGTTCAGTTTTTTATAATTTAAGAAAGAATAATTTTCCAAAATAGAAGAAATCTTTATATATAAAATTAAATATTTGAAATTTTGAAATATATATTTATGGTAAATATATTTAATATTTTTATATGTTTGGTTATTGATTTGTTTTTAGTTTTGTTATTTTTAACTTCATTTGTCTCCGCCTTCCCCACCGGAGTTCGACTCTACTAAATCGCGTTACCCCGCGTAGTAGGGATTGTCTATGGATCGGGCATTCTCGATCCATAGATGTCAAAAACAAACAAACTAATTGTATATTGTTATTTTCGTATATATATACATTCTTATTGCAAGAATACTAAAATGTTCTTGTAGCTCAATGGTTGAGAACCTTTCATGAGTGCAACCGGTCAGTGTTTCGATTCCTTGTAGTCGCCATTTTTCTCATATTTTCTGATGAAACTACGTCGTTTCAAAACTACAAAACGACGTTGTTTCGATCTAACTGAGATTTTTAACGAATTGTTAACCCCGTAAACATCTAACTAACGGAAACTTAACGATATGTCCGAAATGGCCAAGTCAACGAAACTTGACAATTTTATCAAAAAGTCAAACTAAACTTTACGATTTTTATGACATTTTGAATGTTCGCGTTTTTTTACCTAAAGATATTCATTAACGCTGTAATTTTGTTAAGAAATTAATAAAAATTTTATTAAAAAAATAGAAGTCCTTGATAATTAAATAAAATTTTGAAACAAATGTACAAAATAATAATTAAACTTATTTAACATAACTGAGAAAATTGTCATATTTCTTCTAAACTTTTAACGTTTAAATAAATTTATTTTGCTCATCTATAATATCAATACATCTTAACATTTTCAAAAACTATTAAGTATGTTTGATATTGTAACTTCTGTTAGGGATATATCAATCCCGATTGAGGCATAAAATTCTACATATTTTGAAAAATGATTATGTTGGTTTTTAACTTATAAAAATATTTTAAAATTTTTTGATACAAATTCTAATTTATTTATCAGCTTATAAATTTAGAAAATACATAGTTTGCTATAACTTCTTAAAAAATCTCTTGTGTCTATAGATAAAATATCAAATGTGAAACAAAGTGATTTAAAGAATTTCTTATGAATAAATAATTTAAGCAATTTACAACTAAGAAATATACATAAGTAGAAATAGTTTGGATAGATTCGAGGCTTATAAAAAATAAAATGATTTGGTCATCTATAAGATCATAAATATTAATAAGGTATCATAAATTAATTTACAGTTTTGTTAGAAAATCAAGACAGGCTTCATGAGTTAGTGTATAAATAGTATAGAAATTGTTGACCATGGCTAATCAACTTATATTTTATATTTATGCTATTGTTCCTAATTATATATTTGAAATAAAATGTTTTTGTTCCGATAGCATTAAAATGTAAAACCGCTAATTGGATGCACTTATTAGATGTATGTTAATATTAAAATCGATTAATTTTTTTTAATAAATATTAATAATTGTATATTATATTGTTAAATTATATAGAATAAATCAATGTGTAGGGTGAGTTGAAAACCTATAATTTAAAATGAAAACAACCAAAATAGGTTACTTAACTTTTCTTTATAAAAATAAAACGTTGATTCGACTAGTAACTCTTTTTATAACAAATTTATCTAGAATGCCTATAAATATGACCATATATTGCTTTAATAACTCCAAAGCAAAACAAAAGAAAGAAAAAGGTTTAAAACTATTCACAAAAAATATTAAATATATTCCTTTGTGATATTGTTTAATTTCTATTAACAAATGAAGTTGACTTTTTTAATTTTCACTCTTTTAATTTTTGTTTCTTCATGTAAGTCTAAATTTATTTAATTAGGATAATATATTGGTATTGTAATCATTTAAAAAAAAATATTTGATAGTTCAAAATTTTATAGGTACATCAATACTTATAAAGGAATCTAGTGGAGAAGAGACAACTTATTATTTCAATCCAGCAGCAAGTCCTTTAGATCCATATGCTTTGACCCAAGAACTTCTTCAACAAGGATGGGTTGGTTATTGTTTTGATTGTGCAAGAGCTTGTATGAGAAGAAAAAAATATATAAAAAGATGTAGTTTGGTAAGGCACCTTTGTCGTTGCAGTATTAAAGATATTCAATAAAGCATTGTAATTTTGTTAAGAAATTAATATAAAAAATATTGTTCCTCCATGTCCTTCTTTTTACAATCGAACATGTATAATATTCTAAAAGTTTGGTAGTATGGACTCAACAAGAAATTGATTGGGTAAGAGAAGTCCTTGATAGATAAATAAAAATTTGAAACAAATCTAAAAAATAATAATTAAAGTTATTTAACATAACCGAAGAAATTGTTATATTTCTTCTAAAATTTTAACGTTCAAATAAATTTATTTTGCTCATCTATGATATCAATACATCTTAACATTTTCAAAAAATATTAAGTATGTTTGATTATGTAATTTCCGTCAGGGTTATATTGATCCCGATTGACGCATAAAATTCTACATATATTGACAAATGTTTGTGTTATTTTTTAACTTATAAAAATATTTTAACAAACATGATACAAGTTCTAATTTATTTATCAGCTTACAACTTTAGAAATTCGATAGTTTCTATAGATAAAATATCAAATGTGAAACAAAGTGATACAAAGAAATTCTTATGAATAAATAATTTAAGCAATTTACAACTAAAAAATATACATAAGTAGAAATAGTTTGGATAGATTCGAGGGTTATAAAAAATAAGATGATTTGGTCATTTATAAGATCTTAAATATTAATAAGGTATCATAAATTAATTTACAGTTTTGTTAAAAAATCAAGACAGGCTTCATGAGTTAGTGTATAAATAATATAGAAATTTTTGACCATGGCTAATCAACTTATATTTTATATTTACGTTATTGTTCCTAATTATATATTTGAAATAAAATGTTTTTGTTTCGATAGCAATAAAATGTAAAACCGCTAATTGTATGCACTTATTAGATGTATGTTAATATTAAAATCAATTAATTGTTTTTTTAATAAATATTAATCATTGTATATTATATTGTTAAGTTATATAGAATAAATCAATGTGTAGGGTGAGTTGAAAACCTATAATTTAAAATGAAAACAACCAAAATAGGTTACTTAACTTTTCTTTATAAAAATAAAACGTTGATTCGACCAGTAACTCTTTTTATAACAAATTTATCTAGAATGCCTATAAATATGACCATATATTGCTTTAATAACTCCAAAGCAAAACAAAAGAAAGAAAAAGGTTTAAAACTATTCACAAAAAATATTAAATATATTCCTTTGTGATATTGTTTAATTTCTATTAACAAATGAAGTTGACTTTTTTAATTTTCACTCTTTTAATTTTTGTTTCTTCATGTAAGTCTAAATTTATTTAATTAGGATAATATATTGGTATTGTAATCATTTAAAAAAAAAGATTTGATAGTTCAAAATTTTATAGGTACATCAATACTTATAAATGAATCTAGTGGAGAAGAGACAACTTATTATTTCAATCCAGCAGCAAGTCCTTTAGATCCATATGCTTTGAACCAAGAACTTCTTCAACAAGGATGGGTTGGTTATTGTTTTGATTGTGCAAGAGCTTGTATGAGAAGAAAAAAATATATAAAAAGATGTAGTTTGGTAAGGCACCTTTGTCGTTGCAGTATTAAAGATATTCAATAAAGCATTGTTATTTTGTTAAGAAATTAATATAAAAAATATTGTTCCTCCATGTCCTTCTTTTTGCAATCGAACATGTATAATATTCTAAAAGTTTGGTAGTATGGACTCAATATGAAATTGATTGGGTAAGAGAAGTCCTTGATAGATAAATAAAAATTTGAAACAAATCTAAAAAATAATAATTAAAGTTATTTAACATAACCGAAGAAATTGTTATATTTCTTCTAAAATTTTAACGTTCAAATAAATTTATTTTGCTCATCTATGATATCAATACATCTTAACATTTTCAAAAAATATTAAGTATGTTTGATTATGTAATTTCCGTCAGGGTTATATTGATCCCGATTGACGCATAAAATTCTACATATTTTGACAAATGTTTGTGTTATTTTTTAACTTATAAAAATATTTTAACAAACATGATACAAGTTTTAATTTATTTATCAGCTTACAACTTTAGAAATTCGATAGTTTCTATAGATAAAATATCAAATGTGAAACAAAGTGATACAAAGAATTTCTTATGAATAAATAATTCAAGCAATTTACAACTAAAAAATATACATATGTAGAAATAGTTTGGATAGATTCGAGGGTTATAAAAAATAAGATGATTTGGTCATCTATAAGATCTTAAATATTAATAAGGTATCATAAATTAATTTACAGTTTTGTTAAAAAATCAAGACAGGCTTCATGAGTTAGTGTATAAATAATATAGAAATTTTTGACCATGGCTAATCAACTTATATTTTATATTTACGTTATTGTTCCTAATTATATATTTGAAATAAAATGTTTTTGTTTCGATAGCAATAAAATGTAAAACCGCTAATTGTATGCACTTATTAGATGTATGTTAATATTAAAATCAATTAATTTTTTTAATAAATATTAATAATTGTATATTATATTGTTAAGTTATATAGAATAAATCAATGTGTAGGGTGAGTTGAAAACCTATAATTTAAAATTAAACAACCAAAATAGGTTACTTAACTTTTCTTTATAAAAATAAAACGTTGATTCGACCAGTAACTCTTTTTATAACAAATTTATCTAGAATGCCTATAAATATGACCATATATTGCTTTAATAACTCCAAAGCAAAACAAAAGAAAGAAAAAGGTTTAAAACTATTCATAAAAAATATTAAATATATTCCTTTGTGATATTGTTTAATTTCTATTAACAAATGAAGTTGACTTTTTTAATTTTCACTCTTTTAATTTTTGTTTCTTCATGTAAGTCTAAATTTATTTAATTAGGATAATATATTGGTATTGTAATCATTTAAAAAAAAATATTTGATAGTTTAAAATTTTATAGGTACATCAATACTTATAAAGGAATCTAGTGGAGAAGAGACAACTTATTATTTCAATCCAGCAGCAAGTCCTTTAGATCCATATGCTTTGAACCAAGAACTTCTTCAACAAGGATGGGTTGGTTATTGTTTTGATTGTGCAAGAGCTTGTATGAGAAGAAAGAAATATATAAAAAGATGTAGTTTGGTAAGGCACCTTTGTCGTTGCAGTATTAAAGATATTCAATAAAGCATTGTAATTTTGTTAAGAAATTAATATAAAAAATATTGTTCCTCCATGTCCTTCTTTTTGCAATCGAACATGTATAATATTCTAAAAGTTTGGTAGTATGGACTCAAATTGAAATTTATTGGGAAAGAGAAGTCCTTGATAGATAAATAAAAATTTGAAACAAATCTAAAAAATAATAATTAAAGTTATTTAACATAACCGAAGAAATTGTTATATTTCTTCTAAAATTTTAACGTTCAAATAAATTTATTTTGCTCATCTATGATATCAATACATCTTAACGTTTTCAAAAAATATTAAGTATGTTTGATTTTGTAATTTCCGTCAGGGTTATATTGATCCCGATTGCGGCATAAAATTCTACATATTTTGACAAATGTTTGTGTTATTTTTTAACTTATAAAAATATTTTAACAAACATGATACAAGTTCTAATTTATTTATCAGCTTACAACTTTAGAAAATCGATAGTTTCTATAGATAAAATATCAAATGTGAAACAAAGTGATATAAAGAATTTTTTATGAATAAATAATTTAAGCAATTTACAACTAAAAAATATACATAAGTAGAAATAGTTTGGATAGAGTCGAGGGTTATAAAAAATAAGATGATTTGGTCATCTATAAGATCTTAAATATTAATAAGGTATCATAAATTAATTTACAGTTTTGTTAAAAAATCAAGACAGGCTTCATGAGTTAGTGTATAGATAATATAGAAATTTTTGACCATGGCTAATCAACTTATATTTTATATTTACGTTATTGTTCCTAATTATATATTTGAAATAAAATGTTTTTGTTTCGATAGCAATAAAATGTAAAACCGCTAATTGTATGCACTTATTAGATGTATGTTAATATTAAAATCAATTAATTGTTTTTTTAATAAATATTAATAATTGTATATTATTTTGTTAAATTATATAGAATAAATACATGTGTAGGGTGAGTTGAAAACCTATAATTTAAAATGAAAACAACCAAAATAGGTTAATTTACTTTTCTTTATAAAAATAAAACGTTGATTCGACCAGTAACTCTTTTTATAACAAATTTATTTAGAGTGCCTATAAATATGACCATATATTGCTTTAATAACTCCAAAGCAAAACAAAAGAAAGAAAAAAGTTTAAAACTATTCACAAAAAATATTAAATATATTCCTTTGTGATATTGGTTAATTTCTATTAACAAATGAAGTTGACTTTTTTAATTTTCACTCTTTTAATTTTTGTTTCTTCATGTAAGTCTAAATTTATTTAATTAGGATCATATATCGGTATTGTAATCATTTAAAAAAAAAATATTTGATAGTTCAAAATTTTATAGGTACATCAATACTTATAAAGGAATCTAGTGGAGAAGAGACAACTTATTATTTCAATCCAGCAGCAAGTCCTTTAGATCCCGATGCTTTGAACCAAGAACTTCTTCAACAAGGATGGATTGGTTATTGTTTTGATTGCGCAAGAGCTTGTATGAGAAGGAAAAAATATATAAAAAGATGTAGTGTGGAAAGGCATCTTTGTCGTTGCAGTATTAAATATATTCAATAAAGCATTGTAATTTTTTGTTAAGAAATTAATATAAAAAAATATCAAATGCTTACTGTTCCTCCATGTCCTTCTTTTTGCAATTGAACATGTATAATATTCTAAAAGTTTGGTAGTATGGACTCAACATGATATTTATTGGGAAATAGAAGTCCTTGATAGATAAATAAAAATTTGAAACAAATCTAAAAAATAATTGTAACACTCCGGTTTCAGGAATATGGTAGTAAATGCGGAGAGGTTTAAAAGAATTTATTTGGCCACATATGTTACCAAAGTGCACTTATCTTTTCGGTCAACTGTCCGGAGAGAATTCCACAGTTAAGCGTGCTTGAACTAGAGTAATTTGAGAATTGGTGACCTTCCGGGAAGTGATTGTCGGAACTGTGTGAATGAGGACAAAAACAGAGGGAATGATCATGTGGTGATTTGTAGGGTCGGTAGACAAGTCTTTAAAGCCTCCCGGACGTAGCAAACCGACTGTCAGAAGATGGTGGGCTCACGGGCCGAAAGAGGACGTGGGGCCCATTAAAAGTGGCGGTCGGGGCGTTACAATAATAATTAAACTTACTTAACATAGCCGAGAAAATTGTTATATTTCTTCTAAACATTTAATGTTCAAATAAATTTATTTTGCTCATCTATAATATTAATACATCTTAACATTTACAAAAAAATATTAAGTATGTTTGATATTGTAATTTCTGTCAGGGTTATATCGATCCCGATTGAGGCATAAAATTCTACATATTTTGAAAAATGTTTGTGTTATTTTTTAACTTATTAAAATATTTAATAAAAAACATGATTTATAATTCTGATTTATTTATCAGCTTATAACTTTAAAAGATCGATAGTTTTCTATAAATTTTAAAAAAATCTTTTGTTTCTATAGATATAATATCAAATGTGAAACAAAGTGATTTAAAGAATTTCTTATGACTAAATAATTTCAGCAATTTACAACTAAAAAATATACATAAGTAGAAATAGTTTGGATAGATTCCTGGCTTATAAAAAATAATATAATTTGGTCATCTATAAGATCATAAATATTAATAAGGTATCAATTGTTAGAAAATCAAGACGGGCTTCATGAGTTAGTATATATATAATATATGTTATAAATAATTACTTTAATTTATGGTGTATATAAATATAAATAATGGGGAAAGAATTTATACCTCCAGTAGGATCGGGATATTGAATGATAAAGAGACGGGAGAGAGAGATGAACTGTGATTTACAAACGATCGAAATCGATCGTTTATATAGAAGTAGAAAAGTAAATTATTGTGCGTGCATAGTGACGTGGGTTCCACATATTTACGTAATGTTTATAACATGTGCACATCTTTTTGCGACTTTATGATTCCTCCTTTTTACGACTTCTATAACACTCCCCCTTGGAGACCAGTGTCATTATGTATCTTGCGTAGTATCTTCGGTTGCCTCGTTAACAACCTTTCTAGGAAAACTTGGTGGGAAAAACTATAGTAGGTAAAAAAAGTGCAACCGCGCAAGCTTCCCCTCGAATGATCAGGATCATATCTTAAAGGTCTTGTTGACGACGCATTCCAATGTGATGGACGTGTTTCCTGAACATAGAGGTGGGTAATGATTTCGCGAAGAGATCAGCAAAATTGTCGAATGTTTAGACATATCTTTCTTCAATGTCTTATTCTTCTCGAGCTCTTGGGTGTATGAAAAGAACTTCGTAGGGATATGTTTGGTTCTATCGCTTTTGATATATCCTTCTTTTGTCTGAGCAACACATGCATCATTGTCTTCATATAAGATAGTTGGCTCGGTATTCAGACGAATTCCACTACTTGTTTGAATGTGGCGACTTATTGATCTTAGCCATACGCATTCTCTACTCGCTTCATGAAGTGCGATGATTTCGGCATAATTCGAAGAAGTAGCCACAAGTGTCTGTTTCTGAGAACGCCAGGATATAGCAATACCTCTGATTGTGAACACGTCTCCCGTTTGTGATCGAGCTTTGTGTGGATCTGATAAATATCCTGCAAAACCAATCATTGACCATTTATATTCTTAGGATAAAATAACCCTAAATCAATAGTCCCTTGAAGATAACGAAAGACATGTTTTATCCCATTCCAATATCTTCGTGCAGGGGATGAACTAAATCTAGCCAAAAGATTGACAGAAAATGATATATCAGGTCGTGTGTAATTTGCAAGATACATAAGGGCTCCTATTGCACTTAGATATGGTACTTCAGGACCAAGTATCTCTCTTCATTCTATTCAGGTGGTCTGAATGGATCACTTTCAACATTAAGTGATCTAATGACCATTGGAGTACTTAGAGGAGTTGCCTTATCCATATTAAAGTGTTTTAACACTCTTTTAGTGTATGTGGATTGATGTACACATATACCTTTTTTAGTATGTTCAATTTGTAGGCCAAACAAAATTTTGTCTGTCCGAGATCTTTCATCTCAAATTCCCCATTTAAATAGTTTGTTGCTTTCTGTATTTCTACTTGAGTGCCGATTATTTTTAGATCATCAATATATACCGCGATTATCACAAATCCGGAATTTGTTTTCTTTATGAAAACACATGGGCATATAGGATCATTCATATATCCTTCTTTTGTTAAATGCTCACTGAGACGATAATACCACATCCGTACAGATTGCTTTAACCCATATAATGATTTCTGCAACTTTATTGCATACAACTTTTGGGTTTAGATTTTAATGCTTCCGGCATACTAAACCCACCAGGAACTCTCATATAGATATCTATATCCAATGATCCGGGAGAACGGCCAATTCCCCCCCCCCCCCCCCCAAACTTAGTTAATTTATCGGATTTATACACATAACTTTAAGTCGTGCTTATAAATACGTAAACTTAACTAAATTTTGAATTTCCTACACGAACATTCCAAATCCGGTCAAAACCATCAAATCAACAAACGGTGTTAGTATTCCGTAAATTAATGGTGACTAAGATGCCACGTAGGCGTCGTTTCATTTAAATTTACAAAAAAAAAACCCCACTAGAAGATTCGAACTCACGACCTTGACTATTAATGACCAAACTCAATGCCAATTATGCTATAAGAATTTTCGTTCTTTATATTAACATATATATATATATATATATATATATATATATATATAACAAAAAAAATCATTTTGTCATTTGTATTCCATTTATGTACCTACATTCAGTTTCAGAATTATTTCTTCATATAGAAGATTCGTCTCTACAACGAATGATGATTTGAAATTTGAAAACAATCTATTTCATAATTTCGAATTAGATTTCTGAAATATACCTAATTTGTTTCTCAGTCCTTCACTAATTTTGTCTCAAACCATCATCAACTCCTTAATCAATTCCACTTCAATCCCTATTTTCTGGGCTTTCTCAAACTTTCCAGAAATTTTGTTTCTTCTTTTTTGATATATCTTTGTGGGTAAATTCTGGGTTTGATTTTGAGATATTAATTGAGTTGCCATGGAAGAACACAATGATGTTTCTTTACTTCTTCTTATGTTTTAGGGTTTGTTGAATTGATTTAGTTCGTTGCTATAATATTACTTCGTTTTTAATTTTACAATCAAATATACATTGCGTTATTTTGTCGCGTTCTTGGGAATTTAGATCGGAGACGATGAATTGGATGGATGACAGGCGTGGAGTAAAATTGAACATATTAGTTTGTTACATCTTCATTCGTTATATATAAATGTATATGAAAGAGTGTACAACGTAAATTGTGGTAGCTTAATTGGCATACAGTTTGAGCATTGATGTTAAAGGTCTCGAGTTCGAATCCTCTTACGTGCATCCTAGTCACCATTAATTAACGGAATACTAACACCGTTTCTCGATTTGATGGTTTTGACCGGATTTGGAATGTTCATGTAGGAAATTTAAAATTTAGTAAAGTTCACGTAGTTATAAGCACGACTCAAAGTTATGTGTATAAATCCGATAAAGTAACTAAGTTTGGGGGGAAATTGGCCGTTTATAAATAAGCTGTAACGACATCCATGAGACGCATCTCTAGATTTTCGCCAGCTGCTAGACTCATCAGAAATCTAATTGTTATAACATGCATAACGGGAGAATATGTTTCCTCATAATCAATCATGGGTCTTTGAGAAAATCTTTGAGCTACGAGACGAGCCTTGTATCTCGTAATTTTATTTTTCTCATTTCATTTTCTAAAAAAAAACCATTTGTATCCAACCGGTCTCACATCTTCAAATGTGAGTACAATAGGTCCGAATACATTTCGCTTATTGAGCGAATCAAATTCGACTTGTATTGCATCTAACCATTTTATACTGTCATGTCTCTTTTGACATTCATATACAGATTTTGGTTCAAGATCCTCGTTTTCCTCATCAATTTTATTTGACAAAAGTTATGAGAAAACGTCATTAACATCATCCATTTTATTTCGATCCCAGATCTTTCTATTATAGATATAGTTGATAAAATTCTCATGATTTTCTTCAGGCTCATGATGCTCATCTTTGTTATGAGAAAACGTCATTAACATCATCTATTTTATTTCGATCCCAGATCTTTCTATTATGGATATAGTTGATAGAAATCTCATGATTTTTTTCAGGCTCATGATGCTCATCATTGTCATTAGACTCATGATTCGTTTCTTCCAAAATGTTTTCTGCTATTTTGGGAATATCATGCTTTTCAACTTCCTTTCGTTTTTTAGGATTTTTATCCTTAGCACCAACTGATATACCTTGTTTCAAGCGTGTTTTAGACTCACGTGTATCATCTGCTCCTCCACGTTCTTGTGGTATTTCAATTTGAGCATGAACATTTGCAGCTGGTACCATACAATAATCATTGAATGCTTGGGATATGAATTCACCAGTGTTGTCTAGTCTAACTCTCTTAATAGAATAATCAGAGAACTGAGCTCTTAATTTGATTATCTGAGTAATAAATCTCGCAAATGCCAAATTTTGAGATGACAATAGACAAAAATGTGACCATCTTCTAGATGTGTCAATCATTACCATAAAATAGTGGAATGGTCCACATGGTGGATGTATCGGTCCACAAATGTCGCCTTGAATTCGTTCAAGGAACTTTGGTGATTCTTTATCAATTTTGGTTCGCGATGGCCTTATGATCAAATTTTCAAGAGAACACTCTACACATATCATTTTATTTCCCTGATTCAACTCATGATTTTTCAATGAGTGACCATGTGAGCTCTCTATGATTTTCCGCATCATTGTGGTGCCAGGGTGACTAAGGCGATCATGCCATAATACAAAAAAATTTGGATTTCTTTTGATCACAAGATGTGATTATATGGCATTTATATAGGTATGATGCAAACCAAAAGGAAGTTCTGGAAATCTTTCCAAGAAATGTCTTTTTCCATATTTATTAGAAGTTATATACATATACTTCTTTCCATCCTTAGTTACAGACTGAGTTTCATATCCTTGAAGGTATATGTCTTTGAAACTCTCCAAATTCCTCTTAGAATTTGGAGAATACAAGGTATTCTTTATGGAAAACTTTGTTCCATTAGGCAATTTAAAATTTGCTTTGTCACTTCCTTCAATCAAGTCCGTAGGACACGATATTGTATTGACAATAATTTTTTCGGTTTTGATTCAGAGAAAAATCTCTGATGTCTCAGAATATTGTGCGTTGTTCAACTATCTGGTATACAAATTTCTTTGATAGTTTCCCTTGCTATTGTTTTGTTTGAATCTTGATCCAATTCTGTAATCAATATAAACGTTAATGATTATAAATAAATATTATTGATATTGAAAATATAGAATAATCATAAAATAGTTCACTTTTAAAAGCAACATTATTTTAAAACAACTGAAATACATAACACTTGTATAATGACATTACTGGAGACTAGTAATCTCACTACAAGAATTTCAGTTATCCGCATGAGTGGTTTCATTAATCTTTTCCGCTATTAGAAGTGCCACAAATAAATCCGAAATTTTGGTGTACCCGCATGACATATATAGTTCTTGCTGGATAATGTAGTTTTCATGAAACGTGGTATACGTTTTCTCAAGCATTTGAGAATCGGTGATAATATCACCAAAATATTATAGTTTAACCACAATTTCCATAATATCGGAACTATAATCCATCACTTTATCAAAGTCTTTGAACTTTGGACTTTGCCATTCATCCCAAACAAGTGGGAGATTTATGGCTATTCGATTATCAAATCGAGTATTTAGGGATTCTCAGATCTCTTTGGGATCTTTTATGTGTGCACAATCAAGGTATCTTAAAATAAAGATCACCGATTTTTCTCTTTCTTGAACCGTCGAAAAATTATTCTCTTTTATAGTTTTCGTTAAGCAAAGAGATTGTAAATGTATTTCGACGTCAGCAATCCAAGTTATATAATTAGCCAAAGTGATGTCTAAAGCTGGGAACATAAGCATCTCAATGCTTGCCATTAGTTATCTAAACACAAAATTAAATAAATATTATTAGTAAAATAATATTATTTATTTCATATTGAACCATTTATATTAATGATGTAAAGCGATACTTATGAAAAATTCTTCGCGAGTAAATTCCCCAACGGAAAAACCATAAGTACATGCAACAATTACGATTAAGTAAAGAATTAAAAACAAGCGAATCATTATCCAAAATAAAAAAATTTAACAAATTTCTTAGCAAAATATATGAAGAGAGATATGATTTTTGATCGAATGAATAAGTGAAAATGATTGTATTTATAGATTGAAAATTACTGTTCATAGCCGTTTCAAAAGTGATAAATTGTTGAAATTTTTCTTCATGACCGTTAGCGAAAAGATTTAAACGAAAAATCAATCTATAAATTTTAATAGCCAATAAGTTAAATTTACCAAATTCAGATAATAGGTTTTTATACAGGTGACCGAGCCTCCTTATATATTAACAAATATATAAATATATTTTAACAGCAATTTTATAGTGATAGAATCATCCACGTTATAGGCGGCTTAGCCGTCCATTGCTATGATGTATAAAACATCCATTATAACTATTACTTATATGGGCGACATTCCTCCCACTATAGTAACGAGTAAATAACGGTGTCTGAACAACCACTAGAAAATAATAATATATATTTTCTTTATTTCTTTATATAATATATTTTTTTTTTTTTTCTTTTAGCGAGGCCACATACTGTCCGATATAATACCATATATTTTTTTCAGCGAAAATAGAGTGATCATGCTGATAACGTGTTATAAATAATTAATTTATTTTATGGTGTATAAAAATATAAATAATGGAGAAATAATTTATACCCGTAGAAGGATCGGGATACTCAATAATAAAGAGACGAGAGAAAGATGGGCTTATTACTTCTCTTATAGTTGAAGTATTGAGTTGTGATTTGCTGATAACGTGTTATAAATAATTATTTTATTTTATGGTGTATAAAAATATAAATAATGGAGAAATAATACCCGCATAAGGATCGGGATACTCAATAATAAAGAGACGAGAGAGAGAGAGAGATGGGCTTATTACTTCTCTTATAATTGAAGTAATGAATTTTGATTTACAAACGATCGAAATCGATAATTTATATCTAAGTAGAAAAGTAAATTACTGTGCGTGCATAGTGACGTAGACTCCACATATTTACGTAATGTTTATAACATGTGCGCATCTTTTTGCAACTTTATGATTCTTCCTTTTTACGACTTTTATAAAAATATAGAAATTGTTGACCATAGCTAATCAACTTATTTTATATATTTACGTTATAGTTCCTAATTATATATTTGAAATAAAATATTTTTGCTTCGATAGCAATTTTAAATCTTCAAAATATAAACCGCTAATTGTACGCATTTATTAGACGTATATTATTACTAAAACCAATTTAAATTTTTTTAATAACTACTAATAATTGTATATTATTTTGTTGAATTATATAGAATAAATTCATGCGTAGGATGATTTGAAAACCTAGTATTGTAACAAAAAATTTATAATTTAAAATGAAAACAACCAAAATAGTTATTAACCTTTCTTTGTAAAATATAAAACGTTGATTCGAACAGTAACTCTTTTATAACAAATTTATCTAGAGAGCCTAGAAATATGACTGTATATTGCTTTAAAAGCTCCATATCAAAACAAAAGAAAGAAAGAAGTTTAAAACTATTCACAACAAATATCAAATATATTTCTTTGTGATATTGGTTAATTTCTATTAACGAATGAAGTTGACTTTTTTTATTTTTCAATCTTTTAATTTTGTTTCTTCATGTAAGTCTAAATTAATTTAATTAGGATAATATGTCGGTATTGTAATTATTAAAATATATATCTTACCATCCACTTTCAAATCCCACGTTTGAAAATCTTCCCCTAGATGTCCTGAAGCTAC
Source organism: Arabidopsis thaliana x Arabidopsis arenosa (assembly GCA_019202795.1). Taxonomy (NCBI): domain Eukaryota; kingdom Viridiplantae; phylum Streptophyta; class Magnoliopsida; order Brassicales; family Brassicaceae; genus Arabidopsis; species Arabidopsis thaliana x Arabidopsis arenosa. The sequence goes on from CM032925.1 coordinate 3,251,436, forward strand.
CCACAAAATTTCGTGATGATCCGATAGAAGGTTCAGTCGCGATCTTTCTTTGTATATACAGTGGTCCAAATTGCATATGAAACAGAAGAGATCACGAAAACAAAGATAACTCTTAGAATATTGACTCAAATCAATATCCGCAAAAGGCATATCTAGATATAGGTCTTAGCTACCATCCCAGAAAATCAATATCCGCAAAGATAACCTCTGCTTTACCACGATGTGTCTGATCTGTCTACAACTCTCTTCCGATTGATGAGGCAGATGTTCAGAATATAGCATCCCAGACTAGATACAGACCTTACAAGTTTTAAGTGATGCTGTTTAGGTTGACTAATGCACCAGCAGAGTTCATGAGGTTGATGACTGGTGTGTTTCAGGAGTACCTGGATGAGTTTGTGATAGTCTTTATAGACGATATTCAGGTGTATTCTAAGAGTTTTGAGGAGCATAAGGTAGACCTGAGGGTTGTCCTAGACAAGCTGCAGGAGCAGAAGCTGTTCGCTAAGTTGAGCAAGTGAAGTTTCTGGCAGCAGGAGATTGGGTTTCTGGGCCCATTATTTTAGCGGCTGGGGTGTCTATTGATCTAGGGAAGATTTATGCTATTGTGGAATGACCGAAGCCGAGAAATGCTACTGAGATCAGGAGTTTTCTTGGATTAGCGGGGTATTATCAGAGATTCGTCGAGGATTTCACGAGTATGGCTCAGGCTATAACGAAGCTAACATGGAAGGATGTTTCTTTTGTGTGGTCTTCAGAGTGTGAGGAGAGTTTCACGAACCTGAAGGCGATGTTGACGAATACACCAGTGTTGGCGTTGCCAGAGCAGGACAAGCCATATGCAGTGTATACAAATGCATCGAGAATGGGTCTCGGATGTGTGTTGATGCAGCAGGGAAAGGTGATTGCCAATGGTTCACGGCAGTTGAGGAAGCACGAGGGCAACTATCTTACCCATGACCTTGAGATGGCTATTGTTCTTTTTGCCTTGAAGATTTGGAGATCTTATCTTTATGGTGGGAAGGTTCAGGTGTTCACCGATCATAAGAGCCTGAAATATATCTTTACTCTGCCAGAGTTGAATTTGAAACAAAGGAGATGGATGGAGTTAATGACAGATTATGATCCTCGAAAAGCCAATTTAATGGTTAATGCTTTAAGCTGAAACATGTGGCTTCGACTCACTAGCGGGACACAAAATCATTGGTATGTGAAATTAGTATGTTGAGATTGTGTGCAAGCTTGAGGGAACCATTGGGTTTAGAGGCAGCTAGTTAGGCAGATCTTCTCAGAAGGGTTCGTAGGGCTCAGCAGAAGGATGAGGTATTGATTCATGACTCCAGGATTGAGGGTTTCGAGTATCAGGTCTTTGCTAATGGGAAGATGCTGGTGCACGGACGAGTTTGCGTGCCCAGGGACGAAGATTTAAGGCGAGAGATCTTGAGTGAGGTTCATGTAAGCAAGTTTTTGATTCATCTAGAAGCGGCTAAGATGTACCAGGATCTGAAGCGGTATTACCACTGGGTCGGGATGAAGAAGGATGTTGCTAGCTAGATCAAAGCTTGCAATATGTGTCAGTTAGTAAAAGCTGAGCACCTAAATCCGAGTGGATTGTTGTAGAGTTTATCCCTTCTAGAGTGGAAGTGGGATATGATTACAATGGATTTGGTGGTAGGGTTGTCAACTTCTCGGACTAAGGATGCTATATGGGTTATAGTTGATCGTCTAACGAAGTCAGCACAGTTTTTGGCAATTAAGAAGCCCGATGGGGCAGAGGTATTGGCTAAGAACTATGTGTAGGAGGTAGTGAAACGTTATGAATTATATCATGCCCGTCTCCCTCAACTCTGAGACGGCGCGCTTTCGTCTTACTTATCTTTTCTTCTATTCCACTTTCTTAATTCATCATGTCATATTTTTCCGGAAATCCTTTCCTTTATTAAAAACTCAGTAAAAACCTATCTTAAGAATAATCTCAAATTGTTGAAAACATTTTCTCAAACATAACTAAAAACGAGTTTATAATATAAGAAAATGGCAGTATAGTAATATAAACTCGACGTTCCCGAAATACACCACAAGCGAGACGGACTTGCGCGACTACTCACGATTCTCACCCTGACCTAAGGAAAAAGAGTAAAAAGAGGTGAGTAAAGAATTACTCAGTGAGATGATCTTTTCCGCCCACTAGAAACCCGACGACACGATTCTACTTTTAAACAACAATCAACAACCACATAGAAAAAGATACAACACTCATATAGTCTGGACCACTATGCAAACTATAACACAAAATTCATTCTCGCCCTTAGCGAGATCTCCACATCAATACCAGCTTCGATCATCTCCCCAGACCTTTGAACCTATCTATTTCTACTGGACTCGTCAGTCTATTATTGAGCTACAAAGAACCCGTCAATTTAATGTAGACCATTTTCCACTTTTCCACTGTTCCACTTTTCCACTGTTCATCATCTCAAAAGATGGTAATTTCACTTCCTCATATAACGCATATAATAACTTGTCATCACAATGACATCAACTCAATCATACTATATTACTAGAACAATCATCATATCATCAATCATAATTAACAATTCATAACTACTAAGCAAACAGATCTAATCCTATGCAACTGAATCATGAAGCATAAAAATAGGAACTCGTAATCGCATCTCCGCAGATCACACCCTCACCTTTGTCTTTTGATGATGAAGAACAGATCAAAGTATCCAAACAAACGCTTTAGTTACTTAACAATGGACCATTAACTTCTTAATCCCACTGTTGCATTTGAAGCTTGATGTACCACTAAGCTCTCCACCAAATTTCAGCTTGATCGGATTAGGTTTGAACCTCCAAACACTGCCCCAAAAAAAGGTACCTCAAATTTGTTTTTTTAGGGTTTTAGGTTAACCATTTTCAGGTGTTTATTTTGCTCAAGGCAAACGTCATGGCGGTTAGGGTTTACCTTTTCTTGTGACTACGACGGCTCCAGTGGCTTCACTGACACTTCCTCCAACCGTATCCACCGTTGGCTTGTCGTCCACTGATCCGAGATGACCGGAATCTGTTCTCCAAAACCACAACTTGAATCTGAAATCTGATACTTAATTATTTCTGGGTTCACAAATCAGTGATTTTTTGTCAACTTTAAACACATTTTCTGGATGGAATTTACCTCGTAACGACGAGCCGTTGGTTGCTGTGTTTTCCTTGCAGCGAGATCTATCCAACGACACGAAAATAACATTCTGATTCTTTCAGGTCTGCCGAAAAATCAATCCTCAAAACACCTACTTGGAACAATTTTCACCCTTCTTTTCTTCACAAAAACACATATAACTTGATACATGAATTCAATGGCTAAAAAAGGATAATTCCAAGATAAAGGAGGCATAACTAGGTTAGGACTTCCTTACCCAACAAACAAAGACAACGGATCACAACTTTGGAGATGAATGGTGACAAGCAGTGACGAACACAACCACTTAGAGTCGATCACAAACACAACCACAACGTAACAACAAATCCGGTCTCAACAACGGTGATGATGATGGCTGGGACTGAGATAGATTGTTACGAGAAAGAGATAAGAATGTAATGGTGATGATGAAGACGTGAGTGGCTGCGGTGAAGACGTCGATAGATACATATACACACATGTCACTTAGGTTTTGATTTTATTGTAGATGGGCCCTTAGTGGGCTGAGTTGGGTCACACAGAGTACATGTGAGTATAGTGTCAGACTGATTTCCTAAGTTCACTTCAGCGTTCTGGAGGGCGTTCTAGGTGGATATGGGCACTAACGTGCATTTGAGTACGGTTTACCATCCTCAGACGGATGGACAATCTGAGAGGACTGTTGGAGCTGGAATTCGCACCTCCGAATCCACATACTTAAACATTAATTGGGCCCTCAGTTTGTACCAGGCCCATTAGCCCACGAAGAGGAGATGCGGAGCTAGCAATAAGGAAGGACCAGGTCAAGAGGGAATCTCGGAACGGACCTAGAATATAGTTGAAGTTAGAGCGGACTTCGGACCAAATGACCTAGGTTGAAGACATATATAAAGAGAGAGGATGACTTGAAGAAGGATCATCGCCTACCACCTCACAAAGACCTAATACTTTACACACTTGTATTCTCATACTTTTCACTATATTCACTTGATTCATATCAATAAAATCTATTTGTTATTAGCAATTCAATTCTCAGAGTTTCATTGAAGATCTAGTTCTTTTTTCCCATAAAATCTAAGTACAAATCTCGAGTGTGGATTTCAGCACCTATAAGGACCACTCGGACTCTCGAGGATTTGCTAAAGATATGTGTACTAGATTGGGGTGGTCATTGGGCAATCTGAGCTTGGTGGAATTCTCATATAATAATAGTTACCAGACGAGTATTATGATGGTCCTTTTAAAATGTTGTATGGGAGGCCATGTCTTACACCATTATGATGGACCCAAGTGGGAGTGACGAGCATCTATGGCGAAGGTGTTATTCAGAAAACCTCGAAGAAGATTCGAGTTTTGAAGCTTAACATGAGCTCAGGATCGACAAAAGAGTTATGCTGATAAGAGGAGGAGAGAGCTTGAGTTTGAGGTGGTAGATAGAGTGTATCTCAAGATGGCGATGTTGAGGGGTCCTAACATGTCCATTACCGAGAACAAGCTGAGTCCGAGGTATATGGATCCGTTTAAGATTGTTGAGCGAGTTGGACCGGTTGCATATCAGTTGGAGTTAGCAGAGATTATGTACGCATTTCACAAGGTTTTCCATGTGTCGATGCTAAAGATGTGCTTGCATAAGGATGATAAGGAGTTGTCTAAGATTCCCGCATATCTTTAGCCCAACATGACCTTACAGGCGAGGCCAGTGAGGGTTCTCGAGAGGAAGGTCAAACAGGATCGTCGGACGAAGACTCCGTTGATCAAGATTTTGTTGGATTGTGACGGAGTTGAGGAGGAAACTTGAGAACTAGGGGCGAGGAGGAAAGCGAAATTCAAGAAGTGGTTTGAGAAGCAAGCAGAGGCTTGAGCTTATCATCCATTGTCCTAGTTTCAGAGTTTGAGTATTTGGTTATGGTTATTTCATGATATATTTTCGTCTAAGACTGTAGCGATTGATACATTTTTGGATTTTTTATAAGATGAGTATTTCTTATGGAATGGTGACTTGTGATATCATGAAAGATTTGAGGAAAACATGAGGTTTCGTAGAAAGTTTTAAGAGAAATTTAAAACTTGACTTATACTCGGGATGAGAATACGTGAAACACCTTGAGTGATTGGGTTATTTGAGGCGATATTCCGGAGGGGAAATATGGGTGGCGAGTACGGCATTGCGATGTTGCATATGAACCACGTCAGGTAGTTGGTCGATTCTTTTAGACACTTAGACATGATTGCTCGGAGGACGGTTTGGCCCTGAACAACTCGTTAGGGAATAAATAGTTTTCCTGATACCGAGAGCTCGTTAGGTTATACAGTCCAAAGTGTGAGTGGTATGGTTATGATACCCTGAGCTCGTAAGGTTATATAGCATAGGGTGTGAATAGTACGGATATGATACCCTGAGGTCGTAAGATCGTATGGCCCAGAGTGAGAGTGGTATGAGTGTAATACCCATAGCTCGTAAGGTCGTATGATTCAGAGTAAGAGTGGTATGAGTGTGATACTGATAGCTCGCTGGACTTCGTGGCCTGAGAGTGGGAGTGGTATGGTGTACCTAAGACTCGAATGACGTGACGTCTAAGAGTGGCTGGCCGGAAGTTATTAGTGGCGTCAGACTTATTAGTGGTAGTGATAGAATTATATATTAGTGACATAGTTAAATATCTCATAATTAGGCCAAAATGAGTTCTCAACCATTTGGAATGACGATTTTGGTCTTATGAGAAACAACGAATAATGCGAAAAATCTGCCGCAAGGGAGAAAAGATTAGAAAAGATTGGAAAGAAGAAGAAGAGGAAGAAGCAAAAGGAGGCATATTGTAATTAGGATTTTGTGAGGCTAATTCCTGTCGAACAAACAATACCTAGTTCCAGTCTATGTAAATATCACGGTGTCAAAATTCTACAGAAGCTGTCGGTGTCTTGATCGAAGTTAAACTCGAGAAGTGATGGGCTTTGCTTTCTGATCAAGTAACTGCATAACCCGTTCTGAATTTCTGCTAAGTATACATTCAGAAAATAGAATGCGGTTAGAGGGTTTTTGAGGTAATTTCCCGACGAACTAGAGGGGAGTAGAGTTTTATCTAGGTGTCTTTGTAAAGATCTAATTGCAAGGAATCCAGTGCAACTAGCGGCTTGTTAACCGAAGTTACCATCCATCCGCAAAGGTTCCTTGGAAGTTGGCTTAGAGTCATCAAAATGTATTGAAACCTCGAAAATATTGTGTTGATTTATTCATGCCCAAGGCATATTTATATCAAGCAAATTGTGACATGTTGTATTATAGTTGATATGGAAGTGTACGTATTGGTAGATTGTCGATGGAGTTCATTAGAATTGCAATTATTTGCATAGCTTGCGACAGTATCGAGATTTTTATTTGAAATAAAAGCTCCTTTATCTTTCAAAGAGAAGACATTTCAAACTATTTTATCAGTAGTCTTTTTCATATGATAGTAAACATCTTGATTAAATCAAAGTAAACTCAGCTACTAATACCTGAAATATGTATATAGACAAGACCAACTTTAGATTATATCAAAGATTAAACCATGTTTAAAGATATACTATCACGTAACAAAAAATTCAATCCTTACTTAAATAAGAACTACAACTACCACAAAGAAAAATATATACAAAAATAAATACAATCCTTACCCATTCTTTCATTTTAACAAATAACCAACATCATTAGCAAACATGAACTCCAAATATCAATACCAAACAAAATCAATGGACCATAATGTTATCTTTACAACCAACCAACGTCACTACTTAGTGAAATACATTCATAATGTAAGAGACATAATAATCAAAGTAGGTTCTTAAAAACAGAGCAAGAAGAGATTGGTTTTGTTCTATACGTAGAAAGCATTGACTGTTCTTGCTGAATCACCCTCAACAAGCTTAATCTGGATAGAGACTTTACCAAACAAGTATTTGCTTCTCGATTCAAACCCAACTCCTGAAAGAACAAGTCAAGCATCATTAATGGTGTTATCTTTAGAACTGAGATTCTGTTATCATTGAATATCTAATCCAACAACAAAATCAAAACTCATAAAACACATCTAAGGCCTACACCACAGAACCAGAGGCTAAAGCCACAATAACCAAGGATCCATGACACAAGCACAAGATGCAAATGAAGTTCAGACCTGAATAATATTCTACCATCAAGAAAGCAAAGACTAACCACCGTTACAGAAATGGCTGCAATGGATATGAAGTATAATCTACTAAGAACGAGCATAGATCAATGCCAAAAAAAAGCATGAAGCTTTTCACTATTTTTACCAAGCCAAGACAAAACACTTTAATCCCTAAAGCGTCTAGATTCCAAGTCCAGTTCCAGATTTTGTCTCAATGCTAAATAAATCAGAATATAGATAGCCAAAACTCAAACACACATAAATACGAACACTAACACCAACATTCACAAACTTTTATCCACACTAGATTCAGCAACAACCTTAAGATGAATTGAATCAAACACCAGCAGATCAATTCGGCAAAAGTGGATACAAAACATCTACTTGGAACGAGTATAACACCAAGATTTAACTCTTCTCAGCATTCTAACACCAAAGCAGGAATCTTTTAATCTAAATCAGATTTCAACTGTGAAAGATTTAAATTGACAATGCTCAATCAATATATAAGAGAGTAAGTAACTAGCCGAACACGCTCTCTATCGACTCTTTGAAATGTAGAAATCATATTACACTATTTTTAGTCACTATCCAAATTGTTAAACTCTAGTACTAGTCTTTGCATCAACCCAGTGGCGGAGGCACGTTAATGATTGTGGGTGCATTTGACACCATTAAAATTTTAAAAACGTTTTAATTACATTAAAATTTTAATATATATCAGTTTAATTATGAAGCTTGAACCCAACCCAATTATTAGAACTCAACTCATTTGTAAGTTTGACACCATCAAACAATTTTCCTAGATCCGCCACTGCATCAACCTAACCATAGGCAATAACATTAGAAGCAAGAAGAGTAAATATAAATCACCTCAACATGTCGGAGCAATGATACTCTCAAGTTTTTCCAGTTTTTACCATTAGAAGAATCCTGAAAACGATCATCATCCTTTTTATTGAATCTCAATGCGGCTTTATTCGGACCAAACAAATTGCTTGTTTCATGACTAATCTCTTCATTGCCACAACAATCTCTAAGTTTTGGCTTCTTTTTTAAGACAGAAGCATGGACCAATAATTTGAATCTAAGATATCCTCTCCAACGGTTGTGATATTCTCGTCCATTAATGGAGACTTTTGTTGTTCGAATGTCTCGAGATTGTAACATTAGAAGACGAAACTGGTTTGTCTGAAAATCTGCGTTTCTTCATGGTCTGAAAGGTTTACTACAGAAGCTAATGGAGAGAGGAAGGGAAACAATTGGTCTTACGCCCTCAAGTTTCCATTGATTCGATGTGATTTGATACGATTCTTTGTTTTGTTGAAATTGATCAAGACCTTTTCACATTAGGTTTGTTTGTAATATGTTTACGGGAGATATAGCATCTCGGATTCAGTTTATAGACGCAGTTTTGGTTCCAAAGGGAGCAGAGAAGTTCTTTGAAGGCATTGCCGAAACCATTAAGGACTACATTGTCTACACGGCCTATTAACCATGTACAAAGATCTGAGAAACCTCTGCGAAAAACGAGGCCACTTTCGAGAAGATGAGAGAGCGCGGATTCCTCTTGACACTCCCATACATTCTATGCTATCTCTCTATATCCCACTAAGAACCAGGATATGGTGAATGAACTTCTGAGCGAGATGGAGGTGAATAACGTTGAATACTTAACCTAATAATCTCACATCCAATTACACATTGTCGGTATATGCAGTCATATATGACAAAATGGAAATGGAGATGTTTCTGATTAGCAAACAACATGCATCAACATGGCAAAGATTTGCATGGAACAGAGCAACTGGAAAATTCTGTATCAAGATAATCAGCTTATAAAATGCTTAAAAGTCTTCCGTTCGATGCTCATATCCCTAATACTCTAATTTCTGGATATCATGTGAAAGGAATGGAGAGAAGAAGACACAGAAACTAATAAACATTGATGAATCCTAATCATGTTTCAACAACAAACCCATTATAGAGGTATATCATTCACCAATATGCACTGTGCAGAGTATTGATCATATTCTCATGTGAAGAAGACCATTTTATCTATAGCCCTAATCTGTAATTAGGAAACTATCAACAGCTAAACTTCTTGAAGTAAAATCTTATTACTTTGTTTACCCGTAAGAACGATAATATCGTCAATGAACAACAAGAAGCAACAGAGACCGTATCACAATTTAGCAAACCGAGGTTTTCTTTTCGCCAACTGAGCAGAGACCGCTTCGTTGAGATCGTTTGAAATAAGCATAGCCGAGTTCCAAGTCGCTACATAGTCAAGACCTTGTTCTACACTCACCTCTCTGCTTCTTAATAACACTGTCTTTGTCCCTGTCACAGCTAAAGGAGACTTGCCTGCTATTCCTGAAAACATCGATAAACTCCGATTCTCATTCCCTCAAAAACCAAATCTTCCCAGAATCAAAATTGAAACAAACCAAGCATAGAATCAACAGACTTAATAAGCAACTGATTAAACGCAAAAGTCGAAAAATTAGATCGAAAAACGTGATTCTAACCCTAAATCATCCCAGAATCAAATTCGACCATAGATTCAACAGATTTAAGAAAATTTAGATTGATTACCTTCGGCGATCGTAGTGACGCCATTATCAAGATCCGATTTAGATCCGAAAACCCGAGAAACAAGACCAAGTTCTTTAGCTTCACCACCAGAGAATCTCCGAGCAGTTAAAGCCAATTCCATGGCGTTTGCATACCCAACAATACTCGGTAATCGCTGAAGCGTACCAAGATCCGCAACAATCGCTAAATCAACCTCCTTAATCGAGAAAAAAGCATCCTCAGAGCAATACCTAACATCACAAGCGGTAACAAGATCAACGCCTCCACCGATACACGCGCCATGAATAGCGGCGATTACAGGTTTCCGGCACTGTTCAATTGCTGTAATCGCAGCTTGCATCGACTTGATCTTACGGCGAAGCTGCTCGCTAGAGCGTCCTCTATCGTTACCGGACGAGGATTGTGTTGAGATTGAAGAGAGGGAAGTGAGATCGATGCCGGAGCAGAAGTGTTTTCCGGCGCCGGAGAGGATGATGACGGAGACATCTGGGTTTTGGTCGAGAGATGAGAGAGCTTTGGGGAATTCGATGACGAAATCGAGAGATAAGGCGTTGAGATGTGATGGTCTGTTGATGATGAGGTTAAATACGGAGGAATCAGAGTTCTTGCGAACGATTTCTAGGGTTTTGTATGACTCCATTGTCATAGTGATGATGATAAGGTTACAGATAAAGCTTATACAAGTTTGAAATGAAACTTTGAATCAGAAAGGGGCACAATTGTAATTTGTTGGGAATTATCTTCTTATTAACTTGTAGTGGTGGAGGTTAATGCCTTCTAAGCGGTGACTATGTATGTATGTAGTTTCTATGTTTCCTATCTGACTGATTATCTTTTTATTCATTGTTGTAGCGCTGAGTCTAATGTAGTGGTCCTTCCTTCCAAGAAACATCGAGTCTAATGAACCAAACCAAATCTCAAAGGGATAAAAGATCATTTTTGACATTTGTACAGTACATTGTTTTGTTCTCAAGTCTGTTTTGTTTACATTTGTTTGACATTTCTTTCCTAAAGGGTTTTTGTAAGAACAATAGATGAGGCTAAGAAAAAGCTTACCAGTCATAAATTCGTGCCTAATCTTTTCCTTGTAGCCATTATCAATCCTTGTCTCTTTGTCCCCCTTTCCTTTTCAGTTTTTTCATTTTTTTTGTCATAGGCTACTGATATAAATTTCATTTTTCATTTATTAAACACAAGTCTCAGGGTAGAAAAGAGACAATCATGCTTTTGATTACTTTTATTTCAATATTGATAGGAAGAGATTAATCAATAGAAATGAAGATTTGGTATTTGGCTTTTAGTGTGTTTATATGCAAGAGATAAAGTCATTCTTTGACCAAAGCAGCATCAGATATTGCATCCCAGTCCAAAGGGGTTTTAAAGTTTATTTTGATGATATCTATACGCATAGCTGTTTATTATAATTCTTCTGTTCAGAGCCAATCATCCAATAGAGCGAGATGCATCAAAATGTTGATAATCTATTAGAGAATGATTGGGTTCACTATATTCAAACGAAGCTTGAAGAATGATTGAAGGAGACGAATTGAAGGATTCATATTTCTAGAGTAGCACAAGCCAAGAACCAACTAATGTATCAAACACTCTAATACATCTAAAAGGAATCGAACTTGAACACAAGGTGGCAAGAATTTGAAGCTCTGACCACACCATCCAATTCATTGAGCATCTTACTTCTTTTTTCCAACTTGCTAAGCTCTTCCGATTTAATGGGATTTGTGGAGAAAGTTGCCTTCTTCAAGAGTCTCGCGTTCTTTAGAATGTATGTAGCCACTTCTGTCTCTTCTTCTCTTACCCAACGGTATCTTGTCCACACAAATTTCTCGAGGTGAGACAACAAACATTCAGGAACATTCTTTGGTTGATTCCATTTCCCGCCGACCACACCATCTTTACTAAAAAAAAAAGATTGCTGATGAGACCAACACGAGACAAAATCCAATTAGTGTGTATCATTATTAGACCAAAATTAATCCTATAGAGAGATCATAAAAATGTTAGCTAGTTAGCTAGCTGAATATTAATGAAATGTCTTACACCAATGAGCTTAAGGACTTTTAGTTTAGGAGAGCTATCGAGCATGATCGTAAGTAAATTCCACCACTCTGCTTCCCATGTACACATCTCTAGAGATACCAGCTGATAGAAGATACCAGTAAGATCTTTAACCTATCCATAAAGATCATATCATTATTAGAACAGTAACATTGTGATAACAAAATAACGCAAAAATGCGAATAGCAAAGTTACCTGTAAGGGTGATAAATCTAAGAAAAGACGTTTGACTGACTTGAGAGATCCCAGAAGCTTCTTATCGACAATCTTAGAAACGTTTCTAATTTTTGCTTCAACTAACAGTGGCATATTCTCAATCAAACAAAGCTCAAAATCATTTAACTTTCCAATTTCTAAGTATTCCAAAGAAGGAGTGTTTATCACATAGCCCCCATTCTTTTCTCTAGTGTGACCGCAAATCGATAATCTCTTCAAAGATGGCGCCACAATAGTGAAATTCGTTTCATCATGAGGGCAATATATACTCACGGAAAGAACTTCAAGATTAGGGCAGCCAGATAAAAGGTTACCAATGGATTCATTGTCTTTGTACTTCACATAATAAAGGTGAAGAGTTCTAAGAGACTTCATTGAAACCAGAGAAGGAACATCTACGTAAATCGAATTCGAGAGTGTCAAGGTCTCAAGTGTATCACAGCAAAACAAGGTACTCGGAAAAGTGACTACGACTGATGGCTCGGCAAAGAGTAGAAACTCACGCACATTGCGTGCAATCGCAGTTCTAACCCATAGTTCAACATCTAAATCACAACATCCATCTCTAACTAACAGACGCAAACTCTCTAGAACTGGAGCTTTATGTGAAAGAAAAGACCTGGTAACATTCTCTGCAAGTTTCTTATAATCAAATACAAACTTGAGCTTCGGCACCATCTTCCAAATAGATCGCCATTGTTTAGACAAAACACTCGTGGCTATGACCTCTTTTGTTGGAAGTAAAGACAATATCTCCAGAATCAAAGCTTCAGGCAACTCACTGATCTTGTCCTCCCTCACAACATCTTGCTGTTTCAATCTTTTACCACTAAAATCAAAAATGAAAAGATTAAAAGTTAGGGTTAATTTGGAGCTTACGGTTTAACAACAGTTCATAAAGGACGCAGAGAAAAGACACAAACGAAACAAAGAAACAAACCCTTGTTCCATCGTGGTTAACAGAGACTAGAATTGTTTTGTGCTTTCCCAAGTTTCCAGTGCTATCGTATAACAAACGCAAATGAGATATATTGAAAAAACTAGGGTTATGATCATGGTTTGGGCTGAACCGATTGGTTTTGTTTTCTATCAAACCATACCCAATCCAATTAATCAGCTCAAAAATATGTTACCGACCAGTTTAGTAAGAGGCCAATTTTCATTTTTTCGTCTGGTTCAAAAATGTTCTACTCCTAAGACAGATAACATTTTATGGAACAGCAGAAAAAGAAAAAAATAACCTCTTGATCTTCACAATTGACTTTTTGTCATTCATCTTAATATCTTATATGAAGTATCCAAAATCATAAAAACCCATGATTGTATCATAACGATAGATAGATAAATCACTCTTACCGGTTAAATCAAAAGGCTCTATGTGCTATTTGCCTAGATAACTGATTAATCAGAATCTGAACTTGTTTCATCCATAGGCACATCCTGGTCAATCCATGTGGTTCAAGATGCTCAAGGTCCGGCAGAGAGAGAATATCATAATTGAATCTTCAGGCAACTGTTTCTAGAGAACATAGACACCTCCATGCCGTGCTCCTCACGGCATAGTGTTAACAGTACTCTTTGTGTAAGGTTTATTTCACTTCACACAAAAAGGAGAGGCTTAAACTAGAAAAACAAGCTCCAAGTAGAAGAAGCTAACGTGTGAAGCAATTGCAGTTGCAACGAAATTAAACTACCCATTTGTTCTCAGGATTACACAAGGCCAGATTTTATCACTAATTGTATATGAAACATTAGGTTTAAATTTGCAAAGGAGCAATAAATGTATATAAGCTTATAAGGGAAATGGATAACAAACTGCATGAAATTTATCAAGTGTGTAACATCCAAAAGAGCATAAAGATTCAGGATATAGCTAAACAAAAAACCATGATCATATGTTTTGTAACAGAGAACAAAAGAGATGCTTAGGTCAATCTCTGGACAGCCTCCTTATAACAAGAAGAGCAATCATGATACCAACTAATGCACCAGGACTAAGGAGCCGCAACAGGTTGTGAGCTTTAGATTTGGACATAGTGACTGCCTTGATGCCTTATCTGAAGTTTCGACCCCTTGAGTTCGTTACCAATACACATCAGGTTGTGAGTTTTCACTTCGGTATTCTCCAATAGCTAGGCTTTTCCAAAGCCAAAATGTACGTACACCTGGCACCCCTGATGCGTTTTGAGGCTGTGATAAGAGAACAATGCAATTTTCATTAATTGCCCGAATATTGCAATATTAATGTTCCCAACGCATACCCAAGAACCCAAAACTGATCTTACCGGTTAAACTAAAAGGCTCTATGTGCTACGAAGAGTCTGATACATCATATGATGCATCGAATTTAAATACAAGGTGGCATGAATTTGAAGCCCTGACCACACCATCCAATTCATTGAGCACCTTACGTCTCTCTTTCAACTTATTGAGCTCTTCCGAGTCAATGGGATTTGTCGAGAAAGTTGCTTTCTTCAATTGTCTTGCGTTCTTTAGAATGTATGTAGCTATTTCTTTCTCTTCTTCTCTTCCCCAATCGAACCTTCTCCACACAAATGTCTCTAAATGTGACAACAAACATTCAGGGACATACTTTGGCTCATTCCATTTGCCGCCGACCAAACCATTTTTATGAAAATTTAGACAATGCTGAGACCAAAGACACAAGGGGGTATTCAGTGTATAGCATTACTAGATCATATAATATAACCCAAAGAGAGATCACACAAAAATAGCTAGCTGACTAATAATGAAATGTCTTACATCAGTGAGCTTGAGGACTTGTAGTTTAGGAGAATTATCGAGCATGAGCGTAAGTAGATTCCACCACTTTGCTTCACGAGTATACATCTCTAGAGATACCAGCTGATAGAAGATGCTTCCAGTAGGATATGTAATCTATACATGAGACCAATTATTAGTGTATAGAAACAATGAACAAAGAACTCAATTGACGAATAAAATAACCCCGAAAAATTACCTTCAAGGGTGATAAATTCAATAAAAGACGTTTGAGGGAAGTGAGAGATCCAAGAAACTTGTCATTGGTTATAGATGTAACATGAGCGATATTTGCCTCCATCAGCTCCGGCGCATTCAGACAAAACTCGGGACATCTTAACTCGTCAATTAGTAAGTATTTCAAAGAAGGAGCATTTATCAAATATCCCCAAAACTCTGGTCCATCATTGTTATCATGAACCATTAATCTCTGCAAAGAAGGGACCTCAATAGTGAAAACCTCAATATCAGAATCATCACCTCGATACAAACGCAATTCTTCAAGACCAGGGCAGCCAGATAAAAGATTACGGATAGACGATTCGTCTTTGTAGCTAACAAACTCAAGGTGCAGAGTTCTAAGAGACTTCATAACAACCGGAGAAGGCATATCTACAAGAATACGTAGTACGAGTTTCAAAGTCTCAAGTGTGTTACAAGTACACAAGCTACTCGGGAATGTGAAGGTCGTCCCCGTCCTGAGCTCAGCAGGATAAAAATCGAGCACCAATTCACGCAGATGTCGAGAAAACGCAATTCCAACCCAAAGTCCAATATCTACAAGATTAAGTTTTTCTGATCCAAATTGGAGACGAAAACTCTCTAGAACCGGAGCTTTATGTGAAAGGAAAGACTTGCAAACAATCTCTGAAAATGTATAGTGTTCACTTTCGTAATCCTCACAATCGAACTCGAGATTTGGGACCAACTTCCAAAGAGACCGCCATTGTTTAGACAAAACACTCGTGGCTACGACAATGTTTGTTGGAAGAAAAGACAGTATCTTTAGAAGCAAAGCATCAGGCAACTCACTGATCCTGTCTTTACCCATAACAAGTCGAATTCTCAAACTTTCACCAACAAAACCAAAAGAAGACAAGATTAATAATTAGGGTTTAGAGCTTGCATATAGAACGATTTGTTGGAAGAAAAGACAGAATCAAAGCTTCGAGCAACAGATTCATCCTATCCTTATTCATAAAACCTCGAGTTCTCCAACTTTTTTGACCACCAAAATCAAAGAATTAGAGTGCTATATATCGGGTTTCAAATGCTCTAAACATAAACGAAACAAAGAAACTTACCATTGTTCCATTGTCGGTGAAATCCTTCAGGGTTTTGCTTCTCCGGTGCTAAAATCGCATTTCAACACTCAAGTAGAAGAAGAAAGTACTAAAGCTCGCCAATTGAGAGACACTAGGGAATTTTATTCGAATCGAACCGAAGCCGACCGGTTTAGTTATATACTCCTTATGTTTTAAGCTTATTTTTTTTTTCTTAAATAAATGATATTTTCAGTTTGCAATACAATATTAATTAAGTTTTTATTAGTTTGATGATTTATATTATGCAGATTATTTTTTATTAGTTGTTTAGATAATAAATAATTTTTTGTTTAGAAATAAATAAAAACTAAATGATTTCTTAATCAATGTGTATTCTCATAAAACATCATCTATAAAAGAACCGATGGAGTGGTATATATCCATGTTCTAAAAATCTCTGCATACGTATTCCCCGCTTAATCACTAGGCTCATCATATCCGCCCCGATTAATGACTAATCCCTTGAAAAAACAGTCACCCGATTACTCCCCACCTAATCTGATTACTTCCTGTCTAATCCGATTATTTTCTGCCTAATCTTGCATAATCTAATTATTTTTATATTGCAAGTACAAAAGAACTTTTCTTTTTGTTATTCGGACATTTATATTGAGAGTGTGTAATATTTTACAATAAATTATGTTCAAATTTTAACAAAAATTATTAAAAATTTTAAAAATACATTTTTATGTATTTATTACAATTTTGAAAATAATATTATTTTAAATTTTAATTATAATGGACTAAACTCTTTTAAAAATATTAAAATAATCCTAAAACTAGTCCCCGATTAATTCCCGATTTTGTTGTATGTTTTTGTATTTTTTAAACAGAATAACACGTAAAAATAAATAAAATTACATTTGATGTGTTATATTTTATTAAAAATAAGAAAATAGTTTAAACTTAAACCCAATATTCTTAACATTAACCCTAAATCCGAATTCATAAACCTTAGTAAAAGTGCAAAAAATATTTTTTTTGAAAAATGAACTCTAAATCCCCTTCCGAATATTTTTTGTTCTTCAAAAATAGAACCACGAAACATTTGAAAAAAATAGTATTTGATTTTTTTTAGAAATGAAAGGCAAAAGATGTACTAGTTGTTTAAAAGAAGGAAGAGGAGAGACAAGAAAAAGAATAAAATATACAAGAAAACTAATAGATCGTAGTTGTGTTTGTGTATATTATATATAGAAGATCATGACCATATAAAAACATATGACCACACTCTAAATTAAAATTTTATATTTGCCACTGGATCTAATTTTTCTATAATATAATCGAGCCATACCTGCTGAGCGGTTGTCTTCAAGCACAATGATAACCCCAACCAACTTTTCTTTTCTCTGATAACTATTTTTAAAATAACTTATATATAATCAATTTATACATAAATTAAATTAAAGCATATACTAGATATATTATTAGTATAAGAATAAGAAAGTATGGGCTGTCTTGATTTTGACGCTCTTTGATCTACGAAAATCCACATCTTTTTATTTTCTTTTAACCGAGATCATATAAATTGACTACTTTTAAAATATGTAGAATCCTTCCTAACACAAATAGAATTCGTAATCTATGTATTTACAAAAATACTTTTTTACGTTTTTTTCAAAAATATTTTTTCATATTGTCCATTTTTAAAAATATTTTTTTCAAAGTACATAATGACATTTTTATTCTTAATCAAAGGTTAGGATTTTGAAAGAAGATTCATTTTCTCCTCTTTCGTCGACTCTAACTACTTCGGCGGAGACGATTGGTGATTTTCGATTTCCGAATTCAACTTTCTAATTCTAGAACTCAAATCGTCATCACTATATCTCACAGTCTCTTCTTCTCCGTCGAATTAATTTGTAGGATTTTCGTTTATCCGACGAAGGAATTAATTGTAGGTACCTAGTTCATTATCCTAATATTTCGTGTTTCCTGATTTTGTTACTAGGCCAAATCTCTTCTCTGGTGTAGCAATTTCTTGGGGTTTGGTTTCGAAACTATCAAATATGTTTTTTAGAGTATATATTGATGTTGGGTTTGTATTTTAGTTACTAGGCCCTCACTTTGTGATTCATGTTTATTGATGTTTACTAGGCCTTCACAATGGATTCGATTTTCGAAATTATTTTTCATTAGATTATGCATTTGGATACGATTTAGTGTTTAGTGGAATTAAGTATTTATGAGCTTCTACCCTTGTAAAACAAATCCGGCGACAGCAACAAAGATCAGCTACGGTTTTCTACTATGTCGACGATTACAGCAGAGATCTGGAAAACATACCTAGGAAACAAATCGGGCGACAACAATGAACATCTGCGACATAGACGACTGCAACGGCGATCGACGATTTCAATGGCGAAGTCAAATGAATTAGAACGAATAGTAACATAGAAATACAAAATTAAAAGTTGACATAAATAAAAATGGTTAGGAAAAGAGATATTATTGAAAAAGATATAAATGAGAAGGCATTCCTAACAATTTCTAAATATTTTTATCACTATACCAATCTGTCATAGATTTTTCCTACCAAAAAAAAATCTGTCATAGATTTTATTCATATAATTTGTTAATTAAAATTTTAAGATCTTTGACCATATAATTTAATTTTTTTTTTTAAATATATTTATTTTAACGCAGATAGAACTCCTAATTTTCAAAATCTATACATTTTTGATAACACAAAGGTTTAACGACTAAACCAACTTGATTTCTTTAAAATATATGTATATTTTTGAACAATTTTGTTCTAAATCATACTATGAAATTGTTTTTCTTTTTTTTTTAATAAAATATAAAGTTTTAATTAATAATAAAATCTTTACTTTTTCTCGATAATGAAATGAATCGTCCAAAAAAGTTGAAGCTGATGAAAGTAGTTTGACCCCTCCACATCTCCCAACTTGGTCCTTAGCTTCGCACACACCACATGCTCTCTCTAGCTCTTCTCTTTCTCTCTCTAGCTCTTCTCTCTTATGCTAAGCCAAAAATGGAAGCTTTACTCTTTTGAAGACGAGATCCTTCCCTATTTCTCTAATTTACAGGTACTCATTCAATAATTTCCATAAAGATTTTGGTTCTTGCAAATCTTGTAGCTTAAAGTAGAGATTTTTGGTATTTTACTTATCAACAAAAAAAAGTTTGTGAAACGAATGATAATATTACCATAAATGGTGAGACATCCATTTGCGGCTGAGATTTTGCAACTTTACTCTTTTCTCTCTCTCTTTATTTCCATTTTTATTTTCACTACATACAAAAATAACATCATAATCAGAGATGAGTAAAAAAGTGAAACCCTAATAGTCTTTCTCTACAAGGTTGTTACTCTTTTTCATTAGTCCTATGGATCTCATACCCAAAATAAAAATGTGTAAAGATAAAAACTTTATAGAGTTTGGTTCATGATCTCTTATGGGTTTTTGTAAATTACTGATTTTGAAAGTATAGTAGAGAGAAATGTTACGGAATGTAATAATAAAGGGATGATTTTGACAGCAGAGAAGTTTGATCTTACATCTGTAAACAGCTTTTGATAATGAAATGGTGTGAAGGGAGGGTCCTACTTTCTTGAAGGATTTTTGCCCCCACAATCTCTAATGAATGTGAATTATTGGTGAGCCAAAATAAAAGTTTTGTGATGAAAGAATGATGAGAGGGTATCTTTTTTGTTGGTCTTGTTATAAATGTGGATGAAAATTGTGATTGAAACTTACTCTAAAAGTATTTAAAAAAAAAAACAGAACATTTTCTTCTTCCTCTTGGATCCATAAGTTTTGAGGTATGTTGTTGTGTCTGATCTGTTGATTTTGTCCTTTTATCTCTGCAAATAACAGAGAAGATAAATGAAGATTTTCTCCTAGGTTGAAGTTTTATATGAGTACTTTTTATTACCCTTGACTTTGCTTGTAGAAAACTATGGTTCTGTTAGTGAATAGTGGAAGAGAGGGAGCTTTTTAGAGATCTGTTTTTGGTAATTCTCCTTAAAACCATATGGTTATTGATCAGAAAGCAATATGTCTCCAAAAGAGTATAGAGATTTTAGCAAATTAGAGAACCTAGGGTGAAGAAGCAGAGGATTTTGTGATAGAGAAGCCATGAAACTTTCACTAGGCACTTCAATCTGTAACCTTCCTTGCCTATTCATGCCTTATCACAGTTTGAGAAATCTTTCTTGGACAAATCCATTTCGTCGTTTTTATTGTTTCTTCATCGTCTGGTTTCTAGTTGAGTAAAGAAATAGACCAAGTATTATATATGTTAGTCATTAGCATCTATATATGTTCTTTCAAACATAAGTAGCTTTCTAACAAGAAGCCATTTTTGGTTCTCCATATGTTTGACAATCTAGAGAAAGTCTCCTCTCTACAATTTTGCTGATTGTTTTTATATAGAATAACGTTTTGGTCGTTTCTCTGTGCATTTGCTAGTTTCTTGTTTCTTATGAAATTTGTGTTTCTTTCAGATTTTGGTGATCAGTGTGTCGGATGGAGTGTAATGCGAAGCCATCGATTCAATGGGAATTGGAAAATTTGATATCTTTTGGTACTTCATCAGCTGAAATTCCTAGAAAGCTAAAACCAATGGAGTGGGAAATTGATGGGTTTGATTGCACCTCTCTGTATTCTTCAAGCTTTGCTGCAGTAGCTTATGGTGGTAGTTCAGGTTCTGATCTAGCTCATGCTTTATCTAAAAGCTCAAAGTCAACTAGTTCTTCATCAGCTGAAGTGAGAACACACAATTTTACATCAGAAGCTGGTGAAAGTCTTCCTGGAGAATTAGGCAGCAGTGAAGAGTTTGCAAAGGGAATTGATACTTCTCCAAGTCTTGAACTTTCTTTTGGCTCTGGTGATCCTGTTCTCGGTTTAAAGCTTGGTAAACGAACTTACTTTGAAGACTTTTGGGAAGTGGAAAATGCAAAAGGTTTGGGACTTCCAGTGAGCCTTGCTTCGTCTTCTGTTTCTCCGGTGAAGAAATCGAAATCTATTCCTCAGAGGTTACAAACTCCTCACTGTCAAGTTGAAGGCTGTAATCTTGATCTCTCATCAGCTAAAGACTATCATCGGAAACACAGGATTTGTGAAAAGCATTCAAAGTTTCCTAAAGTCGTTGTGAGTGGCGTAGAACGTCGGTTCTGCCAACAATGTAGCAGGTAAAAGCTAGTATTTCTCAAGAGAGAAAGTGGTTTAATCAGTTAGCAAAAGCCTTAATGAAATCATAATTTTTGTGGTTTTTTGGTCTCCAAAGGTTCCACTGTCTCTCTGAGTTTGATGAGAAGAAACGTAGCTGTCGCCGACGCCTCTCAGATCACAATGCAAGACGTCGCAAGCCAAATCCTGGGAGGACATATGGTATATACAACAGTCACTTGTCTCTTATCCTTACATGCACTCTGAAATTGGCTATAATTCAGTTGTAGCATCAGTTTTTTTTTTTTGGTCAAACTCTGTTATAGCATTAGTTATTTTCCTTTTTCTACATAAATATCATTTCATGTAGTTTGGGGCTCACAACAATCTCATTGATGGAGAATTGGAGATGCTTTTGTCATTCTGTGTATGCAGATGGGAAGCCACAGGTGGATTTTGTATGGAACAGATTTGCTCTTATCCATCCAAGAAGTGAGGAAAAGTTTCTATGGCCAAGTTCAAAGCCCGTACCATCAAGAGGGTTAATGCCGCAACCTGCAAAGACCGAGACTCCCAATAAGCTGTTCACCGAGCACGGTAGATTTGGATTGTTGGACCCCAAAACCAAAACCGCAAGAGCCGAGTTATTCAATAAAGGTTTGTATTCACTTGAGTTTCAAGTACATGGTCTCATCTGTTTGTACTCATAATCTTGATGATGCTTTGTGTTATGCGGATTTTCAGAAAAGGTCACAATCTCTTCACACATGGGTACTTCTCAAGATCTTGATGGTGCTCTCTCTCTTCTGTCAAATTCAACAACATGGGTTTCCTCTGACCAACCAAGACGTTTTACCCTTGATCACCATCCCACAAGCAACCTCCAACCTGTGGCTAACCGTTCTGCGACTCAACTCAATTCAGTGTTCGGCTATTGGCAGCCGGATCCACCCGCAGTTGAAGGCCCGACCGCGCTGCATAGAAACGGGGTAGGCCAGTTTAATGAAAACTGCTTCAGCTTGAACCAGTTTTATAACTGAAAGTGTATGCCTTTTTAAATCCTAATAAAATTATGTTAAGGATCAGGCAAGCTAGTGATAAGTTAAGATAGGACCTGTGAAACTTGCAAGACACCAAATCCTCTCCTTTTTTTGTCCAAATATTTTAATGGGTTAGAGAGCTTTGACAATTGTCTTTAAATCATCTTGTAAGTATTTTTCGTTTGGTATGATAAAACGATCTAAGCTTAGATGATGATGTTTGGTTTCAAGACACAATGTCTTAATGAACTAGTTCATAATATAAACAAATCATAGCGCTATTAAGCATGAAGTCATGAACAAACAAGCAAAGCAAAATAAAACTAACAATAATGAAATCTCTATGTTTCGATTTTTTTAAAATCTCTGTGTTGCTTAAAATATATTTGTTCGTTGCATTTATTGTAAAACAGTTTTTTGTGAATATAATTTTACATTCATACAAAAAAAAAAAAACTTAACAATAACGAAAATTTTAAAATGATGCGGCAATAGCTCAGAATCTTCATACATGGGCCACGCCCAATGTGAAGCCCAATATTGGAAGTAAGCACGTGTGGTTGAGATGATTGCTTCTTCGTCCATCATTAGACACGTTTATGGCTGCGTTCGACGCGTGACTTGTTTGTGGAGAAGCGTGCATCACCGGATAAATGCCCACGACAATTCAAGCTCCATATTTATGGAACCACCGTGTGACCGTGAAAGAAACAAAATTAACCAATAAATAAAAGAAGGTTACAATTGCAACCCTTGCTGATGTGGTACAATGATAGTTGGACTAGAACCTAACATAAAAAAAGTAAGAATTGCATTATTCTAATTTTAGTAAATATGAATTCAATTCTCATTGCAAACTAAGTCATTTAGTCATTTGAGCTTTTGAACTTCAGTCTAATTAACTTATTCGTGGTGAATTTGTGAAATTTTTATTTTTTAAATCTATTATGTTACGAAAGTCAATAAAAGTGGATTATCACAAAGTTAGAAAAATATGTTTTACATATAAATATAATTTATGTGGAGTTCACAGTCATTATAGACACACAATAACCTATATTTTCTATCTATAGGATCAAAATCGATCGATTGTAAAACATTTACACATTCGAACACAACTTTAATACGAAATCTCTCCCGTCTCTCTTAATTATTTCATTATCCCAATCTTGATATAATTTTTTCTCATTTATTTATTTCATATATACCATAAATTAAACATATACTTATTAACATACTCAATTTTGTTTTTTTTAAAGTAAGCAACGAAATAAATCAGTAATCAAAAAGAAAAATCTGAAGGTTGTAGAAGATATTTTACTCACACGGCCCAATGGAAACCCAAATCCAAAACCGCGGCTGGCTCATTCATCTCCTCACACAACAACTTAACTCTCACTAGCCCACGTGTTTACTTTCTCAACCATTACCTTATCCCCAAAATTGTATTTACTTACAAAATAAACCGAACCGTATCAAATTAAAACAAGACCACACTTTTGTCTGAACACAAAGAAAAAAAATACTAAAAATCTTTTTTCTTTTCCTCGAGACGTCTCTCTTCTTCAATTTCTTCACGATTCTACTTTTGCGTTATCCCCAAAATTGGCAACCAAACCCTCTCTCTCTTCTTGAAACCAACAATGAGTCCGATCGTCATAACCCAGTTAGCCACAGGTCTAAGCGTTTTAGCCGGTGCGGTTTTTATCAAATCGGTCTTGGACCAAAAACCTATGGCTGGTCAATTTCCTCGTTGTCCGACTTGTAATGGTACAGGACGAGTCACGTGTTTCTGTTCTCGTTGGTCTGATGGTGACGTTGGATGTCGTAGGTGTTCTGGTTCAGGTCGTGCGGCTTGTAGCAATTGTGGTGGTTCTGGAACCGGTAGACCTTTACCGGCTCAGATTACGGTTCAACCACCGAATCGTCCTTATTGATTCTCATGAAATTTGTATACTTTGTAAACGATTCTTCTCTCTTGAACTCTGTTATTCTCTGTCTTGTAAGTTGATTATATATATACACATAGATGAGAACAGATTCATAAAGCTTCTTGTGATTGTGGTCGGTTGTTACTGTTCATAGTCAAAATTCTCGAATATGTCATTAATGGTGGCTCAAATCTTTAGGATTAAGATGATGAGTTTGATCCAAAGATTCAAAGCTTATTCTGTATAATAGTTTAGGGTATTGTTGTGGAAGGTTCAGTATATAGACTTTGTTGGATGTGTTTGGTTCATGTCTAGTACTCAATATGTGGCCATACGATGTTTCAACAGCTTCTTGAGTCAATGGTAGGAGATACAAGAACCTCAAAACGTTATAGAGGAAGGAGTGTTGTGTGTGAATCTTGTGATGGTCCGTTTTAAAATTGGACATTGGTTCTGTTTCTGAAAAGCCGCAATGAGAAAGGGAAAACGGATTAGTTAAGGTTGTTACGGTATGATTAAAAAGGTATAAAACGACATTGTTGAAACAGCTTTAGTTAGTCCGTTTATAATTCAATGATTAGGAAAGGTTGAACGATATTTAGTTTTTGTATATGCCATCGAACTGCGACAGATGGTCTTTCAAGATTAGAGCCAAGAAAGACTTCCATATAGGAGTATAAATCTCATATCATTAACCACACTTTGAACTATCTCTAAAGCTCATTTGTTATTTGAGGGCAATTTGAGTTCGATATGCCACTCCTTTTAATCCTTTGCGATCGTGAAGGATGAAGGACATTCCAAAATGGTAAGAAATTGGCATACGCGGGCGAAACTTATAGCCCGTGGGATGGATGGTGTTTAGTTTGGGTAGCTAGGAGATTTGTACCAAGTTGTAGCTTTCGAGCATTACGGTTAAGTAAACCCTATTACTAAGTAACTAAAATCCAGTTTGTTTGTCATAGAATTATTGCACATTGACTCCCCCGGCGGATGGCTAGTGAGTCACTGACCAAATAAACGAAAGAATTGGTTAAAGTTTTCAACTTAGTGAATCAAATTACTCAAAGAAAATAATGAATCGAACTTTAAAATAGACTACTAATTTGAGCTAGAAAGTGACTCATAACATAAAATCTACGAACCGAACCGGTTATCGAACGTTCTTTTCAATCTCACACGATCGGTTTAAGCTTAAAAACCGGATTAACAAAATTTCGATTCGGTCCGTTTCGGCTATAATCCGGTTTGGAAATTTTGCCCAATTTACATGTTTTCTCATGGCTCATTTTCATTTTCCCGCCGTGACATAGCGCCTAAAAACTCAAAACCCTAAAAATGTCGAACATATACAATTCATTACCTTGATGAGATTTTCCTCCACAAAATCAATGGCGGAAGAAGAAACATCAACTCGACCAGAGTTTCCTCTCGGAAGAGTAAAGAAGATAATGAAACTCGACAAAGACATCAACAAAATCAACTCAGAAGCTCTTCACGTCATCACTTACTCCACAGAACTCTTCCTCCACTTCCTCGCCGAGAAATCAGCGGTTGTAACGGCGGAGAAGAAGCGTAAAACTGTTAATCTCGATCATTTAAGAACCGCCGTTAAAAGACACCAACCCACGAGTGATTTCCTCTTAGACTCGCTTCCGTTACCGGCTCAGCCAGTCAAACATACCAAATCAGTTTCCGACAAGAAGGCTCCTCCGCCGCCAATTGGGACTCGTCGTATCGATGATTTCTTTAGTAAAGGGAAAGCCAAGATTGATGATTCAGCCTAATGTAAAATTTCTCATTTTGTTCCCAATTGCAAATTTTTACTCTGTTCTCAAATCAAACTCTTGTTTTGCTAAAATTGTAATGAGAATGTATGGATCATGAGGAACTTTTTACCGATATAAACCCGATTCTTGTCCTGTGACTGAGATAAATCTTATTGTGTTGCTTAGAATTCTCTGCATTGTTCTAACTTTGGTTGTGTAGAGAGTGAGAGATGTTTGGGGTGTGTATTGTTCTTTTAACTATTCTTATATGAATACTAATTGAGTGTTTCTGCTCTTCTGAAAGAACACTGTTGTCGCCGTTTTATGTTATACTTTGTTTGATTATGAGCCGATAAGCTCGGTTGTGACCGAGCAAAATGAAAGCTTTTGTGGTAAATGTATGTTTCAGTGTTCTCTAGTTTTTCATTCTGACGAGCTTTCCAGAGTAGAAGTGAACTAGGCTGATGGGTAAAGTCAGAAACTTGAACAAGAAAGTGTGATATTTCTCAAGATCATACATTTGTCAATAACTCCTCTAATGCTTATCTTCCTACAAACTCTAATGTCAAAAAACAGTTGCTCTCTCACAAACTTAATCTTATATCATCTGCTTTGCTTTGTGGATTTGGTATATGTTTCTTTCTTTGCTTTTATGGTTTCAGACCAAGTCTAGTGGTTTATTCAGTGATGACTGAGCGTCGAAAAGTTCTTATGTTTTCGGAATTTTGGAAGGAAACATCCACTTTATTTCTTGAATAGTCCGTTATGAGAATTTGAACGGTTAATAGTTGAACAGCTTTGGATTTACTTCGTTACTTGTTGCCTCTTCCATTCCCAAAACCTATAATTATGGTCTTTAACCACAACTTCTCTAAACTTTTCCTCTTCCTCCACTTAAGTTTTATATAATCCTTAAGTCCTAACTAGAGAGAACGATTGTCTAGTTCACTGTGAGTTTTAAACCAAAGTAAAGTTATCAAGGTAAAATCTTTTGTAGCATATATAGCTCAAATAGTTGAATATTCATTCATGCATATATCTTCTTGTGTTTGTAGTTTCCTCTGTTTTTGTTAGTCTATGTTCTTCTGAAGTTTTTGTTCTTTGGTAACATCATTGTGTATTTTAGCATATATGAACAGAATCATTTTGATCTGCATGTGTAAAAGTGTTTCTCTTAACTTAATCAATGCAATATTGGCTGTGTAAAACTTGATTTTTTTTTCTTTGTATCAATGCAGATTTTTTATCAAGACATGTCAGATACTTTGAAGAATCCGGTGATTAAGCTGAAACTACTCATAGATGAAGAGAAAAACAAGGTTGTATTCGTTGAGGCGGGTAAAGATTTTGTCGATATACTCTTTTAGTTTTTTAAAATTTCCAATGGGAAAGATTGTTAGATTGATGGAGATGCATCAGAAGTCACAGTCAATAGCAATAGGCTGTTTCAACAATATCTATGGAAGTGTTTTGAGTATGGGCATGAAACATTTCAGGACTGAAGCTTGTAAGCATATGCTTTTGTATCCGGGCAGTTTGAATCAGGAGAAATGTCGAAACCTCAAGATGAGGATCGATGATTCTGAGCCTACAAAGTGTTTCATGTGCCCTATGTTTGAGCGAAGCGGGCAATGTTGTAAATGGTATAGCAATTTTAATACATCGAGATGTAGCTGTGGGAATTTGATGGATGAAGTTATTCAGTTTCAAGGAGAAGGAGGTGGAGCTACAGTAGGAAATGGTGTTGAAGGTGGAGTATTTGTGAGGAGTGATCATACTTCATTCGTAATCACCGATGATTTGAAAGTGGAAGTTAGCTCTGTTGAGTTAACACTTAAAGTTCTTATAGATCTTGGCTACACAGATTGTGATAAGTTGGTTGAGATGATTTACAACTTCGAAGAGGTATTAACTTTTCTTCTACTAGACTTTTAAACTTCCATGTTCTTATGCCAGTTTTCTCTTAATTTTCGTAGGTAGCGACTTTGTTTGAGTGCTTATTCTTATCGGATACTCCATTGACCGATACATTTCTGAAAAAGAAAAGCTCATATGGCATGAGGAGGATTCACAAACCGCTGAGTCCTGCCCTCTGTGAAGATAGAGAGGAAACAAAAGCTTATCAAACGATTACGCTAAATGCATATGTTAGGAAGAAGGAAGGGAACATTCTGTTTGTTGAATGTGGCGAAGATTTTGTTGATCTTCTCTTTACTTTTCTTGCTATGCCTCTAGAAACCGTATGGGGAATAGTCGGCAATGGAACCATCCTTGGATGCATTGGAAACTTGTGCAGAAGCTTCAAGGACTTAAGTATTGTTTCTAGTAGAGAAGCTAAATGTGTACTTCCTCACTACTACAAGTGTCATAATGATACAAGATTGGAATCACTCCAACTTTAGATCACTTGATGATCAAGAGATTCCAAGCTTTTCACGCGGAAGGTGGGATGATGAAGGTGGTGATCTGACACGATGGCGGTCGCTTCTCTCGTGTGGGATCGATTCAAGGGGAATTGATGGATAGAAGGGTGATTGACTCGCTCAATCAGTGGGGTAATCGACTCACTCGATCAATGAACGAATGAAGGATGTTGAATCACTCAACAAACTTAATCCGCAGAATCCTGAAGTACTTAGTGACTCACTCACAAAGAACTACAGAACAATGACAAAGACTCAAACTTTGACAAGAAGAAAACGTTTCTATTACTTTTAATATGATCAAGGGTGCTTTACAATGAGACTAATGATCAGCTTATATAGGCTGAGTACAAACGTTCTAAAAGCTAAACAAAGAAACAAATCGCAACATTAAAAGAAAATATGGTCGTTGGTCCAAATAAGGCAAGTGAGGTGTGCCTTATATCTTGTCAACTTGGGGAGGAAGTTGTGACGTCTTGGAAGCTTTTTGATGCTCTGGAATATCTTAAGTGGACGCTCAAACAAAAGGGGAAAGATCCATGGGACATTGATGACAATCGGGTCCAAATATGGTAAGTAGAGCTCAGAATTGATCCGCTTGATCAAATGTGGTGTGGTGTATCTTAGAGCGTGTAGTGAAGCCTCTAAGTGATCTAGATACTCTCCAGGTCGCCAAATAAAGCTTTGAGGCACATCCAAGTATAGAATAAGGAAGATTTCCTTATTTGGCTTCATTTGGTGCGGTACTTCAGAAAGTAGTTCAGCGAGTAGTTCAGCAAGTAGTGCAGCCGGTCTGTCAGCAAGTACATCAGCTATATGTACTTGTAACATCTTCGAATCAATTTCTTGGTAAATGATTCCTTGATGACTTGATGTTGCCTCGTTAAAAACCTTTCTAGGTAAACCCATTGGGACAAACCCTAGATAAGGGAAAAAGAGTGCAACGGTCAAATTTCCCCAACATGGTGATTCGGCTCGCTGGTCTTTGATTCCTCCTGAACTATCGTTTGTCTTCTTAGGATTAATTTGCTGGTGAATAATTAACCCTAGGCCTTGTGCTTGATTATGACTCCATTTGGGCAAGAATCCTCCAAAATGCTCCATATCAACCGGTTTGATACATGTACCGGTTGGTTTGGTATACTCCCGGTTTGGTTTGATTTGGATGTCCGCATCATACCCTCTCCCTTGAAAAAGTTTCGACCTCGAAACTATACAATCTGCACCAAGAGAAAGCAAGTTAGCTTTCATTCGATTTTGGGAGGCTAGGGTCTTACCTTGGTAGGGTGGCGGTTTGATGGTGCATGGTGCATCAGGTGGCTCTCCTTTGAGCAAGAAAGATAGGATCACTCCTCTGTTTTGATCCGGTGCTTTGAGTTGTCGTGTTGCTTGATTAACTCCTTCTCGGGTTTGGGCTTGAGCTTTAAAATCCGGCGGTTCCTCTTTGATTAAGAAAGAGTTTGAGACTCTTCTAGTCTCCATGATAGAGGGTTTTAGCATCAATGGTGCTGGTTCACTCTGGTTTTGCCTTTGGTTCATGTCTTTCTTCATCTCAGTTATATCGCCTTTATAATTCTCACTTGTACCTGCAATGTTGTTGACACTTTTGGCAAAGAACAAGTGCATTATACTTGAAGTTGAATCATTAAAAATAGAGTACTTAAAGCAACGATGAAGTATGAAATTATTCCAATATCGAATAAGATCATAGGTTCCACTTACTAGTATTTCCAATGGTTGCCTCTCCATGCTCATACTCCTTTGAACTTCATTAGCTTTATGCTCCATAGTGTGACCTGAATCAACATTCTTTGGCAAGAGCAAGTGTATCATACAAGAATTGAAACTTTCTAAACTTTTTGAAACTATACTAGCATTCGGTTTAAAATCCCTTGTGGTTGACTTTTCTACTTGCCTAGTTGAACAATTTGCAGCAAAATGTCCCCTTTTATGACACCTATAACATATCATTTCTTTAGATTTAGAAAGGTTAGAAAACTTACCTTGCTTTAGTTCAGGGTGTGGTTCAGCATGTGGTTCAGAGTGTGGTTCAACGTGTGGTTCAAGCAACGAAATTGCACTCAACTTCTTTTTCTTTACTTGAGATGTTGACTTATACTCAGTCTTCTCCTTTAGAGCAGGTGTGGTCTCTTTCTTTGGCTTAGGGATGAAAGCTCTCTTAGGTGTAGCCTTCGGTTTTGCTAGAATCCATCTTCTTGGCTCGGGATTGGCGTAGACTCGTAGATTGTATTGACGCATGTCGCCAGCATCTTCCACGAACTCTTCATACAAAAGTTGCTTCATTTCTTTCCAAGAAGCGTCTGGTTCGTCATATTCAAGACGGATGTATGCATCTTGTTCCCAACGCCTAAAGGCATCCTCGGTTAAAGTATCCTCCGCATAAATCGTCTTTTCTTCCTCCGGAATTTGGTTAGATGATAACCAATCTTCCATCTCTTGTTCCCAACGCAAATAGGCTTCTGGTCCTTGGTGATGGCCTGCAAAGTTTATGTAACGAACTTCATCTCTTCCTACCACACTTACGTCTTCATCCGCTTCGGTGTATTCTTCACCGGAATCATCTCTTCCAGCCTCACTTTCGGCTTCATTGTCCTCATCAAACTCTTCTTTAGATTCTGGTTCGTCACCATAGCTTGTTGGAGACTCGTCTAAACTGATTTGGGAATCAGTTTCTTCACACCATGGTTTGACTCCATCGTTTGATGCGTCCTCATAATCATCCTCGGGTATCTCGCACCATGGTCTGTCCTCTTCTTGGTGCTCTTCCTCATGGTCAGAGTAAGGTATCTCACACCATGGCCTATTTTCTTGGTTTGGCTCCTCTCCTTCGGACTCACACCATGATTTTTCTCCATAGGGCTCGTCAGCATTGCTCTCTTGGTCAGTCTCTCCTCCGTACCAACCTTGGTGGCTCGTGGTCTCTCGGGATGGGTCTGGTGGCTCGGGTTCACGTTCTTCTCCATCTGGTTCATACCCAAATTCTGAACTAGAGTAATCCTCACACCATGATCGTCCTTCTTCATAGCCATCATCTTCTCCAGTAAAGCTTTGGCTTTTATCTTCCTCATCTTGCCGATCAGCCTCGTATGTGTAATTCTCGTCCTCTGACTCCATTATCACTTCTGAATTTTAGGGGGCGTACCTCACAAACACAAAGAAGGAAATATGTGTCAAAGAGTAATTCAACAAATATAGCAAGAACAATAATTATAAACAAAAATAAGGAAATATATATATTTTTTATTTTGCTTTTTTTTTTTTTTTTTTTGTTTAAACAAAATCGAAAATATAAAGGAAAAACAATTTTTATTTATCTTTTCTGATTTTATAAAAATAAAATTTTGAAAACTAAAAAATATGATTTTTATGTTTTTTTTTTAATAATTAAAAAAATAAATAATAAACTGAACCAAATAATTTTTTTTATTTTTTTATCAAAGTACTGAAGCAAATAAAAAAGAACAAAGCAAGAAACAAAATTTTTATTTTATTTTGAATTTTATAAAAATCAAACAACAAAACTGAAAAATAGAAAAAGATATAGGTTGAAGAGATACAACCTTGGGGATAGGAGCTTTTAAAGCTCTGATACCAGATGATACAAGATTGGAATCACTCCAACTTTAGATCACTTGATGATCAAGAGATTCCAAGCTTTTCACGCGGAAGGTGGGATGATGAAGGTGGTGATCTGACACGATGGCGGTCGCTTCTCTCGTGTGGGATCGATTCAAGGGGAATTGATGGATAGAAGGGTGATTGACTCGCTCAATCAGTGGGGTAATCGACTCACTCGATCAATGAACGAATGAAGGATGTTGAATCACTCAACAAACTTAATCCGCAGAATCCTGAAGTACTTAGTGACTCACTCACAAAGAACTACAGAACAATGACAAAGACTCAAACTTTGACAAGAAGAAAACGTTTCTATTACTTTTAATATGATCAAGGGTGCTTTACAATGAGACTAATGATCAGCTTATATAGGCTGAGTACAAACGTTCTAAAAGCTAAACAAAGAAACAAATCGCAACATTAAAAGAAAATATGGTCGTTGGTCCAAATAAGGCAAGTGAGGTGTGCCTTATATCTTGTCAACTTGGGGAGGAAGTTGTGACGTCTTGGAAGCTTCTTGATGCTCTGGAATATCTTAAGTGGACGCTCAAACAAAAGGGGAAAGATCCATGGGACATTGATGACAATCGGGTCCAAATATGGTAAGTAGAGCTCAGAATTGATCCGCTTGATCAAATGTGGTGTGGTGTATCTTAGAGCGTGTCGTGAAGCCTCTAAGTGATCTAGATACTCTCCAGGTCGCCAAATAAAGCTTTGAGGCACATCCAAGTATAGAATAAGGAAGATTTCCTTATTTGGCTTCATTTGGTGCGGTACTTCAGAAAGTAGTTCAGCGAGTAGTTCAGCAAGTAGTGCAGCCGGTCTGTCAGCAAGTACATCAGCTATATGTACTTGTAACATCTTCGAATCAATTTCTTGGTAAATGATTCCTTGATGACTTGATGTTGCCTCGTTAAAAACCTTTCTAGGT
This sequence comes from Arabidopsis thaliana x Arabidopsis arenosa, assembly GCA_019202795.1. Lineage (NCBI taxonomy): Eukaryota > Viridiplantae > Streptophyta > Magnoliopsida > Brassicales > Brassicaceae > Arabidopsis > Arabidopsis thaliana x Arabidopsis arenosa. The sequence goes on from CM032925.1 coordinate 3,284,632, forward strand.
AAACCCATTGGGACAAACCCTAGATAAGGGAAAAAGAGTGCAACGGTCAAATTTCCCCAACATGGTGATTCGGCTCGCTGGTCTTTGATTCCTCCTGAACTATCGTTTGTCTTCTTAGGATTAATTTGCTGGTGAATAATTAACCCTAGGCCTTGTGCTTGATTATGACTCCATTTGGGCAAGAATCCTCCAAAATGCTCCATATCAACCGGTTTGATACATGTACCGGTTGGTTTGGTATACTCCCGGTTTGGTTTGATTTGGATGTCCGCATCACATAAGCAGCTGCTTGATGTTGTCACTACCCATGAGCCACCAACTTACTACAGTTATGTTTCCTTCTCCGTGAATCATTTTAGAGAGTACAATTTGTCTGAAAACTCTGATAAGCCACTTGTTTATGACTGGGATAAACTTGTGCCCGTGATTTCGATAGATCCAAAATCTGAAGGTGATGGTAACACTAGTGATGAGTCAACAACATCTAGTGGTGGATTTATGAAGAGAGGGACAAAGTTTATGGTAACAGATGATTTGATCATTACACCTTCGAATTCAACCTCAACCATTGGACTGCTAAAGGAAAAACAGGTCCGGTTAGACGATGTTGAGGTTCAAGTGATCATCAATAGGAAAGAAGAGGTAAATGCTTGTGAATATTCTTCTTTCATTTCAACACATAACATTGGCTATTAACATTCTGTTTCACACTGTAGGCCATTAGGTTATTAGAAGCTTCATTGGTGACATTTTCTGCCTTAAGCACTAGTATTCTAGCTATGGAAATTGCTTCAACAAGTGTTCCTCAAAGCCGACTCTTTAAGAAGCCAAAGATTGAGACTTGAGGAGCAATGTTCAACCCGAAACTTCGAGTTCTTGCTAAGTTTGATTGCTAGTGAATCTTTTGATAGCTTGTGAATGCTCTCAGTTACTTAAATAGTTCCTTTCATTCACAGAGTTTTCATCACCAGTCACCATGACCTCTGATCTATGCTCAATTGCTCATTGTCTGCTTCACTTGGAGTGTTGTTTTCTGAGCTATTAATACTATACTTTGATTTCCTATCACAAACAGCTGCCATTAGAGTAATGTTAATATGGGCGGACCAGGCCCGTTTAAATCTGGCCCGTTTAGCATATTTTTGTTATACCGTTTCAATCTTATCCGTTAAAATCCGTTCAAAATATGTGTATTTTGTTTTTTAAAATAAAGATACCTTTAAATCCTCTATATAGTAAAAGTGACAATTTTTTTTGCTGTTGTTTCCTTTTTTTTTTTTTTAGTAATTCTACTACCACATTTTCCAAACACATATTTTTTTATCCTCATCATCTTTACACCACTAACAAAACATATGTTATTTTATTCTAATATCTACAAATTTAGATTCTTAAAATTTCTCTATTGTTACCATATATAATATTTAAAATCTTTATATATTTAATGTTTTTATTTGTTTAAAGGCACTTTAAGTTTGAATATAAATCATCCTCTATTCCTCTCTCTATATATATACATATATTAAAAAAGAATCATTTGAAAATATTATATATAAAATTATTTAAAATATTAAATAACAGAAGATTTATAAATTAAATATTATAAATAAAATTATTTATAATATTTAATACCACAAGATTTATCCTTGCATGGCACAAATTCTTATCTAGTACTATAGTAAAATAGAAATTAACTTTAAATTTATAATAAAATGATTAGCCTTACATTTATATATAAAATTTCGGTGGACATGTGGTTAAAAGCAAATAATGATATACATATCATACACATAAATGTTCAAGCTAATAAATACCCCTAGTGAGATCTTCATTATCATCAACCATATAAACAACTTATATGAGACTACCTAGCAGAAAATGAACAACAAAGACTCAAAACCGAAGCTTGATATGGGACATGGAGAAGAAGTTTCTGAGCAGTTAAATCCGGCTTCAATGGATTGTCTTCCAGACGAGCTTCTTGTCCAAATCTTATCCTTCCTTCCCATGAAACAAGCTGCTTCAACCTCTCTTCTCTCCAAGAGGTGGAGGACTCTGTTTACTTTCAGTCCTAATCTTGATTTTGATGATTCCATCTTTTATCAACCGAGAAAGAGGAAAAGAAATGAAATTCCAAAAGATGTCCAAGAGAGATTCAATGATTTTGTGGATAGAGCATTCGCTTTGAAAGGCGGTCACAATATAAACAAGTTCTCACTTAAACTTAGTAGAACATATACAGAAAAATTATTTAACATTGACCGCTGGATATGTAATGCCCTGGAACACGGTGTCTCCGAGTTTTATCTAGACAGAAAATCTGAATGGTGGCGTGATCTCCCATATGAAGTCTTCACCAGCACAACACTGGTTAAGCTGTCATTGGGAGCAAGACTACGCTGCCAAAGACTTCCTTCATATACATCTCTCCCAGCACTAAAGATTCTCTTCCTTGATTCAATCTGGTTTAAGGAGCATCAATCATTTGATGTGTTTCTCGCTGCTTGCCCTGCACTTGAGGACTTAACCATACATTACAAAGTATATCAAGGACATTCATATGTCATATCCAGCAAGACTATTAAGAAACTCTCGGTTACCTTTAGCTTTGGTTTTGTTTATGATTTTTCTAGAATAATTTCATTTGACACACCAAATGTTGTCGACTTCTACTACTCTGATTATCTTTGCTGGGAATCTCCACAATGTCGCTTGGATTCACTTGCCAAAGCCACGTTGGACCTTTATTTCTCTAATGATGACAAGCGCTATGTGAAAAATGGCGCGGATGTGACTGATCTCATCAATGGGATACGCAATGTCAAGACCCTTCACTTGACTTCTTCTACTGTCGAGGTCAGTACTTGTGTATATGGTCTATTCATCTTATTTTTTTTTTAGGAACAAGAAAACATTCATTTTGTGTGTATCAGGTAATTTTGGTATGTTGCAATGGTGGATTACCGATGTTCAACAACCTCGTTGATTTAGTGTTTTCGAGTAAAAAAGAAGGTTGGAAATTGCTTCTGCCACGTCTCTTACAACGTTCTCCAAACATTAAAACTCTTGTTCTCTCGGTATGAAGCAAAACCTAAACAAATCTTACTTTATATATATGAATGTGGCATGACGTTAAAGTAGTCTCTCATCTCAATGCTTTAGGGTCTGGATTCTTTCCCATGTAGACGACATCGGTTTACTCGAATCCCCCTGAATAACCAAATAAATATGTTGCGTATCATGAAGTATCAAGGATATGCAAGCGAGCTGAAACACATTAGACATTTCTTATTAAAAATGGAGTGTCTTGAAGTGGTACAAGTTTACGTTGTACCTACAATGGATGACCCCAAAAAGAAGCAACTTACAGAGGATCTCTTGAAGCTTCCCGCAGCTTCATCAAAGCTCAAGATACAAGTCATGTGAATATGTGATCATCATCATCCATAAGTTATTATTTGTCTAATTTTCTTCAATAATGAATTAGTAAGTTTTTTTTTTGTGATTTATAATTTACTATGGTGTGACTCATAAAAACTAGAAAGAACAACTTATTAGTTACCATGCACATTTTAAAGGTTTCTGAGCTATATTGCTCCATAAGCTATGGTTTATCAAACAACTTTGGTTCCTTTTATGTTAAAGAATATACGTATTCTTCTCATTTGCTCATTACTCGTAAGACATTGAAGTTAAGGATAGTCTCGTGTACATCTACTTTGTCTAATCTTTTGATTCTTGTATAATGCAAGTTTTAATTAGTCTTATAAACCCACTTCATACACATAACCAAGAAACATAGAAAGTGTTTTCATCAAACCTAGGAGACAAAAGGGGAAGAGTCATTGTAAGCCATCTTCTTTCCATATTTCTCTAAGGAGTTGATATCTTACAGTCTTTCTGCGTCCATATCCTTTCGGCATCCACTCTGATGAATTGGTTGTTCCAGGAGCAGAGAATATAGAGTTGATGGATGTATCTAAGTCATCAAGCTCATCGTCACTAGTGTATTGTTTCTTAAATACCGATGATCCGGTTTCAGATAAGGACGGATTGTTCAACTCTCCAATGAAGCGTTTTATGGAATCTATAGACGGCATTAGGTAGACCGTAGGCGATGCAGCAGAAGGGAAGACTATGATGCAACCATTTTCTTCCTCTGTTACGACCTGGATTGAAGACAAAACGTTCAAGAAGGCACACACACGCACACACTTATTATTTATTGGTACTACCGTACTATACTACTATGAAGACGGTTTTTTCTGACCTCGGAGTTCAGAACATCGAAAAGCCTTCTCGGGATTCTGTGGGGGTTAAACTCATCTGGGACAAAGTTTCGGAGAACTCTCTTTATTATTGGTGGACCAAGAGTTGGACAAACCTTTAGACAGGAACAAGAGGAAGTAAAATTAGCCTAGTGTTTTGGAAACAAGAAGAATGAGTTCTGAGACGAATCGCTTACCTCTTTTCTTGTGGATTTGTCTGCAAGCATTTTGAATGGAAGCATCATTAGATCACCTAACGAGTTGAGTAAATGGAACAGTCTGAAATGTTCACACTCTGGCTTCTCCTTGTTATTGTTATCTTCATCTTTGTTTCTACCAGATTTGTCATCCTTTTGTTCAAATTGATCCTCAAGCCATCTAGACCAAGTTCCAATCTGCAAATGCAATACTAATTACATACCAAAATGTTTCTATGTGGTTGAGAACACTTTATTCTAGTGAGCTTAAGTACCGCATTTTTTAGCTGTGCGCCTGCCCCAAAACTTGCTTTTCCTGCTGGAATGGGAAGAACATTTATGTCACTGATCGGATCAGATACAGGATCTGTCGGCATTTCACCCGCTGACTCACGGAGTATCGCATTGAACATTGCTACATCAAGTCTACTAATTAACTGTTCCATCACCTGTTTTCAGAAGTAGATTAAGAAGCTGTAACAAGATATTTCTCAATGTAGTTCAACATTCTGAAAGCTAATCTCTTACCAGTTTAGCAAGCATAGGTAGACAACCACACTCTTGTCTTAAACCTCTTAGTGGACAAAGTCGTTCACAAGCAGCTCTAAATGCATTCTTCCATAGCTCTATAGCATAGAGTCCCTGGTTCCTATGACCTAACCGCCTTTTCCCTGAAACTTTCCTCGAGATTGATCCTTTAACCGCAGGAGATTGCATATGCGGCGTCATACTCTGCAATGAGATTTATTTCGCAACAAACCGGTTAGATAAAAACTCTTTTAACAAGCAATTTTGAAAATTTATTCTTTCAATTACCTGCCACCAAACAGATTTAACAACTCGGGAGAATATCCAAGACTCGAACTTCTCCAAAGCCGCAAGAAATGCTCGAGGATCTTCCCACTCATCTGAACCAGCCTTTTCAGGGACAATCTTCATTTTCTCCATCCCGCGGCTTAAAATTGCTCTAAGCACAATCGAATTTGATAGCCAAAAGGTTAACCTGTTGATATAAACATATGCCAAGATGTAACCAACAAGTAAATATAGTATGGATGGGAATAAAAACAAAACTTCACAATACCTTGGAACATCATTTCCACATGCTTTCGAAACCAAGATCAATCCAGAAACCGCGGCTCTAGCCGCACTGGCTCTCTTAGATTGATCAGAACCATTTCCTTTACAAGCATGAAGATAAAACCTAGCAAGACGACGAGCTGGAGCATGAACCTTGCTCATGGAGCTACTATGCTCAGCAACCACAGAGTAAACAGCTGCTTCAAGAACCGCTGCTTCCTTCAGCTCATCTTCAAGCGTCTCTGTTTTAGAATCTTGCGGAGTTATTAAACCTACCTTGTTGATCACTCCACTCGCCTTTTTTTGACTACTATCATCTTTGGTTCCGTCAAAATGCAACTGAATAGACTTAAGCTGTTTAAGTCGTGGAATACCTTCCATACCTAGAGTCTTTCTTCCTAAGGCAAGAGTGTTTGTCCGAAGTTTCATCTGTTTTTTCGCTGCATCGGGAGGTAACGATAAAGGACCAGATCTGATCTCAGAAAACTGTTTCTTGAGCTTAAAGGTATTTGTATCTTCTTTCTGTTTCTGATCAATCTCTGAGCTCACAATGACCGGTTGATTGCTCTGTCTCTTTCTCTCTTCTTCTCTCAGTAGATTCTCGATCTCGGAGACGAGTGCTGCTTCATTGTTACTGTGCTTAAGTGTTACATGTTTCCAACCTTTCTTCTCATCTCCATTCATCACTGCCTCTGTGTTCTGCTTTGATTTAAAGAGTCAAAATATTTAAGTCTTACTTCTTTTACACCAATGAAACTCAAATTTTCTACTTCTTTACATAAAATTCTTAAGAAACAGATCTTGTAGCCCAATCACAATCATGCAAAAAATTATACACAACTGTAATCTTTATAGACTCAAAAATATATCTTCTTGTTCAATAATAAAAGAACAGTGATAGAGAAAAAAAGCAGTACAAAATTACCCATGATCATGAAACAAATTATCAATATTTGCTAAATCCAAAATTTACAAAAATAAGTTGGGAAAGTTACTAGATTAACCCAAATAATGAGTTTAATTACTAGAATGTCTCAAAAAATTTGGGGGTTAAATGAGTTATTTTCATGACCATAATACCCTTTCTCTCTTTGTTAGGAATAAAAAAAAAGTCAAAATTACCCTTAAATATATTTAAAAAACGTGGGGAAAAAATATATATAAAAAAAAAATTATTTGAAAAATCTGCTGGGTTAGTTGTGACAGGTTTATTTTCCATGACAGACTTATTTTTCTATGACAGATTTTTTGCAACAGATTTTTTTTCTCCCACAGACTTACTTAAAATAGGTTACGACAGATATTTAATTTGTAGCAGATTTTTTTCCCATGACAGACTTATTTTATGATGACACCACAGACTTTCGTAATTTTGACAGATTTATTAAAATATGTGGCAGATTTATTGTTTTAGTGGCGTCAGACTTATATTTTTCGATAAACATCTGTCATAATGTAGCAGATCTGTTAATAAAAAAATAATTACTAGTTTGACTTATTAGTGATAACAGATTTATTTTATGTTATGACAGTTTTTTTTTTCTTCACAAAAATCTGGAGTGTGATAGCAGATTTGTTATATAAAAATATAAATTGCTAGAATGACATATACTCACGACCGAAATGTTTTATGTTATGACAGATTTTTTTTCTATTACGACAGATTTCAGATAGGATATAAAAAAATTTGTCGTATGATGGCAGTTTTATTGATGAAAATAGAATTTTAATCTGCACAATAAGGTAATGACAGATATATTCTTATCGCGACAGACTTATATATTTTTTTATATTTTTTTCTTTTTTTTTGTTCTGTATTTTTTTTTCATTTTATATTTTTTGTAATTTTGTATTTTTTTCTCTAATTTTCTATTTAATTTATTTATTATATGTTAATTATTTTATTTGAATTGAATTGAAAATAAAATGGGTATTTGTTTTTTTTTTCGTTTTTTATTTTTTTATGTTTTTCAATTTATATATATTTTTTTTCGTTTTTTTTTTAATTTTCGTTTTTTTTTTTGTTTTATAATTTTTTTTTGTATTTTTTAATTTTCTATTTAATTTAATTATTATATGTTAATTATTTATTTTAGTAGAATTAAAAATAAAATGGGTATTTGGTCTTTTGACACAAAAATTGTGTTATTCTAGTAAACCACAATATTTGGGTGTTAATCTAGTTATTTTTCTCTAAATTTGAGTCAAACTAGGTAATTTTCAGAAATAAGTTCTACTTTTATTTATTTTCATCAACCCAAATTTTACCCTCTGGCTCTATTTATCCTATAAAAAACAGAGGAATTTAAGAGTATTGAGAAGAAAAATATTTTTATTTTTTTATAAATTTTTGGACTATTGAGTAAAATTATTAGAGAATACGTGCTAATCATTTCGAAAAATGTTTTCTTTATAGAGAAAAGAAAAAACAGAATTTTCCTAACCAAGAATTGGACGTGCATACCTCAAATCCAGTTCTAAACACTAAACAAAAGAGTAAAAAATAGAAAATAATAAATAAATAAAATGAATTGTGTTACGTCACTAATATGAAAATGCGTACCGTGGAATTAGCATCACACATAGCTGAGAAAGAAACTCTTCGTGTAGAAGAAGACACTGACGAAGCATCATCATCGTCGTCCGTCAACGACGCCAAACTAAAGTCACTGCCATCTACAGATCTTCTTGAAAAGCTCATCTTCGGCTGCGACGAACCGCTACTCCGATTTCCTTCATCGTAATCTTCCTCTCCGGCAGGCTCAACAGTTAGGTAAATCTCAGAGCTAGCGTCGTTTCTCGAGCTTTTCTTGAAAGTAAACGGAGCTCCCACGGGGACCGAGTTGGTCAACACGCCGAAATCCGCAAGGTTGACCGAGGCTGTACCAAGAAGCTTGTTCTTGACGCCCTTATCTTTCTTTTTGGCGTCATATACATGAAGTTCAAGAAGATTCTTGTGGAACTTATTGTCGGACCCAACTTTGGGTTCTAACGTTAAGGTTAGCCTAAATGACTCGTTGAACATGATCGTGTCTTTGCCCACAACCGCGATGAAAGAGCCTGAGTTGTTTTCGCCGTTTTCCCATTTGAGAAGGACGCATTGTGCAGGGACTTGGCTTGTTGGCCATGGTTTTAGCTCCTTGATTGAGATTAGATACTCAACGAACACTCCATTGTCTCTACGACTCTTTGTTCTAAGACCCAACACCATTTTTTATTTTTTTTGGTAGAAAATGGTGATCGTTGATTATGAATGGAGTTTTAGATTTTGGGTTATAATGGAGTTCATGTTTTGGAGGGGTAATAAACAAAACCACCGGCCTCAAACGGACGTGGGTTGCACCATTTTTCTTAGTTTCTTATAATACAAGCAGGAGCATATAAATGCTTTCATATATACCTAGGGCCGGCTAGGGATGTTAAAATGGGCTAAACATTTCGGGCCAATATAGGGTTCTGCTTAAAAAGTTTCGGGCTAAAAGAGAGCTGCCCCTTATTACACAAAGCTTTTTTTTTTTTTCTTCTTCGATCTTAGGTCTCTCTCGCAAATGCTCTCTCTTCTTCTTCGATCTTAAGTATCGATGGTTTTTATAGTATTTGATTGGATTTTTTTTTTCAAACTTTGTTGATCTCCATGATTAGGAACTCTTAAGTTCTTAGTGAATAAATATTTTGGTGTTTTTCATTGCTTTTGATTGTGATCTGTCTTTTATCAATATAAATTTGGATTTGAACTTGTGTGTCGCTGGAAAAATTGGATTCGAACTTGTGCGTCGATTTTTTTTAGTTTTGCTTGGTTTCTTTAGTTGTTCTTGAGTTAGGTTTTTTCTATTTCTCTCCTTGTGAAGGCAAATCCTGTAGAAACCAATTGTAACTTGTAGTTTGGTTTGTGTTTATCTTATATGGCTGTGACAGATCAATTTATGTATGGAATATATAGGTGTTTCTCAGACAAACACAGTGAGAATATATATAAGTGTTCCTGAGGAGTAAAAGAGGGAAAAAGTAGAATGAGAATAGTCGGGCTAACGGGAGGCATAGCGTCTGGGAAGAGTACAGTCTCCAACCTCTTCAAGGCTAGTGGCATTCCCGTTGTTGACGCTGATGTTGTTGCTCGAGTAAGTAACAAACATCTCTCTCTTTTCTATTTGTGTGATCATTGCAAAGAGAGACGTCCTCCTCCTAGATGAAATTTAGCTTAAGAGAAGTTTAGTAAATGTGTTGTTTTGCTATATAGGATGTATTGAAGAAAGGAAGCGGTGGATGGAAAAGAGTAGTTGCAGCTTTCGGGGAGGAGATTCTGCTTCCTAGTAGAGAAGTGGATCGACCAAAACTCGGTCAGATTGTGTTCTCGTCTGATTCCAAACGCCAACTTCTAAACAAGTAAGGAATTGGGAATCTCCCTTTTTGTTCATTGTATGAGATCCCGAAACTAGTGTGGTGTTGTGTCTTTCTCGCCTACAGGCTGATGGCTCCGTACATATCAAATGGTATCTTTTGGGAAATTCTGAAACAATGGGCGAGTGGTACCAAAGTGATTGTTGTCGATATCCCTTTGTTGTTCGAGGTAAAGATGGATAAATGGACCAAACCTATTGTGGTTGTGTGGGTTAGTCAAGAAACACAACTTAAGAGACTGATGGAGAGAGATGGATTGAGTGAGGAAGATGCAAGAAATAGAGTCATGGCTCAGATGTCGTTGGATTCGAAAAGAAGCAAAGCTGATGTTGTGATAGATAATAATGGCTCTTTCGACGACCTCCACCAACAATTCGACAATGTTTTGTTTGAAATTAGAAAACCCTTGACATGGATCGAGTTTTGGCGTTCAAGGCAAGGAGCCTTCTCGGTCCTTGGTTCAGTGATTTTAGGATTATCTGTTTGCAAACACCTCAAAATTGGCTCTTAACGTTTTGATTTTTTTCTGATTTTTCGGTGGTACAAAGTCATCACTTCTTCTGTTACTGTTAAAAACTTCTAGTTAGAATCTTAAAGCTTTTATTTATCATTGTCTCAGCTCTCTCCAGCATTAACTTACACTATTCACTAGTTTGATTTCACTCTCCTATTCAGTACTCAGACATCCATTATCTATGTACAACCTGAAGCTGAGATTGAGAAAAAGGAAGAAGCAGCAAGTGACCACGTAAGTGTCTAAGTGAGATGATACCACACCAATGGTGTGGGGGTGGTTGTTACAGTTTGACGATGGTTAAACCTCAAGTCCCAAAACTCCCAGATGTTACTTCAAAAAGCACTCAATATCAGAGTAAATGATACTTCCACAAACTTGATTAAATGTACGCGCAAAAGATCACTTACTGGCAAGTGACCGAACAACATATACAATGGTTACCTATTCAAGGAAACCAGTTCTCAAATCCAATCCTAAATATTGCAATTATACCACCACAACCATTTTCACAAAAACTGAACCCCAAACACATAACCAAGCCCTCAAAGATGTAAAACTGGTGTCGAAATACGAGTGATGATACAAAAGGCTACATGAACGTGCTTAGCATAACCACAATTTTATGAAAATAGTTCCTCCAGATCTGAATCACAATCTGATTGAATGATGAACACACTGATTACTCCAGAGTGCTTACTGCTTAGCATAACCACAATTTCCAACTACCAATCTACAGTTCTCAATATATCTTAAAAATGATTGTATATACTTGTTTTTCTTTATAAACTGAAGACACAAAATGAATCAGAAAATCTTAAGCACATTTGCTTTGACTTTTTTCTATCATTCTTAAAAGTTACAACAGCTACAAACACCAATGCCCATGAGGTTGTGCAATGCAGTTTTCAAACAATTGCCATATGACAAGTAAAACCCGAAAACTAGTTCTACTCTTTCCACTATCGTCGTCAAGTCCCAACATAAGAATTCATAGATAAGTAAACTTGTGTGGCTGCACAGAACATGAGTGATTAATTAAGTTAATCATTGGTTACCTGGTTAGATTTTCCAGTCAGTTTCAAGATGACTACATTCTAGTGACTCCTCGACTTTCTCCAAAGCTCTCCTTCGGTGTTGTAGCAAAGCATCACTCTGACTCATCTCCTCGTCTTTCTTTCTCCGTGGTAACTTTCTTGAAAAGATCTTCCATTTCGATTCAAACGAGGAAGCTGCAGAAGGGGAAGCTCTCATCATCCATAAGCACAAGGCAATGTTCAATTTATAGAGATGAATAAAGATGGTACCTTGACTTAAACAGGTGAAACCAGTGATGATACAAGCACAAAGCCATGGTCTTCCGGCACTTGAAGCTTTTGCACCACCTCTGATTTCACCATTGTGCTGCTTCAATCTGCAAACAACAACAAACACTTGGCTTGAATTCTATGAATCAAAAGCTCATGCCTTTCGAAGCAAAACCTAAATGGTAATGAACAAGATCTTTGCTTTATAGATTCCTCAAAACCTATGAATCAAAAGCTTCATGCTTTTCGAAGCAGAAACAATCAACAAGCACTTTGCTTTTTAGATTCCTTAAGATCTATGAATCGAAAGCTCGTGCCTTTCCAAGCAGAATCTACCTAAAATCGATTCAAAGAGAAGATGACGAACCGTCGAGCGAAATCGGTGGTGATTCCGACATATGTTTTGATGGGTTCGGTCGTGGAGAGAATGAGATAAACGGACCAGGATTTGGATTTGGGGGTCTTCGAGTTCTCTTGCGATTGCTGCGAAGAAGATGATGAAATCGGAACTTGGGTTTGTGATTTTTTGAAATCCGGAGCTTTAAAGTTGCAATCGCGAAGCTTCACGGACGGAAACGTCCTAGATAGCAACCTCGTCATCTCTATTCTCTCGCCATCTTCATCATCTTCCCATAAACATGAACAGAATAATTTGACTTGGAAAACCAAATTACCAAATTGAACCGAACCAAGTTAAGTAAATTCGGTTTGACTTCGGTTTATCTTCGGGTTCGGAATGATTTGGTTTAAGCTCTGGTATAATGAGATTTTACTAGCAAGAAAAAAAGGAAATTCAACAATAAATGAACGTTAAAAATGCTTTACTTAAAGTAAAAAAAAAGGAAATAAGAAAGGAAATATGGAAATATGGAAGAAAAAATGGAAATTACAATAACGCGTTAAACAAATTATAATCAGAGTTTTTTGCTTATATAAACAAATAACATTACACTTTCACAATTTCAATCTTCTCTTATTCCAAATCTCTTTCCTACGAATCATCTTTCACTTTGTCTCTGAGTTTTGTCTAATTTCACTCCGACAATGGAAACTGAATCAATCAAACTCGATGTTCATGTAAAGGCTTTGTCTCAAGCTCGGTCGTTAGGGTTCTCAAGCACGGTAGTAATCAGTGTAGTCAGAGAAGTCGAGGAATTTATCATTAACGAGAAGGATGATAGTGTCACGAGTCTCGGATCTTACCCGGATTCTTCTCTCCACGACCCACTAATCTCTCTGAAACTCTCAAGTTTCAAACCAAACTACGTCTATCAACTTCTCCATACCCAACTCCACGATCATATCTTGTCCGAACAAATATCTTATAAGATTGTCGAAGCCCAACAACGGCAAAGAAGTCAAAGTTTTTACTCTCCACAACAACAACCTTTATTCATGATAGTCTCTGTCAAATTGACACACAAGGTATACAACGTTGTGTCTTGTAATTCTGCTTCGTTGGCAACAGATTTGGACCAAGGGAGCCAAAAAGAAGAAGAATCCAAGACTTGTGCCATCTGTTTGGAGAATTTGTCGAGATCCGAGGATTACTGCGAGATGCCTACTTGTTCGCATAGTTTTCATGAACCATGTCTCACTCAGTGGTTGACTCGAGATAATAACTCGTGCCCTCTCTGTCGCAAACCTGTTGACAAACAACCAGAGTGAAACAGAGTCTAAATTAGGGTTTCAAATATGTTTTATTTGGTAACTTGTTTCGGAAGTATTTAGGGGTTTTCACTTTTATGTTTTGTCTATGAGGCTAATTAGGGTTTTTTCATAGTTTATGTATCTGTTTTTGTTGGCAACATAATACAGTTTGATTTAATGAAATTCAGATTCTCTAGACTTGAAGTTACCATTATTAATTTCATTTACAAGTTTGATTCTCGCATATCTCTTGCATCACAAAATACTGACTTAACCAAAAATACAAAACATACCTCAAAGAGAAAACAAGAAGCTGTGTTTTACCATGAAAAGTCTTCAAATGACCATTGAGACGCACATAGGTTCCATCTCTGTTCCACAAGCTTACCTCCAAAACAAATGTGATCTCACCACAAATCAGATAAAGCCGTAGATACTAACCGCACAGACTCCATTTTTCTAGAGTCGAAAGTTTCATTCACCCTCTAAAAAAGGGCACAACAACACCAATTACAAACTTCACAACTGACCATTGTACCTAAAAACAACTCTTGCATTCTCTATCAAAAGGAATAGTTTCTGTGAGTTTACCATCTTTCACATTCAATTCGTCCTGTTCCATCATCAAGAGTGATACTAACTTCTGTGACGTTAGACATCTTTGTCACACACTAGACCAACAAGTGACACCTAATTATACCAAAAACATCACACAATTAAGTAAAACTTTTATTCATATTGAAGAATAACGATAAACAGAGAGATCTAGAAATTGTTTACGTTTGTTATTGAGATTCCATTGATGACGAGACTAGATTTTTCACCACTAGACTAAATGTTTGTTTTTGTTTTGTTTTATGAATGTGTAATTGATTGGTCCAAATAAATATGTACAAAAGCGTAACTAAGAGATGAAAGCAAAAAGAGCTTGACTTTGTAGATCTACAATTACAAGGCAAAGATTTGAAAACAGAGCAAAAATAAGAGCCATTTGATTAGATGCTTCGCACGGCTTGAGGCGTGACAAGAAACCATTGTTGGAGAAGATCTCGGAGATTCTGTATAATAAGATATGTTTTACCAACAATAAAAAAAAGGAAATACAACAATAAATGAACATTAAAAAAAGCTTTATAACAAATTATAATCAGAGTTTTTTTTGCTTATATAAACAAATAACATAACCCTAGGCGCCGTATTTCTTGCATCTCAAGTTCTTATCAATTCATAACTTGTGAGCCAGAGCCTGTGTGATTGATCTTGTTTCTACTTTGATTCACGGTTAAGAACGAGCACTTGAATAATGCTGGATATCGATCTATATCGAAGAAATCCGGAGATCATCCGAGAGTCTCAGCGCCGGAAATTCGCCACCGTCCAAGTCGTTGATGAGATAATCATTCTCGACCAACTATGGCGTCAGCGCAAATATGATTATGATTGTGTCCAAAGAGTGTTCAACAAGATAAACAATTCTGTGGCCAAGCTCAAAATATCTGGTGCTGATGCAACTGAGCAGATTAAGCAAGCAGAGATTATCAAACAAGAAGCAACCAAGAAAGGTGTTGAAGTTGGTGAAGCTTTTGCTTCTTTGCAAGACAAATTGTTGACAGTAGGAAATCTCATTCATGACTCGGTTCGAATTTCTGACGATGAGGCTTTTAATGAAGAGATCAACGTTTGGGGTGAAAAGCCGGTTACGAAGCGAAAATCCCATGTGGATCTCGTCGAGCTTCTCGATATTGTAGATACCAAGAGAGGTGCTAAACTATCTGGAGCTAGAGGGTTTTTACTAAAAGGATATGGTGTGGCTCTAAACCAAGCTCTTATCAACTATTCATTAACCTTCTTAACAAAGAAAGGTTTCACATGTATACAACCTAATTTTTTAATGAGGAAGGAGGTCATGGCAAAGTGCGCACAATTGTCGCAATTTGATGAAGAACTATACAAGGTGATTGGTGAAGGAGATCATGATGAGAAATATCTTATTGCAACTGCTGAGCAACCTCTTTGTGCTTACCATCAAAATGAATGGATCAACCCTAGTGAGCTTCCCATAAGATATGCTGGTTACTCGACTTGCTTTCGAAAAGAAGCCGGTTCTCATGGAAGAGATACACTTGGTATTTTCCGTGTTCATCAGTTTGAGAAAGTTGAACAGTTTTGTATCACGAGTCCTAATGATTCTTGGGTAATGCTTGAGGAAATGTTGAACAACTCGGAAGAGTTTTACCAATCCCTTAAACTTCCATACCGAGTTGTGTCCGTTGTCTCTGGAGCTTTGAACAATACAGCTGCTAAAAAGTATGACTTGGAAGGATGGTTTCCTTCGTCAGAGACTTACAGAGAGCTCGTGTCCTGTTCCAACTGTACAGACTATCAGTCTCGAAGGCTTGGGATCAGATACGGTCATAAAAAGAGCAATGATCAGCAGACTAGGAACAAGTATGTCCATATGCTGAATTCGACCCTTACCGCGACACAGAGGACCATTTGCTGCATTCTTGAGAACTACCAGCGAGAGGATGGTGTGGACATCCCTGAGGTTCTTCAACCTTTCATGGGGGGAGTGACGTTTTTGCCTTTCAAGATGTGCAAGACCCAAGGCAAAAAATCTACATCTTGATTGATATTTTGTGCTATTTGTTTTTGGAGTTACTGCAACTTTGTTTTATGTCATTCGGATCTTTTCTTGAATTATTAATTTCTTTTGTGTTAAACATTGCGTTCATGTGGTTCTTTCTCTAACTTCTTGAGAGAAATTTTGTGTTATACATTCACAATGCAATGTTCAATTCTTAAAGATGAAGAAAGATAGTACCTTGACTTAAACAAGTGACCAGTGATGATACAAGCACAAAGCCATGGTCTTCCGGCACTTGAAGCTTTTGCACCACCTCTGATTTCACCATTGTGCTGCTTTAATCTGTAACACAAACAGAATAATTTGGCTTGCAAAACCAAAGTGAACCGAACCAAGTTAAGTAAATTCGGTTTGACTTCGGTTTATCTTTGAAAATAGGTCAGCAAAAATTTAAATTTGATTGGATTACCGGTTTGGTTGGGTTCGGAACCTCCAAACCGATTAGTTTCAATAAAATAGTTTCTCTTTTTTACCATACCAACATTTTCTCTACGAAATCAAAATTCCAAAAAATTATTGATATATATCGAGCTTATTACTGAAACATACAAAAAAATTCTTAAAATCAAATTTTTTTATTTTTGACGAAAACTAAACAGAAATTTTGTTCAATTTTAACTGGCAAAAAAAACCAAAATCCTTGAATTTTTGATCCAAACTATCCCAAAAATATTTGAATGTCCATACCTAATTTTAGGGATGGGCAAAAAAACATAACCCGAAAAATCAAACAAATCCGAAATAAATGATTTAGTTTAGTTACAGTTTAGCCTAAAAACTCATTTGGATATCAATTTTGTTAAGTTTTCGGTTTAAATTTGGTTTGGTTAAAAATCGTAAAACCGAATAGTTTTTTTGGTTTCTGATTAAATTATCTAGTCTATATTGTGATTAATAATAGTATCATTAAAATTTTTATTTAATGGGCTTATAGTTATTAACTTCTTAATAATTTATAATTATTGATATATTATTTTTATTCTATATTTACTTTTATTTATGCATTAAACTTATATTTATTTTTTGTAAAAACATGGAATAACCTAAAAAACTGTAACCAAACCGAAACGAACTGAGATACATATGGTTTTTATATGGTTTCAATTTTCTAAAGCCAAACAACCATAAAACCGTAAAAACCAAACCGTAGCCAAACCAAATTACATACGGTTTTTATATGCTTTTAGCTTTTGTAAAACCAAAAAAACTATAAAACCGAATAAATCGATCCGAAACCAAACCGAATAACCGTACGTCCATCCCTACCTAATTGACAAGAAAATAATGTTAGGATAATTTGGTATATGTCAATCATATTGTAAATTGTAATACGTGGACACCTACGATACACAAAAGAGAGACTGCATCAGTTGTTAGTTCAAGAATCAACCAAACGGAAGGAGTTAATGCACCTTGCATAGAGAGAATATGTGAACATGTGATGGACCGTTTTACACACGTATTTCAAAGAAATATTACTATTAATGTATTATTATAAGTGTATAACCCACGTGTAAACTCATGTGGTCTCTTATAGAAAGACTATCGTACTTGCATGTGGTTCATGTTGTATAATATAGCTAGGTCGATAGTGGCACATTTGAGACCCTGCTTCTTTTTCAACGGTATCCGGTATACGCATACGAATATTGCACAAAGTTTAGAGGAATCTGTGTTTTATACATTTTCAAAAGCTATTGAAAAATGAAGAAAACGAAAGCTTTAAATAACCATGATCTCACATGACCTAAAAATAAAAATAGCCGAACATGTTTATAGTCTAGTGGTAGTTGGGCATGGAACAAAATGTTAACTTGTTTTCCCTCAATTTCCATTAGGAACTTACATTTATGTTGGAAAACAAGGGTAGAGACAGACTGTGTTATATCGGATATGATTTGATTTCGGCCGAAAATCTTAAATACTAGTCAGACGATTCAAGTTGATTTGATTATGTCCTAATCAAGTACCGCCAATTCGATGTTGATTTGAAATAATCCAAAATTATCAAAAACACAAAAAGAAAAAAAAACTTGTTTTGGATCTGAGTGAGTTATAATCCTTGTTCGCAAAATCGCTAGGCGCTAGTCGGACGTTCGGTAGGGATCGGACTCTAGCGATTAATCAGAAAATCAATTAAAATCAGAGATTAATCGGAGATTAGTTTTAGGGTTAATTTAAAATTTTTAAAGACATAATAGTCCATTATTGTTTTCAAAATTGCACTAAACACATAAAAAAGTATTTTTAAGACAATTTTTTCTATTAAAGATTTTCTGATTTTTATTAAAATTTGAACATAAAGTTATTTAAAACATCATAAACTCCCAATTCAAATGTTTGAATAACAAAAAAAATTGTTTTATACTTGCAATTTAAAAATAATCGGGATATGTAAGATTAGACGGAGAGTAATCGGATGACTGATTTTTTTAAAGACTCATTAATCGAGGTGGATAGAAGGACCTAGAGATTAAAACGGTAAGTAATCGCAATTCTGCGGAAGTTTTTTGAACCAGGGTTATAATAAACATGCGTAGCGTCGGTGCCAACATGAGAGTAGACGAGCGGGTAAGATCTTATCCCACGGGTCCTACTCATTTATTATGACTGTTACATCATTACCAATCGAAATAGAACTTTTGTAAAAGATAGAACCATATTAAATCCTAAAGTCAAAAAGTGGTACTAAGATTAATCTCATCTTCGTAATCAACTATTCATTTTTCTCAATAATTAATTAGGTGTTGGTCGTCCGACGACGTTGATCTGACTTTGATTATAAATCAAATGTGCATATATGTGTAATTGTATAATATTCGCCCACTTGATTTTATGATACTTGGGAATAAGTCAACTACTACTTGGTTTGGTAGTTGTACTGCCCAATACGTGAATTTGAGCACCGTCGTCATTTAAGTTTCCAGTTTTGTTTATTCGGTTTCAAATAATACATAACTGAAAGTTTTTGTCCAGGCCTGGGCATAAAGTCATCTGAAAACCGATTTTAAACCGATCCGAAAAATCCATTTTTAAAACCGAACCAAATAGTCACAAAATCCGAACGGATAATAAATTTCCCTATCCGAATTATCCGAACCGAATCTGATCCAAACCGAAAACCGATCCAAAATCCGAATGCCTATGCTTACTTTTGTCTGATTTGATTTTTGATATAATTTTTTTTATGAATAAGTAGTTTATTTGTTTTAATACATATAAAACACATATTATCCAAAGTTTTTGGTGGTTGTACCATTCAGTAAGCTTTTAAGAAATGCATAACCAAGCTAGGATTTTGGTTCAATTATATTATATTCTTTGTCATTGTAAATATATAACTAAATCATTTTAACCAAATTATTAAAGTATTTATTAAAACTGAAACTTATAAAAATTTGTTTTGATTTATCCGGTTTAA
This sequence comes from Arabidopsis thaliana x Arabidopsis arenosa, assembly GCA_019202795.1. Taxonomy (NCBI): domain Eukaryota; kingdom Viridiplantae; phylum Streptophyta; class Magnoliopsida; order Brassicales; family Brassicaceae; genus Arabidopsis; species Arabidopsis thaliana x Arabidopsis arenosa. The sequence continues at coordinate 3,304,114 of CM032925.1, forward strand.
TTTGATTTTACACTAATTCTGGTTTCGAATTAATTTCGATTTGATTTTTCTTTCAAAAAGAAATGTCACTGTTTTAAAAAAAGAAAATTTAATTCTGTGTTTGACCAAGAAAAAGCGAATTTTAAGAAAATAAAAATGAAAACCCTTTTAAAATATATATAAAAAAAAAAAAAAAAAAAAAAAAGGGTCCGGTTTACGTATTATTTTGTCCACATCCCAAATGTGAACCGGTTTAGACGCAAACGTAGAGTCTTCTTCTTCTTCTCTTCTCTCGTCTTCTTCAAATAAAGCAACTAAATTTGGTTCAATCTTCTCTTAGTCCAAACTCTCACCACCATGTTCCGCCTCAGAGCTCACGGCAAAAAACCCATCACCATCACCACCTCCACCACCACCACCGCCTCCACTTTCCTCTACTGGTCACCAGAATCTTCCCCCACAACTCTATCATCTCCGACCAACATGGATCCAACCATCTGGTCTAACTTACCAAATCACCTCCTCGAACACATCCTCTCTCTCCTCCCATTCAAAACTCTCCTCACTCTCCGATCAATCTCACGCCATCTCCGATCTCTAATCCTCTCTCCATCTTTCATCTCCGACCATTCTTTCTCTCTTCCTTCTTTCCTCCTCCTCTCTCATCCTCAATCTTTCAACTCCTTCCCTCTCTTTAACCCTAACCTCATCTCCTGGTGCACGTTACCTCTCCCTCGTTCCCTCTCACTAACAAACGCCTCCTCTCTCCTCTCTTCCTCCAACGGCCTCCTCTGTTTCTCCATCTCTCCTTCCTCTGTTTCTTCTCTCTCAATCTTCAATCCCTTAACAAGATCATCAAGATCTATCAAATTACCGTGTTACCCTTTTCACTTTGAGCTACTCTCTCTTGTTACCTTCCCAAACGGTTACAAAATCTTCACTCTTTGCTCTTCTTCCTCCGCCGCTTCTTCAAGATCAGTTTGTCTCTACGATTCCGGTGACCGCTCATGGAGAAAATTCGGCGGCGTTGATCAAGTTTTACCTCGTGGGTTTAATCAAGATGGAGTCTTTTACAATGGTTCTCTCTATTTCGCTAGATCCGAGCCTTTTCTAATCGTGAACGTTGATCTCAACGACGGAAAATGGAACACAGCCACCGGAGACGGTGTTTTTCCGGCGGTTGATGAGATCACGTTTGCTAGATTAGTAAGTGATCCCGAAAAGAATATACTTTACATGGTTGGAGGAATTGGAAGCAATGGGATTTGTAGGAGTATCAAGATTTGGGAATTTAAAGAAGAAACAGAGAGTTGGTTCGAAACTGAAACATTACCGGACATTGTTTGTAAGAAGTTTACTTCGGTGTGTTACCATAACTACGAGCATGTGTATTGTTTGTGGCATAAGGAGATGATTTGTGTGTGTTGTTACAATTGGCCTGAGATTCTCTTTTTTCATGTTGGAAGGAGGACATGGCATTGGGTTCCTAAGTGTCCTTCGTTGCCGGAGAAATGGAGTTGTGGGTTTCGTTGGTTCTCTTATGTCCCAAGCTTGTCTGCTTCTGTTTAGTTTATATGATATTTGTCTTCTTTATTTTTGTTACAGTATTTGTTATTGTTTGTGTTCAAATCTCCTATCAATGGTTTCGTTGGTATCTCTTTGTGAAATAAAAGATTGGTAATATTGGTTATTATCCATGTTAAAAAAATCGCTAGGCGCTAGTCGGGCGCTCGGGTCAGGCCTAGCGCCTAGCAAAGAAATCGGAGATTAATCGAGGATTAATCGGGGATTAGTTTTAGGTTTTTTTTTGTGAAAACAATATATAAGTTGTATTTTCGCAAAGGTTGCCATGTTGTAAGCGTGGTCTAGTGGTTTCTGATGTTGATAATACTTCGTGGCGCGGGTTCAAGTCCCGAACTATGCACAATTATTCAGTTTTTTCATTTTTCTTTAATGGAGGGTAAAACTGTAATTTAATATGTCGTCTTCTTCAAAGGGATGCGAGTTTAAAACCCTAATTTGCGGCAGCCATGGATGCGTTCTTACAGAATCAATCATTTTAATGTGTTTTTGTTGTCTTTTATACCAAAAACTTATAGATCTAACACACTAACTCAATCCAAACTTAGAAAAGGAAAAAAAAACTGAATTTTTCTTAACTATTCCGATTATTTGACCGATTATACTATAATCCCGGCGGTAAGGTGCCGCCGAGCGACTAGCCGCCGTGGAATCGGCCGATTTGGCCGAGTTTTTGAACAAGGGTTATTATCTATGTGCATGTATTTTATAAATGAAATTATGAAACCATAATAATTAGCATTTGTATTAGGGTTAAATTTTCGGTGTAATCATCTTTCGGTTGATCTTGACATTTTCGAGGGGTCTTCCACTAGGGATAAAATTTGCAGCATTGAAAAGAGTGGTTAAGATTGGTTGGGACACTAGGGTTTGACACATTTGAAAGGATTCTCCAACCGTTCAATCAGTCTCCAACATCTCTATACTTTCAAATTTTAGTTTTCATGTTGCATTAATTGTAAAACGGTTTTTTGATGAATATAATTTTACATTCATATAAACAAAACAAAACAGTTTTTTTAGTGAATATAATTTTACATTCATATAAACAAAACAAAACAAAACAAAAACCAATGTACGTAATAGTAATGATAAAAAAGTTTGTGAAACCAATTCGACTCGATTGGATCATATTGAACTGTTGATCAAACGCATGCCTGGCCCGATTTCTAGTCTTGTTTTAAAACCGTTTGTTGGTGTCGTATCTCATAATCCATCCGACCCGAGGAAAGAGTGGGCTTCAAGTATTGGGCTTCAACAAACATTAGGCCCGATACCGTATACTGGACATAAGAAAGCAGGCCCATTTGAAAGTCCATTTATTTTCGAATCTTTGCTTCGGAAAACCGAACGATCTCATGAAGTAAAGAAGGCGCGATGATTGCGGGATCGGTTGACTCGGAGATTCAAAATGGAAGTAATATAGAAAGACGCGATTAGGGGCGTGAAAGAGGCGGACATTTATTATTCCGGATCACGGGTTTGTAACTATAAAAGAGGAGTAGTACAACATTGTAAGGGGACCGGAAAAATTCTGTCTAAATCAATACAAATACACTTTTACTTAAACTCGTACTTCGATTCTTTTATTGATACTCGACCATCGAGACTAGAGACCCAATAAGAAACGAAGAAATTGGTTATTGCGGATTTCGACATCCACACCGTTGACGTCGAGGTTGATAGTATCAATCATTATACGCCATTTGTTAAAGAGGTTACTGTTAATAACTTAGTATGAAGGTTTGTTTTCCGTATTTTTTTGAATTTCTTTTTTAACTAGGAAGTTTTGGGCCGAAACCCATACATCTCCCTAGGCCTGGACATAAGAAAGTAGGCCCATTTGAAAGCCCACTTATTTTCGAATCTTTACATCGGAAAACCGAATGATCTCATGAAGTAAAGAAGGCGCGATGATTGCGGGATTGGTTGACTCGGAGATTCGAAACGGAAGTAATATAGAATTAAAAGCGCGATTAGTGGCGTGAAAGAAGCGGTCATTTATTATCCTGGATCACGGGTTTGTAACTATAAACGAGGAGTAGTACAACATTGTAAGGGGACCGGAAAAATTCTGTCTAAATCAATACAAATACACTTTTTCTCAAACTTGTACTTCGATTCGTTTATTGATATTTGATACTCGACCATCGAGACTAGAGACCCAATAAGAAACGAAGAAATTGGTTATTGCGGATTTCGACATCCACACCGTTGACGTCGAGGTTGCTAGTATCAATCATTATACGCCATTTGTTAAAGAGGTTACTGTTAATAACTTAGTATGAAGGTTTGTTTTCCGTATTTTTTTGAATTTCTTTTTTAACTAGGAAGTTTTGGGCCGAAACCCATACATCTCCCTAGGCCTGGACATAAGAAAGTAGGCCCATTTGAAAGCCCACTTATTTTCGAATCTTTACATCGGAAAACTGAATGATCTCATGAAGTAAAGAAGACGCGATGATTGCGGGATTGGTTGACTCGGAGATTCGAAACGGAAGTAATATAGAATTAAAAGCGCGATTAGTGGCGTGAAAGAAGCGGTCATTTATTATCCTGGATCACGGGTTTGTAACTATAAACGAGGAGTAGTACAACATTGTAAGGGGACCGGAAAAATTCTGTCTAAATCAATACAAATACACTTTTTCTCAAACTTGTACTTCGATTCTTTTATTGATACTCGACCATCGAGACTAGAGACCCAATAAGAAACGAAAAAATTGATTATTGCGGATTCCGACATCCACGCCGTTGACATCGAGGTTGCTAGTATCATTATACGCCATTTGTTAAAGAGGTTACTATTAATAAGTTAGTATGAAGGTTTGTTTTTCTTATTTTTTCGAATTTCTTTTTTTAACTAGGAAGTTCTGGACCGAAACCCATACATCTCCCTAGGTCCGGACCAGCCTTTAATATTTATAGCCATACCAGCTGCCACTCGATCTCGTGACATCTTAAAAACTTTCAGGGTTCTTTTCTAGTCGAGCTATCGACCTCTACTTATAATCAATTTTATCCCTAGATCCGCTTTAATGACTGTGCTAAGTTATGTCCGTCCAATTAAGAAATAACGTTGACAATTAATGTTCCTTATCCCACGTGGATAAATGATAAGTTGATTTGTTTTTTTTTTTAACGTTTGGATTTATTATTTATTGCAAATTATGAGAACTGTTACATAGACGATTCTACAACGGACAATTCATTCCGACCCTTATTAGATCCACGACGGACGACACTTCCTTTTTCATGCTCTTGACGGACACCTTCAATGATCCACGACCTGATGACACTTCTCTCTCTGCGTAGAATCTTGGCGAACGGCTATAATTGTACATCGCTGGAGTTCTCCTGCACACTTGCCTCCATTAATCTGCAAATTTATTAATAAATCGCAGTATCTAGGACTCGAACCCCAGACATCTTGGTGTAGAAGCATTAATTAACCCTTGATCAACCAATGGGCCAAGGGGGCTTCCACATTGAATGATAAGTTGATTTGTTTGTGTCTCGAATTTGAATTAAATTTCAAAATCACAACTCAAAATTATGGAAACCCAATTCTCCTTAGATGGTATGATCATGTGTTGCTCAAGAAGGTGGTGTAAGCCAAGTGACCAGTTCGAACAACTAGGTGATAAACCCCCAAATATTATCTACAATGCTAAATTGCTAGGATAAAAGCCATCAATCCTTTTTCATATGAAGAGTTTGAGAGAATGCAACCAACCAATAAATACCTTGGCATGTATGCAACTAGCTAGCTATTTAGTCAGGTATAAAAATTTCCCCAATTTGTTGCCATGTGTCACATTTAATATCAAACTTCTAGGCGAAATTCGGTAGTGTTAGTGTCGGTGAATATGTGATTGCTATAATGAGTAGATCATATGCTGTTGCGCCCAAAGTCCAAGTAAACTCGGAGACCATATATATATAACTTTGTTGAGGACTATTAAAAGGCGGGCCATCTGACTGTCTGACCATAATCCTTGATAAAACAATTTTAGTAACATGTTAACTCCAAAAATCTTCGAACTCCTCACAATATTTTTAATGATGCGCCGGTTCGAGTGACGCTTGTGACGAAACTAATATTACATGATGTGGTTTCGGGCCTGGGGGGATTACGGGATTTGGCCCAGAACCTCCTGGTATTCAAAAAAAAAAAAAAAAAAATGATGGCCAAGTAAGAACAATGAATGTTTTACCATTGCTATTCTGTCCTGAAAAACCGTGACAAAGATACTCCATAGAGGTGCGTCCAAACTAAAACATTTTTTGTTTACTTTGAACTGATTGTCTCTCAAAACCTCGAGTACCTCTTATACATGTTGTAGATGGGCAATAACATTGTTATTATTTTTACGTTGTCATTAAAGAATTCGGTAATGATATTACCATAAAGTAAACAAAAGCCTATAATGTCTCTCTCCCTAACTCTTCTAACTTTGTTTACCAATGAAATTTAGGCATGTCCACACATTTACTTGCCTTTTTTCTTGAGTTGCATAAAAATTTAAATGCATGAGTTTATGACGCAAAAGATCTAGAAAGATGAAGACATTACAAGAGCCAATTGCTTGGCTATTCTATTTTATGTTTCAGATCATGATCAAGTATCCAAACTATCCAAAAATAGCAAATGTTCCAAAAAATCTAGAGAAAATATAGCAAAAACACTAAAAATAAACCTTTAAACAAAACACAAGATATCATTAAACAAATGTTCTGGGAATAACAAATTTTCACTGTCTTGTCATTCTTCTCATCTCCTAGAGAAGGAAACTCAGGAGATGAGAAGAAAAATTTGGTGGTTGTTTATGAACAACAATATAATACATATCAAATCTTTGACACGACACCAACTTAAAGAAGAAGAAGAAGCTGCATTGATCTTCCCAAAAGATCCTCCATGGTTCAAGGCATGGATGGTTCCTGTGATGATGCTTTTCGTTTTCTTTGTCTTTTCTATTGTAGGAATTTGTCGACGTTGTCGAAATTGTCGCCGTGGTGAAAATTCTCCCAGCATTCATCCTATCACCTAATTATTTAGATTTTGTTTTTCTTTTTTTCTTCTTTCTATAATATAAATCGTTATTGGTGAAATGTATATTTTACAGTTTCACCATATCAGTTTCTTATCGCTTTGATCTAATGAAAGACAAAAAAAAATATGCCAAAAAGTAAGGATAAACACTGCGGAAAAGAATGGTACAAGAACAAGAATGTGACAAGGAAAAAGTTGTTCATTTTTAATCTCGTTTGAAAGCCCACATGATGGTGGGCTGGTGGCTTGGCGGGCCCAGGGTGGTTGGGTGCAACTCCCTCCTTTCTATGGTTCGACTCCTCCTGCTGTTATCAACATTATTGTGGGAAGTCTGTCAGTTGGGCTTTGGTCCAATTGGTTTACCTGGTAGTCAGAAATGCAGGCGGCCTGACTACCCCTGGCACTTAGTCGGAAGGCATTCCAAACTCGGGATAGGCAGAGTGGTAGCCCGTAAGGGCCTAACCGTTAACACGGTGGACCAGTCCACTATGTAGCACCTTGGTGCGTTCTTACCGGGGCCGACCGGATAGCCGATAGGATTTATCAAAAAAAAAAAAAAAAATCTCGTTTGAAATTCAGAAACATGATGTGCAGGAAAATATAATGGTGATGAAAATTCTCAAAGTCAAATTCAATTTCAAATACATACAACAAACGAAAAAGATCAATACATATGAATATCTAGTATATTCTTTTATCATAACCAACTACTTCTCATTCATCGCCATACCCTTGGTTATTAGCTTTAGGAAGATTTATTGAATTATGCTTTTCCAAAAAAAAAAGAAAATCGATATCGAGCATTTACATGAAATTTTAAAGTAAGTTATTTTTTTTAGTTAACTTATGTTATTTCATATTGGCATATATAGGTTTTTAAATAAACAAGGTATATATATCCGGATGGTTTTCTGGGTGGTTAATGTGGCAGGCAGCAATTCAGTGTAAAAAATGGTTGTCTATTGGTATTGAAGCGATCCGAGGGGCATATGTGACTGCTGGAAAGGGAGATATGCATCCAACACATTAACAATCAAATAAACAGAAGACGAAGATGGTTGTACTCTAATGGTTATCCGACGCTCAAGGCCGGCCCGTTATGTAAAGCAAAACCAAAATTGAAGCCCATTAACAAGTGCATTTATTAAATAAAATGCTGAATGTCTTTCTTAAGCTTTTAGGTAAAAGGTTGATGAAAATTCTTCTGATTCAATTTGGTCAGAAAATTTCCCCTTTCGTTGTCAAATTAAGTAGAGTTTTGAGGAAAACATGAATTGGATCTGTGAAGCGGATCTACTTTTGGATCAACCAGTCATGTATTCATGTATTCATGTATATATATATATAATAAATAGATGGATTTTATGCAAAAAAAAAAAAACTCTCTAAGTCGTCAATTTTTATAATTTTACTATCTATCCCAAAAAATGCATATCAATACTAAGAAGTCAAAAATAATACGATCTCTAGATTAGCAAAATGGAGTAAAATGAAAAACCCATGTTTAACAATTTTAACAATCTAATATACATAACAGTAAACGACTTTAGGATTCATAACAAGTAAATGACATTTAGCAAATATTTTGTCTTGCGTTACTTTTAGTTTGGTAAACATTTATGATTCATAATTAGAAAACGATTTTCACCACTATATAGCTCAATAACTAAAAATAATTCCTACAGATGATTAGGATTATTTAACTATAAAATTTACTTATGATAGTTGTTATGAGATCAAGCACCACTAGACCAAGCGACAATAGACCACACATGGGCAACTCCGAGCTCAATCTCGATTGAGCAGCTCCCAGCCCCTTCTCGTTTGGGCAGTTTTTAGATCTCACTATCATGGAAACTTTCCAATCTCTCATGTCATTAGCAAATTTACAAATGTTAATTTATTTTTAAAAATTCGACTTTGTTAATATAGAATAGTCTAGGATATGACCCGCTGTACACCGCGGGATAAATAAATTTTTGTTTCTGTTTTTTATAACTTGTTTATTTGTGTTGTATATATTTGAATAAGATTTTTTTTGTTTATAATCTTATGATTGATTGTATTTGGTTTGTAATAAAGCTAGATTTTACTCCACGGTATATCGCGAGTCGATATTTTGTAGTTGTTTTGTTAATATTTTTTTTTTGTCAACGTTTTGTTAATATTGTTTGTTTTGTTTAATGTGTTTAAGATTGTATAATTGTATTTTAATTGTTAATTATAGGATTTCACCCGTAGTATACCTTCCCGTATTAATATCGACCAAAATCCGTCCCACCATATAACCACGTCTCGTGAAATTAAACATTATTTTGTTATTTTACTTTTTAATAATACTTTATTTAAAAGACATATAATTCGAGTCAATTTAAGAGTTTGCTTTTAAATATTTCGCATAACATTTATATTTTTAATATTTATAGAGTTCAAATATTATAAATATTTTTAACGTATTATAAAGTTTAACTTTGTAAAAATTTTAAATAATTATAATATTCAAATTTTAAGAAATTTATTATACTTCTTCTATTAATAGAAAGATTTCATAGAAACATTGTTAATTTATGTTTCATGATACAAAAAAAAATTATGTATCGAAAAAATCTCTAGATTATATTCAATTGATTTAACCTACATATACGTTAAATTATAATAATTGAAAAAGATAAGAAAAACATATTCGTCTAAGAAATTACGAAATATATTTGCAAGATACACAATTCATGGCGAAAAATAAATATTAAAATTTAGTTATGATTCAAAAAAATGACATTGGAATATTTTTGCGCTAAGATTTAATGGAAAAAAGAACAACATAATTAAGAAATAAAGATCATTGCGCTAAGATAAAAGTTCCATTACAAACACACCAACAAAAAGAGATAATTAATATATGAATCATTTTCAGAAAAATCAAAGAAAAATAAGAGGATGAGTGTACCAAAGCAACATTAATGTGCTCACTCCCATACCTTTTAAACTACACAAAGAGATTAGTTTTTGTAAGATTAAGGCCCTGAATGTTTGGTAGTTTTTTGTTGGTTTTTAGATTCTAGTTTTTGGATTTTGGTTTTTGGTTTTTGATTTTTTTTGTTTTTGATTTTTGGTGTAGATTTTAGTTTTTGCAAAATCTTGAATGGTAATTTGTTTAGTTTTTAGTTTTTCTACATAATATTAATTTTTAAACGTTTTTAAGTTATATATTTTATTTTTTGGTTTATATTTTGTGTTTAAAAATTACTAAAATAAATTTGAATGATAAAAAAATTAAAAAGATGCAGGAAAAAATTAAACATAGGTATATTGCATATAAACATAGGTTTGGTAAATAAAACCAATGATTACATAGAAATAAAATAAAAATTTCATAAGTAATGCCAAAACAATGATGCATAGAAAAGCAAACATAGATTATTGAGGAAAAAACCCATAGAATAGGGTTTTAGTTTTAAATGAATTGGTAAATGGTGAAAATAGCATATTTCAAATAATAAAAAAATAATTGAAAAAAAAATGACGTAAATTTTTTAAAAACCCACAAAACTTGGTTTTTTGAATTCCATGAACAAATACCTAAAATCTGCCAAAAACTGGTTTCCCTATTTTTTAGGGAATCTATTTTTTGTTGAATCATGAATGGTTAATTTTTGGATTTTGGCAAAATCATAATCTAGAAACTGGTCCAAAAACTGGTTCCATTCAAGGCCTAAGTCACGAGGGTAAGTAAAATGACATCCATTTTTTTTTATCAACTTTTTATGTTTAGAGGTGATGTTTACTCTTGGCAAATGAAATGAATATATATAGAGGACATATACGATTAGGGTTAGCTGTGATTCACGATTCCACAAATCTTTGTGAGGAAGCAAGATTTCATGAATTAATTAATTGGCTAAAATTAGAAAACTTAATTCCGGATTTTTTTAGGAAAGTTTCAAATAATGAATGATCTGAATGACTCAAATCCGGGTCAAAATCCGGCTTCAAAAAATAAAACCCCCGACCCGCAAAAAATGAGCAATTTTTTTAATTGATAAATTTTTTAATGATTTATTTTTTGGTTATATTTTTGATTGTACACATACTTTTTTACTTATCGATTGAGTAATATATGTCCGTTTTAAAAAATTTGAATCACATCATATGCATAAAAAAAAACTAAAATTTTATGAAATATATATATTTTATAATAATTCAAAATAATATAAATATAAAAAATAAATAAAAGTGAAATGAGAATCACATATTTATGTTTAAATTAGGTAGATATGTTTTAGGAAATTAGTTCAAACTAGGATGTCTCCCTTTAGGTGCAAGTGCAACAGTAACTGAAATTCATTTTTTGGCAGGAATGAAAAGAAAAGGTTCAATTAAAATTTTGTTGTACTTAAATGTTATTTAGAATTTTTTTTAGGAAAGAAGAAGAGAATATTTTTAGTTACAAAAAGAGTTTTATTTAAGAAGTGAATGGTTGTATCTTTGCAGCTTCTAAAACTCGGTTTTCATAACCCCAAGTGAGTTTTTCTCTTTCCAACATTCAACATCTCATCATCGAGAGGTTATGAAGAAGGAGAGTATGGCTTTTCATGTCCTAGTCTTGGATTCGGTAAATACAAATTTAGGGACACATATAAGCCGGGTTTGGTTATATATATAATTCATATGAGTTTGGCTTAGATAATGCTACTACTTGTGAAATTTTCGATTTTAGCACCAACGCTTGGAGGTACGTTAACAAGCCCGTGTATGGGTCACTTCATTGGCTCACGGACTGTGAAGAAACCAAGGTATTCTCTGTTTTGTCAACTTAATTTTTCTCTTCTTTTCTTTGTAGCAATGAACTATTCTAATTTCATATTACCGGCACTCTAATTTAAGGATGAGTTTCTTCTCATCAAAAAAAATTTTTGGGCTTCTTGTTGTATTCAAATTTCTTTGTTTTTCTTTTGCTATTATAAGATACCTATAATACATGTACCACATAGAGGTTCAACGCATAAAACCAAGCTAATGAAGGGTTCAAATCAGAAGGTGCCGCGATGTACCAATCATTTCTAACTCAAAACTGTGAGGTTTTGCCTAAGTGTCTAAGAGTATCTAACCCAAGAAGAAGGTTTCAGCAAAAGGAACAAAGAAAGGTCACGAGGAGCTCACGTGACGTCTATGCAATTCAACGGAGGACAAAGGAGTAATTAACCTATGTCTAAGCTCAAACTCATTTTGTCTCCTTCCTTTGTACGGAACAGAGCATGCGAGAAAGAAGAAGAAGAGAGAGAGACAGGTTGTCTTGTATAAAAGGGAGTATGCTGAGAAGTTTTAGGGTTAAGAGAGCAAGAGAGAGGCGGCTAAGTTTATAGCTATTCTCTGGGTTTGTGTAACCAAGAACAGAGCTTTCTAGTGGATTTCCGAGTGAATCTCGGCGAGACGTAGCGTTTCCGGTTTGGAACGTGAACTCGTTAAAGTTGTGTGTGCCTGTTTTACTTTCTCTGTTTAAACACACGAGTGATCGAACAAAGAGTGAAATAGAGAGAGGTTCCGCATAAAACAGTTCAAAGCTTCAAGAAAACCTTCAAAGGATCATCAACAAATTGGTATCAGAGCAAAGGTTGAAGAAAGGTGCAAGCTTTAAGAAGAAAGGTGCAAGCTTTAACGAAAGGTACAAGCTTTATCATAAAGCTTGAGGTTTTCTCAACAAAGGTAACATCTTTGTCAAGTTAGAGCTTCAGTTCAAGAAGTTTACCTCTAAAGAGTTAGTCATGTCGTCCGGGATAAGTGGTATAGACAAGCTGACTAAGGGAGGAGACTATATCCTCTGGAAACAGAAGATCCTAGCTCATTTTGAGTCTCTGGATCTGCTAGAAGCCATCAAAGAGGAGGAAGTTGAAGATAGAAGTTCTGGAATCACAGAAGTAACAAAGAAATGGGGAGAAGAATCTGAAAGGTTTCAGATTTTGGAAGAGAAAAGGAAAAAGGCGAGAGCTTTCATCATACTAAGTGTCGAAGATCATATCTTGAGAATGATTATGAAAGAAACGACAGCCTCAGGTATGATAAAGACTCTTGATCAGTTTTACATGTCTAGACCATCATCAAATCGTATATATCTCAAGAGGAAATTGTATGAGTTCGGAATGAGTGAAGACATTTCCATTGAAGAGAATATAAACGAGTTTCTGAAGTTAGTTTCAGAGCTAGACAAAGAGAATGCTGATGTGTCCGATGAGACAAAAGCAATGGTGCTACTTAAGTCTCTTCCTAGGCGGTTTGATAAACTCAAAGATTCTCTGGTGTATAGCGAGTATCCCTTAACATTAGGGAGAGTTATGAGAGCAATACACATGAAAGAGGTGGAGCTGAGTCAAACTGTGAAACAAGAAAAAGAAGATGAGATGGTGGTGTCCAAAACAGAAAGAGGAAGACCAGATTGCAGTGAAAACACAAAAGAAAAAGAAAAGGCTGAATCTGTGTCTAGAAGAAGCGTAACTCCATGTTGCAAATGTGGAGAACGAGGACATGTCAGGAAAGAGTGTTTTAAAGGGAATGAGAGCAACCAGCTGAGAGAAAGGTTTATTGAAAGAAGTGAAGCAACAACGACCAAGTCGAGTAATCAAGATGAGTCTGCTTCATTGGTCTCAGATTTTGCTTCTCTTACAAGAAAAGAATGCTCTGACGTGTGGTTTTGTGACACAGGATGTACCTCTCATATGACCCCAAGAAAGGAGTGGTTTGTAGACTTGAAGATGTTGGAACCCGGAAGTGTTGCGATGGCAAATAACACTAAGTCACAGGTTAAAGGGATTGGAAGTGTGAGAATTCAGAATGAGGATGGAACAACGGTACTGTTGACTAATGTCAAGTATGTTCCGGATATGTCAAGGAGTCTCATATCGTTAGGGACACTTGAGAACAAAGGATGCTGGTTTAAATCCAAGAATGGGATTTTAAAGGTTATCAAGGGATGTCTTACACTGTTAAAGGCTCAAAAGAGTGAGTCTCTCTATATCCTAAAGGGAAGTGCAGTTGTAGTTGGACCAAAAGCTGCAGAAATACTTCAAGGTGAGACAGAGATGTGGCACAGAAACGCTACTCACAGAAATCAAGAAGGTCTCAAGGTTCTGGATAATAACAGAGAGAAGAACAGTGGAAGAGAAGCTGGTGAAGAAGATGTACAGGAGGAAACACAAAGAATCAAGTTTGTTTCTGAAAAACCTGTTACTGAAGAGAAGCTTAAGAACACAAACTCAGAGTTACGGTGTTCTACGTTAACTCCAAGATCAGTAAGGAATTGGCACTTCCTTAAGAAGGTGGAGTGGAAGAAGATAGTGGAAACACTATCTAGCAGCAAAGAAAAGAACTTGATAACAAGAAGAGGAGTCAAGCATTGTGACTTGGAGCTTGACAATATCTGCAGACAAGAAGAAGTTGCGAAAGTCAATTTAAGCACACTGCATCCAAGTGATTCTGCAGAAAAGGCAAACAGATTGATCGTGGAGAAAGAAAGAAAATTGCTGAGTGAGAAAGTGTTGTTAGAAGAAATCTGGGCAGAAGTTACTGCAAGAACACTTCTCTTAGTAGCAAGATCTTCATCGTCATCACTGTTGGATCCGAATAGTCCTACAGAAAATTGGACTGGATCATTATCACGTCACAAGAAGATGAGATTTGAATGCGTTGTTAACGCACACTCAGACCAAGAAGATCAAATCTCGAGATTCAAGAAAAGGAGTTTACTTGTATATCCTCATGGGGTAACAAGTTTCAGGGTCTGGTTATTGGAGCAAGAAAGGTGTGTAGCAAGCAGAGGTATTATGCATCAAGAACCCAAAATGCATAAAGACGACCTGAAAGTGTTGCACACATTTAAGCTGTCAAAGGAATCTCAGGGAATCAGTCAACAGTCTCTAAATGGTGCAAATTGCAACCTATTATCAGTCCAAGGTGGAGCTATTGGAGTTGATTCAAGAATGAGAACTCTCTTGGGAGGAGATTCTGGCTTTCTTAAGATTATATCAGAAGAAGATGATATTAAAGTAAAAGAAAGTGATGACGAAGTTGACAAAGTTAAGCTGCGGGTTTGTCAATCAACAATGGATCAAGTAAGAAGAGATATCAAGCCAAACAAGTTTCATGGGGTTTGGAATGCATTTAGACTAACTAGTGCCAGGATCAAGGAGGAAGACGGACAAGTACAAGTAAGTCTTCAAGAAGAAATTGACGTCAAAGAGAGGTATAAATGCAGGCAGTTTGGAGGAGGAAAATCAGATATCTCTAAGGGTGAAATGCCAAGTTTTGATCCCATGTCTGTGACAAATCAATACTCACAAAGGAACTGGGCTGAAAGTTGTGGAGTATGCAGAAGAAGTCAAGTCTTGACAGAAGAACAGTCTAAGCTTCAAGGTAAAGGAAGAAACCAGTGGGTTTCGAAGGTGAAAAGTAAGAACAAGCAAGAGAGGTTCTTACAAGCTGAGAAGTGCGTCTCAAACAGGTCAGTGATGCACGGTAATGATGAGTCATGTCTTGAGTTGGATCACGTTCGTGTAGAAAGCAAAAATCTACACTTGACTAAGAATGAGTTCATTCTCATGGATCAACCTGCAAGATATGAAGGAAAAGAAACGGGTTGCAACATTTATGATATAGTCGATATATCAAGTGAAAATTCTGAAATCAATCTCCTTAAGTATCTCCTAAGCACTAAAGTTGACTTGGGAAACTTAGATGAAGAAGGGGAGGTAGAGATTCAGTGGTTAGCAGCCAACAGAGACAAGTTTAGAGCAGCAAGTGAGTTGTTTCTAGAAGAATGTCTGAAAAGGAAAATTGAAATGTTCAGTGTGGTTAAGTCCAAGAGTGTTTTTACACTAAGAGAAGATCATTTCAAGTTTAAAGCTACAGCAACAGAGGAGTTGGCATCTCAGAGAAGCTACATGGAGTGTGTTTCAGCTTTAACTGCTGAAAAGAACATCATGAACAGCATGATAAGAATCAGACCTGCAAATTCGTGTCCTGCAGGTGTTATAAGAAGCTTCATGGGTAGTCAACAGGAAGAATCTGAGCTGGTAGTGAGTTGGACACAAAGGAATTGCAGAAAAAATCTGCAGGTCTGTTTAAACAGCAAAGAGAAAAACAGTCAGGTGAGAAGTGGCTGTAAATCTGTTTATGAAATTGATCAAGACAAAAGGAGGTCAGTTCTTCTGTTTGAATTCACAGCAGGTGACATCATAAGTCAGGGAAGAACAGAGGTTCAAGAGGCTGTTGGTTTCAGTTTTGCAGAAGAAACAGAAGTAGTAAACATGATGAGAAAGCTGTTTGCAGAAGATGGTTTTCAACAAGCCATTGTTGAGGTTTACTGTGATTTTAAGAGTGAGACTACTCTGGTCAAGATCACAATATGCCAAAGAGGATTAAAGGGGTTTGATACCAGAAGGCAATTCATAGAAGAAATGATTGCAGAGTTGGTAATCAAGGTTGTTAAGAGTGAAAAAGCTTATCAAGCCGGGAATTTCACTAAAGTGACAACAGGGAGAATGCTTCAAGCAGATATGGAGCTTCTCAAAGTATCACAAGCCTGAGAAGATCTCAGGGTCCGAGATGGAAATCAAGGAAACTAGAAAGGTGAAGAAAGAAGAGTCTTGACACTAAGGCAAGGTGGAGTTTTGTGAGGTTTTGCCTAAGTGTCTAAGAGTATCTAACCCAAGAAGAAGGTTTCAGCAAAAGGAACAAAGAAAGGTCACGAGGAGCTCACGTGACGTCTATGCAATTCAACGGAGGACAAAGGAGTAATTAACCTATGTCTAAGCTCAAACTCATTTTGTCTCCTTCCTTTGTACGGAACAGAGCATGCGAGAAAGAAGAAGAAGAGAGAGAGACAGGTTGTCTTGTATAAAAGGGAGTATGCTGAGAAGTTTTAGGGTTAAGAGAGCAAGAGAGAGGCGGCTAAGTTTATAGCTATTCTCTGGGTTTGTGTAACCAAGAACAGAGCTTTCTAGTGGATTTCCGAGTGAATCTCGGCGAGACGTAGCGTTTCCGGTTTGGAACGTGAACTCGTTAAAGTTGTGTGTGCCTGTTTTACTTTCTCTGTTTAAACACACGAGTGATCGAACAAAGAGTGAAATAGAGAGAGGTTCCGCATAAAACAGTTCAAAGCTTCAAGAAAACCTTCAAAGGATCATCAACAAAAACAATTGAGAGCCAATTTTGTTGTTTCGTTACTCTTTTTTTTTTTTTTGGCTTCTACGGATAGGAGATACAGTAAAACCTCTATAAATTAATACTCTATAAATTAATAACCTCTCTAAATTAATAAATTCTTCCCGTCCCGAGTTGGGACCAGTGTAAAATATGACATAAATCGATAAATTAATAAGATAATAATTTTTTTGAAAATCTCATGTAAACATATGGTCCCATCTATATCATAAATTAATAATTGTATTAACTTATCAATATATATATATATATATATATATATATTATATAAATTTGTATATGTTATATATGAATTACTATGATATCTATTTAAAATATTATATGTAAAAATTTGATGAAATATGATTTTATTATTCGAAAAAAGTTTGTGTTGTTTTTAAACTTAATAATTGTTTCTCTACTTTTAATTAGTTTTTAAAAGATATTGTTTATAAAGAAAAATTTTATCTTTAGATAGAAATTTTTTAAAGAAATTACAAAATTAGTAAAATCTCTCTATAAATTAATAATTATTAATTTATCGATAAATTAATACCTCTCTAAATTAATAAAATTTCCTGGTCCCAACATTATTAATTTATAGAGGTTTTACTGTACATTGTAGTGGCAGTTTTATATAAATTGGAACAAAGTGTTTCTCTCTTGCAGCTGAAACAGAGATGGTTAATGGTTTCACTTTTGTCTTATGCAAATATGGTCACTTTGAAATACCTAAAGTTGAGAATATGAATCAAGAAAAGCAATGAGCCGCTACATGTCACTTCGAAAATTATGAAATATGAGATTCAAATCTAAGAGGAGTCTTAAACAGAGACATGCTTAAAGTCGAGACAAATTTGCAACATGAGACAAATTTTATTTTGTTTTATTTAATAACGTTACAATTGATTACATACGGATAAAAGAAGTAGAAGAAAAGCTAGTTTAAAAGTCCCAAGAGTCCCCTAATACATGACTTCATCATTTCTTCTATGTCTGCGCTTCCACTATACAAAGAAGAAATATTTTAGTTTACGATATTATGATAATTTCATGTTTTCACATTTTTGAAAATTAATTATATCGCTCAATCATTTGAACATTCCAGTGTTAATTACTATTATACTAGTCAAACTTACTTGAATTTACTTCAATTCTTAACAAAATAAATTTATTTATACAAAGAGGAAATATATTTTCTATAGTTAGAAAAAATCGCAATAATCATCAAAATATTTTTTCTTTGATATATTTCCAAAGTTGTTAGATTATTGTTTTTTTTTTTTTTTTTGGAAAATGGTTAGTTGGTTACCTAATGCACGACCAGGTTTGCCGCGGCATCCACGGTAACAAATCTGGAGGCACTTGCTCGGAAGTGCTCCGGTGGTGGCACAACCTTGAATGCAATCTTCATGGCATTGAGCTTTCGTCTCTCCATTTACATTTTCCATTGCTATTACCATTGTCACCACAAACACTATTAAAATCATTGAATTCAACTTAGCACCCATATCTTTAACTTTTTTTGTTGCAAGTTTTTTTTTTTGTACTTAAGAAATAATGAATAACTATCCTCTATTTATAATCTTTTCTAATAGTTATGTAATTCTTATCTCTTATCGTTTCTTTTTCTTTGTTATAGAAACTATGATTTTTTGGTCAAAGTTTCTTTGTTATAGATAATCTTATTTTATATCTTTTTCTGTTTTTAACAACATATTCTTTTTATACGTTATTTTAATAGTCAACAATGACACTTTAGAGAAAGAGAATTAAAAGTCTCATAATAATAGAAACTATGTTTTTTGGTCAAAGTTTATATTTTTAAGATCCTAATACTTTTTCACCACCATAAATACATACGACAACAATATAAGATATTTTTATACAATCATATGTAATTATTTCATTTTTGTGGTTTGAAAATTTGCCTAACTTGATTATAAATACAATTTTTTGTTCTGTTAACTCTCCTGATCTCGTATTCCAACCACATCGTGATAGACTCATTATTCCAAAATCTCATTTCAATAGGTTTTTGAGAATTCCTCTACAAGATCTTTTTTTTTTTATCAATTTTCTATTCGTTTTTATTTTTATTTTTACATAATCCAAAAACCAAAAACAGAATCTAAAATCTAAAATCTAAAAACCCTCTAAAATCTCTCAAACATTCATGGCCTTTATGCTATTGCATATAGCTATATAAGAGAAGTGGATTTGTTTGATTTATTAAAATAATTTTATAATTTTATTTTTGTTTTGAAAAATCATTTAGAAATAGGATTAATGGAGGATTTAACATAATAAAAGATTTTTGATTTTTCCTCAATTAATTTTGATGATTTTTTAATTTAATTAATGTTGAATGACACATGTCATCTTCTTGTGTAATGATGTGGCACTCATATGGAGAGAGTTGGCCAACTTTTATATATATGATTTTTTTTTATTAAAATAAGAAGAGTATATTGAAAGTAGTGTTTTTTATTAACATAATTTTGTATTTTTTTCAATTTTGAATAAATAACTTAAAAGTATAATTGATGGAAGATTTAATGCAATAAAAAAATTTCAATTTTTTCTCATTTAGTTTGGCTAATTTTTTATTTAAATAATACAAAATGACACATGTCATTTTCTTGTGTGATGATGTGACACTCATATGGAGAGAGTTGGCCAACTTTCATATATATGATTTGTTATTTTATCAATAAATCATTATATTTGATTTTCTTATCTATAAAAATCGTATAAATATGCCATAATTAAAGAATTTAGGTGTATTAATTAGTTGTGAAAAGATATATTTTTATATTTTATTAATTAATTTTGTTTTTGGGTGCTACCAAAATTTAAGAAAAAATCCGATTAAAAATTTATGGGTCAAAAATTAAAAAAAAAAACAGACTAGATTGGATTTCTTAAAATGTACTTCAAAAATGTTAAGTAGATGTGATAAACAAGCTAGTCTTTTACACGTAAACTTACTTGTACATGTATAAACATTTCAATGAATGTGTTTTACATGATACCAAATTAACTCTCTATTAGATAGTGCTTTATAATAGTTGTTATAATGGGTAAAGTGAGTGTATAGTCAGATGTTGATATGTCCTACTTTATCCCATGAATATTTAACGTTTGTTAATACTCCGACCAAGAATTTGTTGCGTATACGTCCAAAATAACACCAGCAAGACAATGGAAAGATGTCCACTACTTTTATTTGATATCTGACTATGAATCCCATTTGTCCACTGACTTTTTATCTTTATATATTAATCCTTTGTTAATACGAATCACAATAGTCCAAATTAAACAAAAAAGAGAGAGAGAGGAGAAAATGAGAATGAAGCTGGACACAGACAGTATTGTAGTGCCATTGAGTTTGTTGATAGCTGTTGGATACCATGTCTTTCTATGGAACACCTTCAAACACAACCCTTCTCGTACTTCCCTTGGCATTGATTCCTCCAAACGCAAGTCTTGGTTCCGCGACATCAAAGAGGTTTTTTTCTTTTTTTGACGTTAAATTTATTAGAAGTTTGTTTACGTTCACTCTCTATTGCGCTTATATGTTATGACGATAGAAAATTATTTTCTTTTCAAATGAAACCAAAATTTTTAGGAAAACATAAAAGTTTAAGAAACTTTGATAAGAAGATTAAAATACGTACCGCAAACATAAACACATTTTTTCTTACGTTTTAAACAATTAGACTTTACTTTTTTACCAAAAAAAAAAAATCTTTAGTAGTTGTAAACGAAGGAGGAATAAATGGCGTTTAGGTTCACATTTAACACATATTTTCTGTAAAATTAAATTCACATGTTAGTCCAAAGACAAAATTTTGTGTTATTAAAAAAAAAAAAATCAAATCCCTAGTGTCTTTGTTGTTTTATTTTTTTGATAAATATTAAACTATGAAATCGCATAATTCTTGGGTTTATGTGTAAAAAAAAAAAAAACTATGCAATCGCAAACAAAACATAATTTACGTTTTAAACAATCTAGCTCGTCTTACTTTTTTTTTTTTAACAATCTATTAAAAAAAAAAAAGAATGCAAACACAATAATCGGTGCTTGTGTTTAGATTTTACGAAACTATTTTATTACATGTAAAATCTCAAACACTATATATTTTGCGTTCAGAAATAAAAATATCTAATGTCTTTGTAGTTTATTTTGTATTAATAAAACATTTCTCATTAATTTGGTGATCATAATGAAAACGCAGGGTGACGATAAGACTGGGATGTTAGCAGTACAAAGCTTAAGGAACAAAAAAATGGTGACAATTCTCACCGCTACAATAGCCATCCTTATCTTCCTTTCTCTAGCCGCGGTAACTAACAACGCATTTAAAGCGAGTAATCTCATCACCGCAGCTGATGACATCTTATTTGGCTCACAAAACGCTAAAATCTTCGTCCTAAAATATGCCTCTGCCTCGTTGCTTCTTGCAGCAAGCTTTTTCTTTAGCTCAATTGCCTTAAGTTATTTGATGGATGCAATTTTCCTTATCAACGCGATGTCTAAGAAGCAGGAAGGAGACTGTGACTGCGGTTACGATATCACGGGGACGACTTCGTTTAGGGAGTATACAAGATTGGTGTTGGAGAGAGGGTTTTTTATGGCTATGGTTGGGAACAGAGTTATGTGTGTTTCTATACCGTTGTTGCTTTGGATGTTTGGACCGTTACCGGTGCTTGCATCTTCATTAGGCCTTGTTTGGGTGTTGTATCAGTTTGATTTTCCGTCAACCGCTAAAATTTCTGTTTGTAAAACATAGAGAGAGATATATTGAAAATAGCAGGTTGATTATATTGTTTACATTCATTATATATAATAATGAATGGGAAAAAAAAGAGTTTGAACAGTACAAAAGAGTTTTATTGTTGACAAGTTCAACTTCAACATTCGTTTCTATTATTTGGAATATTCATTTTTTTTTTTTCATTGTTACAAGTCATGATTTCAGATTTATACCAAAATGATTAAGAAAACGTTATCTACTTTAAAACAATTTTTTTTTGTAAAAACGATTAATTAAAACATGCTTTTTGATGAAAATTTCGTAATTTTAAGCGTTTTTTTTTGGTTAATTTTTTTGGCATATGATAATTCTTGCATTCACACAATCTAAATGCAGAAGGTGTGTATGATTCATCATTCTTTGCATGGCTTATGCTAATAAGTAATCACCACCAGTCTGGTTGTTCGACATTTGTTTTTGGTCAGGTTCTACATTGTATGTTAAGTAAATAAATTTACTCTTTTAGTATAATTTAGGGTTCTAATTTTATGGTTGTTAGAGTCCCACATCGGAAAGAAATAAAATCCTTGGGCAATATATATATAGTATGAGGCAAACCTCCTCCCTTGAGCTAGCTTTTGGGTGTTGAGTTAGGCCCATTACTAATATGGTATCAGAGCCAGGTTCAACTTTCTCGAAAGTGGGCTACCATCCGTGGATGTCCAGTCCCACAAACTTCACGCTTCAGATGTCCAGTCCTGAGCGTGAGGGGGGTGTGTTAGAGTCCCACATCGGAAATAAATAAAATCTTTGGGCAATATATATATAGTATGAGGCAAACCTCCTCCCTTGAGCTAGCTTTTGGGTGTTGAGTTAGGCCCATTACTAATAATGGTCTACCTCTAAATACTATATTGTATATGCACATATAAATCGTGCATTTCATTAAAGATAGCACTATCTGATTAGGTGTGGTAGGGTGTCGTGGGATGAAATAAAAACAGTGCATGACATGGGATGCAATAAAATCTTAGAAAAAGTGACATCTAAGATAATTTTATTGATTTATTTATGTTCTTTCATCTCTAAACTAAGAATATATTTTCATGCTTCACAAGACACGTTTGATTATTTGATTCTTGTTCATGTCCCTTTGAAAACATCTAAGATAATATTGGAACAATACATAAAACATTAGCATGTCCGATCCCCTTCGCAGAGACTGCGCATGCACTCAAAAATATTCTTGTTCATATATAGATTCTAACTCGCCTTTTAAAATAATGTATAGAACGGTAATTATGTTAAAAACTAGCTTCCGAAGTAAAATTATGAAAATTACCTGTAATATATATGAAATTTAATTGAATTGAGATCTAAATTAATAAATATTGGTAGTCCTTAAAATAATATATATGACTTTAAGGTACATCTTAAAATACAATTAAAATTAAAATGCTGTTAGTCCAAATAGACTTTTTAGCATATAATAATTACAAAAAGAGTGTCAAGTTCAATGAACGGAATAGACAGAAAAAATGAACAACTCGAACAAAAAATAACCATAGCTAGTCATGAACAAAGAGCAAAAAAAACACCAAGTAAGTTATGTTATTCCAAATGATATTGTCTTACATAAGCCGAGACAAAAGATTGTGATGTAGTCCCATATTAAGGCCATTGTGAGCAAGAGGTGCATACATCCATAGATCATCTGAACTCAAGAGCTACATTGCAAAATTTCCAAAAACGGTTTAAGAAATATTTTTACATGGTTTCTTGCAATACAAGAAACGATCAAGACTCCAACAAGACAAAAGTCGTTACCTTGATTTGCAGCTGCAAGAATTTCACGTAATGGACGGCATCTTCCAGCATTGTGCTTATATCGACCTTTGTCCCATTTGGAACTAGGTTCTGCAATGTCTTTAGCCTATCGTTTATCCTTTCTCTTCGTTTCTGCAACATTCGTCAACATTATTATTCCATAAAACCTAATAACTCAAAATCAGCAACCAAAAGATTAGTTTAGTTTCCTGAATTACCCGCGCGTATAGGCTTTGAGGATCGGAAGCTATCCCTTTATTGGATTTTGCTTTGCGTTTTAGGCTTTTTGATGTATTAGCCACTAAACCTAAAGCCGCCTTCTCATCATCTGAACTATTATAATTGCTTAGGCTCTGACCATCTCTCCAAGCTGTGTTAGGCTCGGTGACCAACTTGCTTTCTGAGCTTATCTTTTGCCTCTTCCTTGGTTTCACCAGCTCCTGCTTTGCGTTAACCGTTATCATTAGCTCATTGCAAAAGAGACATAGAGGAAAATTAACATTTTTGACTTGAACTTACATGTCTTGAGTCATCATCATACATATTCGTTTGGTGATTGGAACCTTCAAGAACGGCCGCATAGTTCCCTTGCAGAATTTTACCAAATGGGAAGAAATCATCAGAAGAAGAGACAACATCAAACTCATTAGGAGCATTGCAAAAGCTCGATTCGTTAGATGAACATTGATCAAAGTTGAACATCCCCAAAAGAGACTCCAATTCACCATCTACAAAAGCTTCATTCTCCATAGTGTGCGTTTCTACAATTGTATATAGCAGCCTGCCAGCTTATATTAGAAGTTTGAGAAGAATAACTTTGAGAAGGAATAAAAATATTTGACGGCTGATTATAAAATCAGGGATTTTAAATCTCATTGTATCTTGAACAAGTCTTAATGTTCTTAACCTACCATGCATGATCAAATACGATTAGTCAACTTGTGGGGTCAATAAAAGCCAAGTTTAGACAGCGTCAAAGAGGTTATGCCACTCCATTGCATGACGAGTACATTAATGTTAGTATATTCTATATAGAAGATTCATGTTTTTCAATGAAACATTTTTATGTACGCAAATTCACAAAGAGAGTAAAGAAATAATATATGGGGCGCCCCCAATGCACGTTATGTACAAAATGTCTTGTGACAATGAACTTGTTTTGTTAGTTTTATGACTTTTGGGAAAATAAATAGTCAATGAAATACTATAATCCAGATGTTAATTTATTTTCCGCAAAACATCCAGTAAGAAAAAAATTCACGATTTGCTTAAACATGTAGATTAATGTCATGTCCGAAGGATCACATAACGAGTCCAAAAAATTTGACTTCACAACTCAACATTTTTACTAACTACGATATTTAAATTATTCTAATTACAAATCGAATCTACTTAACCCGAAAAGAATTGAATACGTAAGGAGGATGATAAACAATATAGAAGAGCTACTTTTTAGTCTAAACAACAATTTCTCGTGACTATAACATGTAGATGCATGCTAATGGAGTCGTTGTCTAATCAGCTTGATTCAAATTCCTATAGTACATATTGTTAAATGATAATGAACAAAGATATAGTAAGAGACCAAAGGACGGCACGGAATAATTTAAGATTCCGACAAGATGAGATTCATACTCGTTTGCTTGTCTTAAGATCACCCTTACATACACAGAATTTAATAAATCAAAAATCATTATCCATTATAAAAACAAAGAAACACAGCTCGGAAATGTATTCTTGTGTCTAAGTTTGAGTTAAGATACAATGCATTAAATCTTACGGATTAGCTGTTCGTTGGTTGTTAGACTTATTTTTGTACCTCCGGTTACTAGACTATAAAGTTCTTTACTAAATATTACATCACAAATATATATTAGCAGTTGTTAAGCTATTGGTGATTTATCAGTTCACGATATGTTGGCAAAATAACCATTCAAAATCTCTTTCCGTTCCCATTGCAAAATCTCCCAAAAGGTGCCCCTTTCGCTTGTGAAAGGAAAAAACAAAGGCTTACATGAACACATTGTATGTGTGAAAGGACATGCATGATCCTTGACCCATATATTTTCCAAGATTGTACGTAAGTGCTCAGGCCACCAAACTTTGCTGGTATACCTGCTTCGGTAGCGAGTCTTAAACTAGCTAGTGGAACCAAGCCTACGAATCATTAACACTTCACTGGGCTTGCCAAGTGGCGGTTCAAATCAACCCAGTACTCGATAATATAACCCTAAATATAAACTTAGGAGAAGATACAAAGTAATCTACAAATATACTTTATATCGAACAATAAAGGGAGCTAGCGATTTTTGAACATATGTGGGCAAAATAACCAGTCAACAAACACCTCCCTCTCCTCTTATCTTCTTACAATTGTTAATCTCACGCACGAGAGAGGTTTAAACTTTAGATTTGCATTAGATATTTTCTTCTATGCTTCTCATTACGTTTTTTAAAAAAAAATTATTTTCTTCATCTAAACTCTGTTCTTTCTTTCAGTACTCATTTATTCATAATCGTTCATTTTTGTACTTTCGTTAATTGTTATGCATGGGTAGTTTTATTATTGGGGTTTAGGGGTTCTCAAATGGGATTCAGGAATTGATCATTAGGGTTTTGATACTCGGAACATATTTAAAAGTCTTCTAAATTTGTGAAACAGCCTTTTGCTTGATTGACGATTTAGTTAGTGAGCTTAGATAGATTTACTTTCCGAAAACTTGATAAATAACCTTAACTAATTTTGAAGAGCAAGCTCATAAATTGCAAATGTTTAGTTATGACGTTTTGTGAGCACATTGAGTTTTTTTTTTTAATTATCTCATTGAATTGTATTAAATATTACACTGGTCCGACCTTTTCTCTACGGCCTTTTGTGCTCCAAGCTAAATACATTCCTTTTTCATGTTTTCTTAAATTTCTTAAGAAATGCAAAATTAACCTCACAGGATGAGAAACATGAAACTATGAAAAATTATCGGAGTTCCTCCTATTAAAAAAAGAGAGAAAAAGAGTGGTCGCAGGCTGTACCTTGCGACCTCTTGTTATCATACAACGCACATTTACTAACAAAATCAATGATTCTTTCTACAAAATGGTGCCCGAATTAATAAATCAACAATGAGCGGCAGCAAGCTGTACCTTGCCTTGCTTGTATTCAAGGCCGGTGCTCGGCACAGATAAAATATAACAAATATTTATCTCTAGGTTGTATATGTTAAGTGATATTTTAAACACATTTTATAGGGGTTTTTTTTTGTTTATTTTATCGAGTCTTTTAGTCAAAACATGTAGTTTTCGATGTCTTTTAGTGTTTTCAGGTTTTTGGTCCGATATATGAACACCACATTCAAGTATATCTTTTTTATTCCTTCTACCTCTTCTTTCCTCGATTGCCTCCCGTGCTCCAAGCCAAGGTACATTCTCTTTCCCCTTCCTTTTTTTCTGTTTCCACAAAAAATTTAGGATATACAAATTAACCTTAGGATGAAATTTTGAAAAATTATCGAATCTCCTCTTAGCTTAAAAATCCTGAAAACATCATCTGAATCCTCCATGTACTGGATAGCTGATGAATTCATACATGCAAACTTCCACTAAAACACACAAAACAAAACAATTAGCCACAATAAGATACAACAAATATTTACCACTTATTGCTAAACAACAAACGGATATCCATCTTGGCAAATTCTTCGTCGTGGACATGAAGTTTCTTCTGAATTCGATTCTTCATCTTCCGTAAGACTTCACCTTCACGAATGACGAACATGAATGGATCCCCAAACGGTTTAAATCCCTAAGAATCCACAAGAATTATAAAAGATGTTAAATTAAATGATTAATGGACAATAAAGACAAGCTATTTTAGCTGTTACCTTGATAATTCTGTGGTTAAAAACGTGAAATAACCTCACTTCCGCATCCTTGTGGGAAAGGTGAACATGATACAAAAGTGCAAATAAATCTACATCAAAAGAAACCAACATGATACAAAAAACCAAGATAATATTATTAGGTGTCAAAGCAAATAGCATTATGAACCTTCTTTATCGCACACATATACGTGCATGATGTGTACATGGAAATCAAAGTATGAAATTTGTATTCCTTTTGTGAAGAGATCGGACCAATAGCATTCTTCAAGGATTCAACAAAATAAGTAGTATTTTTTTTTTTGTCAACTAGCAATATGGCTTACCAAAATGTTTTCACACATATAGTCATCAGAATCATTAAAATAAACTAGCTTAATCAAGCGAAATGATTTGACATCATCATATTATTGTTGATTATCACGGAATGAGAAGGTCCCGTTAAGAATTTATTATTTAGCACCTTTAGTTCTATTATTGTTGCCAAAGGTTAAATGATTATTTTGCTTTCCATTTTTATCTTGAACCCATATCCTAGATGTGGCAATTTAGCCCTTGCATGTACAACCTTTTTTTCATGTTCTTGACCCCCTAGCTTCATAATTATTGCAACTGTAGACATTAATCTTGACTTGAAATTGTTAGTCATTCCGAAATGTTATGGTTTGTTCGTATCTAACATGATGTGTGCCTCTTAAGTCGTAACGTGAGAAAGGGGAGAGATATGATTTTTCAAAGGTTCTTAACCTAAGTCTCTTTTAGAGAATTAGGTTAATTGTTGGAAATTGTTTCTGAATTTGTATAAAGTCCTAATTATATAAGCCATGATACAATTTAGATTATAACATAAATAGTAAAAATGATACAACTTAGATTCTAACATAAGAAAACACCTAATCCTATCGTTAAAAAACCCCGCAAAACCTAATATTGAAAAGAAGACCATTAAACCAAAATAAAACAAAAACACCATAACTCTTATTTCGTATCATAACACAAGTTGTTGAATCTATTTTAGTGTAACTGCAACTCCGGACATTTACGCATTTGAATTAACGAAGAGACAAAACTTCATGATTCTTGATTGCGATTGGGTTGTGGGAAGTAAGTAAGCTCTTTGTTTCTTGTTGTGGAATGTTATGGTCGTCCATTCATCTTTTATATTCAAAGTTTCCTCATTATAATCTACACATTGCGTCCGTTTTCAAATGTTTGGACCAAGTGATGCTATTCGATTTGTTCAGAAATTCTCAAAGGTACAACGTCCCTCCACTAAAATAAATTACTACGTACATATATAATCAAAGTGTCTTAAAACATAAATGAAAAGCTAGATGAAATTTCATTGTAAAATACGGTCTTTATAAGTTATAAAGAAGCAATCATTATTATGTAGTTGGATTCAAAATGTCAACTCTCAAGTCCCAACTTGTGTAACATTTCTCTCCCCACAAACGTGCCAAAATTAATATATTCCAATCTCACCAAATTTTTAAACAATATTTTAATTTACATACTTTCGTTACAACTTACAACAACAACTTGCTCCGCACATATTTCGTTGCAACTAAATAATTAAATGGCCAATTTGGCCACCCACTCTTACTCTTCTTTCTCACGCAACTTCCTCTGCTCTCAAGATTCTTCTCCACACTTCACCTTCTTCTATATATCTCTCTCGCTGCTCTCAAACTAGGTTTTAAGTATTGTAACAATGGCGCTTGAAGCTCTTAGTTCACCAAGATTGGTCGATGATTCCTCAAGATTCAATGGCGTTGAGCAGTGGACTAAAGGTAAGAAACGATCCAAACGATCAAGAACTGATCATCATAACAACCGTCTCACTGAAGAAGAGTATCTAGCTTTCTGTCTCATGCTTCTTGCTCGGGACGGCGGTGATCTTGATTCTGTGACGGTGAAGGAGAAGCTGGGTTATAAGTGTGGCGTTTGTTAAAAGACGTTTTCGTCTTACCAAGCACTTGGTGGTCACAAAGCGAGTCACCGGGGTTTATACGGCGGTGGAGATAACGATAAGTCGACACTATCCACCGCCGTGAAATCTCACGTTTGTTCGGTTTGCGGGAAATCTTTCGCCACGGGTCAAGCTCTTGGCGGCCATAAGCGGTGCCACTACGACGGTGGCGTTTCGAATTCGGAAGGTGTGGGGTCTACTAGCCACGTCAGCAGCACTAGCCACCGCGGATTTGATCTTAATATTACCCTGGTGCAGGAATTCTTGCCGGAGGATGAAGTGATGAGTCCGATGGCTATGAAAAAGCCTCGCCTGAAGTAAGTCTTTGTTTGAAGACTTGAGTTTACCATTGTCAATATCAAATTTCAATTTCAAGGAACAATTCTGTTGATTCTTTAAAAAAGTTTTGAAAATTTTGTATTTTAGGCTATCAGAGGGTTTATATTAATGATGTTTAAAAAATCTAGTCTAAAGTTGTTCATTGTCTACCTGAAACTTTTTGGACGATGGCTATTAGGCTATATACGATTTTCAGTTCCTTTGTTTCTGAAGTAAACATTAGTATCTGTAGAACAAAAGTAGCAACAGCATACTAAATTCATTAGAACACCGAGTCGAAAATATTTACAACTGACTTTCGGTTGTTAAACTATCAAGCGAATTGGCCTCTCTATTTGAATTAGATGATTTCGTTGCATTCTCGTAACTCCAAAATTGCCGATAATGAGTGGCTTTCTTACTTACACTCGGTTTTTGTTAACTTTGACACCTTACTATTGTAGCTGTTTAACCTGTGTCCTCAAACTGCATTCCGTGACCTGCATATTTTAAAAATTAATCCCCATAGCTCTAGTTATAGAGAGGAAAAACCGATAATGACATTGAGATATTGTACCTGCAGAGCTGAGATTGTGTTTAGAAGGTCCCGGCATACGTCGAGCATCCCTTCCTCCTTGACATTCACACGGCCAAGTTCTGCCGCCAAGCTACTTATTTTCCCAACCTGAGCAAATGGCTTTCACTTTTTAATATACAAATATGGATAACTATCGACGCAATAAATGGTAAAAAAACTCTTACATTCCTCTTCCCTCAATCCCTCAATGTTGACAAAATTATGGAGCAAATTATTCTAAGACCGGATTCTAAGCCACTAATTCTAATCAGAGACTAATGTATAAGAAGAGCTACTGGACTATACACTTGACTATAACAGGAGATGTGCACAGTCAAATACGTACGGAGTGTTCTACTCAACATTTTATTTGTCTTAAAAATTCCGTTAAAAGGTTGCGACCTAAACATTATTCGAGTACAAGAGAACCCAAAACTAAACACAATTAGAGAGAAAAAAAGGGTCACCTTTGGCAGCAACAAGCATATGGAAGATGCCATTGCTTGCATAACATCAACTGCTGAACAAATGGCATCCTTAACACTTTGTACATTTACCTGCAATTGGTATCATTTATCATCAGCAAGTATCACAAAAGTTTTTCCCAACACAGTACTAAAAAAACCGTTTGAGTAGAAAAACCAAACCATTGCCCCGCAATCAACAGGTAGACAAAGTGTGCTGCCTTTTAGCGCTTCAGCAGCTCCTACTAAAGAACCCATATAATCCCGGTCCATAACCAACCACTCTTCTAGATGTCCCATCTATACATATGCATGTGAAAAAATTAACTTTCTTGTTAAGTAAGATTCAATTCGAATAAAATTTAAAGAAACTATAGGGAAATAAAAGAAAGAAGCGGAAATGGAAAACAGAAGATAGTTAGAGAGAGCACAAGGGCAAAGGCAGTTCAATATAAGGCGGATTAACATACCTGCCTATTGAGAATAGATATCAGTTTCAAATTCTGCTTCAGGTGCTGCAATTCGATTCTTTTCGCTCTGACAGAATCATATAGCTTAGAGATACTTATCCATGCATTGCACAGTTTTTTCTGCAATGAAAACAAGGCTCCATTAGAGTTTTGTAGGCGTCTCCTTGACAACCAATTAAAAACTAACCACTTAAAATTCAGTCAGTAGGATATATGTGCCATAGACAAGCCTGGAAAACATAATAGATTCGAATTTTCAACACAAGCAGACATGCCTACGACTACGAGTTTGTTTTGATTGAAACTAACGGATTTTCTAAAACTATCAGTGGTTGTCTCATTCAAAGTTCTGAATGTTAAATTGCAAAATTGACTGAAAACACTTATTATGCTAATCTATGTTCAAGATTTAAAGCATTCAGGACAAAAAGGATTGCTAACCTCCGCTCTCATCTTTTGTGCAGATATAACAGCATTTGCTCGTGCATTAGCAAATTGCCATTGGAGCAATCTATTGTGTAATAGCCTCAACAAGTGAGCATCAGCAACTCCATTATCTCTGATCTTCTCTTTACCATCCACAGCAAAATTCGAAATCAAAGGCGTGTTTTTACTCATCGAGCTTCTCACTCTTAGTGGACTCATTCTGCCTGAAGGACTAATCCCTCTTTGAGGAACAACGCCTCTCGAAGGGCTTATTCCTCTAGCAATGCTAGTTCC
This sequence comes from Arabidopsis thaliana x Arabidopsis arenosa, assembly GCA_019202795.1. Lineage (NCBI taxonomy): Eukaryota > Viridiplantae > Streptophyta > Magnoliopsida > Brassicales > Brassicaceae > Arabidopsis > Arabidopsis thaliana x Arabidopsis arenosa. The sequence goes on from CM032925.1 coordinate 3,335,901, forward strand.
TCTCGGACTCGACAAAGCTGCATTCATACCAAATTTACCAGGTGAAGCAGGTCGAATCTGCTCACTTTTTGGAAACAATTGACTTCCTTTTGGGGACAATACAGAACTATCCACAGATATCTTCCTCAGTCCATATGAGCTAGTCTCTAACCGATCCTGCGACCTCGATTGCGAAACTCTCGTCTTAACCACATTGCCACAAACTAGTAACATTTTCCCTCTTCCATTAGAGCTTCCAGAAGAAACACTCTCTGTCTCCAAATCAACACTCAATGAATCTCTCGTTATCCGCGAAACCGGTCTATCATTCACCATGGAATTCTGCAGAGCTCTAGCTACACCATTGCCAGATCCGGTCAGTTTCTTCCTAGTATCTGTAAAATCTACACTTCTACTCAAACAATTAGGTTGCAGAGACCTAGGCCATTGATCAGAGAGCTTCAATTTCTCTTGTTTACCTCCACCACTTCTAGGTGTTGTTGCCGACGAAGTCGTCTTCGTACCTCTCACTGGAGTAATCGGAGATGAAATCAACTTCGATCTATTCTCATTCGAATCCGCTTGAAACGACGCAAACAAGCTTCTCCCAGAAGTCAACAACATTCTCTGCGCTTTAGAAACTTCTCCACGATCTAACGACTCACGACGAGGTGTTGATTTCGGCCGATTTATAGCAACCGACGACGGAGTCACCGGTCGAGTAACGGTCGGAGATTGACATCTCTTCGGTGATGATGATTGGTGAAATAAAGAAGAAGCACCGTCGAGGTATCGTGATGCTACATCTCGTGTTTTTGGCCGGCGATTTGATGATTCCGATGGAAACGACGGTGGTTTGTTATGTTTAGTGTTTGCGTTAAAAGAAGGTGAAATTGCAGCTGTCATCTCCGACATTGAGAAATCAACATTGCCTCGTTATGAATGTGAGAGATTGTATAGAGAAGAATTTTCCAACGGAATTGAGAGATTTCCGGCGAAACTAGGGTTTTGATTTATTGAAAAGCGAGTGAATTTTGCAGTGTTAGTATAAATCTCCGGCGAAGCCGAGAATAGAGTGGGGAAGGTGGGGAGATAATTACGTTAAGTTTTGTGAGAGTATAACTGTCGAGTCGTCTCTTTCCTTTATAAATCATCTTGACTCATCTTTTTTTTACTTTTTAAATTTAAATGAGGACTCTCTTAATTACTTCACTAATCATAATAAACTAGATCATGATCAATACTATAGCACAGATTGAATTTTATTTAATACAAAATTTATATATATTATATATTATTTATTTTAGACTAAAATTTTGATATATTATAGTAGAAAGTGAAAAAATTTATTTTTTTGTCCTTATATATAATATTAGAATAAATATATATAGTTTTATTATGGCTATGAATGGTTGTGAGTTTTTAAATAGTTTTTAGATTATAGATTTTGGTTTTTGGATTTTATATTTTTGTTTTTGGTTTTGGATTTTGCAAAAATAAAAATGTTCTAATAGATCAAAAAGTTAAAAAATAGTTTACTTTACTTTTTGATTTTGATGATATTTTTAAAAAATATAAAATAAAACTATTTTTAAATGTTCCAAATTAAAATATTTTATAAGTTTATTGTAGTATATAAAATTATACATTTAAAAAAAAAAAGTATTAAATTCTGATCCGTTACTCAGTCGGAATTGTTGTTGAATTTTCAACAAAAAAAAATGTTGTTGAATTTATTTTTGTTTAAGAGAAATATAATACTCAAATCTGAATTTTTGACCTGTTACATTTTTTCCATCATAGATTGAACAATTTATATTCGTTTTCAAAAATATAAATCATGGCATATGCGGAAAAAATCTACATTTTTTTAATTATATGGATGATATGATGATTTATTTATTTAACAAAAAATAGAATCATATAAAGATAAGAGGTAAAGTATAATGATTAATAACAAATTAATATGGTAAGTTAGATATCAAATCTTATATGTTCATTTTGATTAGTCATTTAAAAAAAAAAATTAATAATGCATTTTTCGTTTTTTTTTTAACGTCTGGATTTATTATTTATTGCCAATTATGAGAACTATTACATAGACGATTCTACAACGGACAATTTCCTAGTCAAATTCGCATTACCAAACAAGTTCATTAAGTTCACAATGCGTCCTAACGTCAACTTTCGTTGGCTAGAAATACATTGCTCAATCCACATTCTTTCAGGCATTCTATCAAACACTTTTGATGCATAGAAAAACCTAGAATCTACAACAGGGTGATCAATCCTATTCTAGCATTAAGAACATGTGAATCAAAGAACCTAGAGAATGAGAATTCCTAATACAATCAATCCATTAATCCATTGAATCTCCTAATTAGAACCCTAAAACCCAATTGGAGAACTACTCACACATAGCAATAAAAACAAGACAAATCGATGAAGAAAACATAATTGAATTGCAATGAAAATAAGAGGTAGGGTTTAGAAATCTTCTCCAAATTGTCAAAGAGGATGAATCTCTAATCCCAAGGTTGCTTACAAGAGAGAAGTCTCAGAAAAACAGCAGGAAAAAAAACATCAAAATAAAATTAGGTCTCTGGGGTTTTTATACCCAAGTACAAAAAAAAGAAGATGAATCCGGTTTAAGGAAAACCGGTCTGGTCGTCGAGGCTTGGATCGATCGATCCAATGGGTGGATCGATCGATCCCCGACTCCTGGAATAAAATTTCTCGACGTGTGAAGGTTGGATCGATCGATCCCGAGCTCATGGATTAAAAGTCTTAGACGGATGAAGGCTGGATCGATCGATCCCAGGAGGGGATCGATCGATCTAGAGCTACTGGAATGTTGTTGATGGCCGTGTGAAAACAGATCAATCGATCCCCACTTGGGATCGATCGATCTCATGCTACTGACTCCGGTCCTCGATTCCCGCGAGTGTTTCTGGTCCAAATAAGCCCAATAATGCCCGAAAACATCCGCATCCCGCTTAAACACCTAAAACCTGCAAAAGACTCAAGACGCAACCGAAAAGACATAAAAGACGGACTACGACACGACAACTGACTCAAAACGCGGACTAAATCAAGACTCGAAATCGTTAAAAACGCAACACATCAATAGGATTCAAAAATAATTAGTACACCGCGGGACGATATTTTATAAAAAAAAATGAATTTTAAGTTGTATTTGTTTTGTTAATATTCTTTGTTTTGTTTAATGTTTAAGATTATATAAGTATATTTTGATTGTTAATTTTAGGATTTCACTCGTGGTATACCATCCCGTATTAATATTGACCATAACTCATCTCACCATATAACTCTGTCCCGTAAAATTAAACATCATTTTGTCATTTTCTTATAAAATTCCAATAATTGTAATAATTGAAACTTCATAAAAATTTTAATATCGACCCAAATTTCATAATTGTATTTTGATTGTTCTATCGAGAATTCCACACGTAGTATACCGTCCCGTATTAATATCTTTTTAAAATATTTATAATGTTTAAACTTCTTATAAATTCATATAAAGTTCAAATATTTATAATATTTGAAACTTTATAAAAAATTTAATATTATAAATATTTAAACCGTTTTATAAAGTTTAACTTTTTAAAAAGTTTACATAATTATAATATTTAAATTTTAGTAAACTTTAATTATTTATAATATTTTGAATTTGTATATATAACAGTGTTGGATTTTAACAAAAAAAAAATTATTTCGTATTAAAGCTATATGATTACACTTTTGGATTGTTAGATTTAACCCATAAAACATATGTAATTTAGTAACTCAATTATACATTTAGATATTGACCCGTGGGAGAATTTTAACTTTTTAATTTTGATCTTCATAACTTTATGATTTTTGTAGTATATAAAACTGATTGGTGGTGTATGGTTTTTGATAAAATTTAGCTCTTATAGTTAATTTGATAAAAAAAAAAAAAAAAATGTTAGCAATGTGCCATGCTAATTTCATTCTTTGATGTATTAAAATTTGAGATCACTAACCTGAATTTTTAACATTACTTATCAAAGCAGTGATCCGAGCCTCCAATTCTCCCCTTTCTTTTGCACCGACCATTAGCAATCCTAAATTCAGAGATATTATGAGTTTCGTCTACCTATAGAAACAAACAAAATAAAGATGAGGTTAATGGTGCTAACATAAAGATTTGACCAAAATAAGCCATATATACAAAGGAACGTGTAAAGAGTTTTATCTTTACGTGCTATAATGTGTTTAAAAATAAGATGAGAGGTTATGGTAAAGACTAAAGAGTATATATAGGCATCAACACATTAGGTCATAAATCTCTGGGTGACCAAGGAAAATATATTTGATACCTTAATAAAATAGAACAAAAATATTGAATTGGGTTTTTTTTGGAATATACTACTATGAAGAATATATCTGTAATTAATATTTTCTATAAAATCGTTGTAGTCAATATTTTGTGTGAAAAAAAATCACGGAAAGGATTATGTGTGAATAAGTAACTGTAATCACATTAATTATTCGGTTGTTTGGAAAGATTTGCTTCGATATTTATGGAAACTGATTGATTTAATTCGTTTATTAACTTACCCAACACCGAAAATTGTGGGTACGTTTACTTTTGGAGAATTTATTTTGTTAAGATTTTCATATTTTGATAATTAAGGTTTGATTATAAAAAAATGGTAATTAAGGTTTGATTAGGATTAGTTTTTGGTTAGTTGTTTAAATTTCGTAGATATGCCCGAGATTATTGTGATAAAGAGTTTTAATTTCGAATATTTGACTTCCATATGTTAGGATTTGATATCTCGTAACCATAAAAATAGGATATGTTTTAAGAGTTTGTTTATTGATTTGTAAATTTGATTAAGACATATATGTTTTCCAGATTTTATTTGTAGGGACTAAATGTACAATATTGAAATTGTAAAAGGATTTTTGAGGCCAAATCTTCACCAAAAATGTATATATAGATAGTTTCATCCAAGTTGGAACATAAAAATCAAAAATATCCAACTTATAAAGAAGAAACTTGTGAAATTGAACATTTCCAAATGTTTTTTTATAGTCCAATCTTTTATATAAAATACTCGATTTGTGCAACATAAAGAGTAAATAAATATTACTATTTTGTGCGCAAATAAGTATATCCATTCCTATTAGTAACAAATATTATAAAATACTAGAAATAGAAGACAATTTGCATTATTTATTTAAATAAAATAAGTTGAAAAAGTGATAATTGAGAAATAAAATCACAAAGAAGCTCTTTTTCATGATTCCAAGATGTTGAAAAGTTTCATCGTCACTTATTCTACCGCTACAGATCCCACTTTTTGTTTGATCTTTAGAAATTTTTCCATATAATTACGTTATCTTTTCTTATTTCTTACACGAAGTCTTTGTTCTCCTTCTTTAGCTTCTCGCTGTTGTAATGAGATAACATATAGGCATCAAATTTTTGAGAGTAATAAACATACCGTTATACTTAGACATGTATATGGACCGTATTTCTCATATAGTAGACTATGTGTACGATCATCATATTGATCTTCATCATTTTTCTAATCTTCTTTTGAATCAATATAATAAGTACCTTTTTCAAAAAGATTGGTTGGTTCGGGATTTTATTCACAGATCCACCATCTTGGAAAACATGGTTGTGCTTTGATGACAAGGAAACCATAACTATCAACAGAATCTCGCGACATTAAGAGGTGTAGGCTTTAAAATCTCGCACTGATTATCAAAAAAATTAGGAGGATGAAATATAGGGTTCGAAATGTTGGCAGAGTCCGTGACACGCTTGACATGTTCAATATCATATTGGACAGTGTTACATGTATTGGTAGAAAGTATAGCAGTATACCTATTTGTGATGGTTTTAGTGAAAGAAACTTTAGTAAAATGAAAATTACTTTCAGTAGAAAAATAATCAGAACGAGAAACGGAATCAAAATTTCTTGTCATCATATGATAAGTCATATGTGAATTATAAAATCCAACAGAAGATGAAGAGACATGTGAAGTTTGATAAGAAGAAAATAAAGGAGGAGAAGAAAACAAATCTCTATAGTTCATTCGATTAGAGAAATGAATACAAACACGAAAAATAGATCTTGTTGATCTATGGCAATCACTCAAAGATCGTTTTGATCATCAGATATAAGTGATTTTGCCAAAAGCCAAACATGAATGCCTAAATATGATACTCTAGTTTTCTCTTGATTGACATGATCCGAAGATGCATGGAAAAGCTTTGAAGTCCAAAAACTTATATCATAAAGTAGATTTCACGTGTTTCGCTTGTATTAGTCAATAATGCTTAACTGTTTGCAACTTTGGTTTAAAGTCCACTATTATTGGATGGTTACCACATAGATTTTTGGAGCTTTCTGAAATATGACTTCACCTTAAGTACACGGGATTTTAGTTTTCACCGTATCCTTAGATTTTTAGAAAAATACTAAAAATAAAATTATAAGTAATAGAAATAGTACCAAAGAATCAGATACCATCATTAATTTTAGTAGAAATAATACCAAAGAATACCTCTCATCTATCTAAACTTTTAAATTATTATTATTATATATATATTTTTAATTAAATTCAGAGTTATGACACACCAACAAATAAGTACAAAATTATTAGTGGAGCCTTTTGATTCATTTGAGACCTTTATAGTGATAGACGCATGCAGAGGATGTTACAACACACATCTATCTCTAAAATCATAGTTTCTCATCTCTCTCCATATCTCTATAATAATTTGAAAAAATTGAAAAAAAACGCACATACCAGAAACTGACGTGGCATACCAGAAGAAACATGGGCTTTAATATAAAAGATATTTGACCTCGGTTTCTATAACTGGATTAACCATTTTGAGAATGCAAGTGACTCCAGTACATAGTTGAGAACTTGAGATTGCATCTCCCATGAGTAATCCTTGTTGTAACTATGCTCATGGCTAAAAAACTAACAAATTGTTTAATACAGAAAATCTAGCCTTATAAAAATAATTGAATCAAATTTGCTAAAACAATATATTAATATCTGAATATCTTTTGAGAACAATGGCATTAAGACTTAGAGAAAAAACACATTTATTTATGACAGACTTCTTATCATATCTCACTGGCTACAGAATCCAGAATGCCATCTAATATCTGATATCTTTACTAAGATTATCTACTCGAAGCACATAAAAAGGATATTACTAGTTCTACTAAGTTCTCTTCTCGGTTAAGGAAAAACTTTTTATAGTAGATCTTCGTAGTCTTTATTATTGGTTCTTCTTTCTGGTCTTTATTATGCCAGTAGATCTTCGTGGATTTGTTGGGAAACATTGAGATAGCTGAAGAATAAAGACAGTGGAAAATGTTACATAATCGATTAGATCACCTAATCGTCATTGCTGAAGTTTGTGGATAAAATAGTAAACTGTAGAACTGAAAATATTAGGAGAAAAACAAAATTGTTTACGATATATCCTTACCTTTGAGGTTTTTGGTTGTCTTGTCGTGCTGGTTCTACCTGAGAAGCTTCCACTGGCACAAATTGTAATTTAGGTAATCTCCATGCTTCTTATTCATTCCTCAACTTACATGAAGAACAAAGTAGCCGAGAAGGTGTCTCATCTCCCATTGCCGCACAGTTCAAGAGAATGGGTTCTCTCAAGATGAATTAATAAATAGAATCCCGAATCTAATAAGAGATCCAGATATAGAAGTTGATTAAAATCATGAGAAGTGATTTTGATAATCAATGGGCATTAAATATGAGAAAATAGAATGAGCAAGAAAAAGGTTATACCTTCTATCAATCGATGATAGACCTTAAAATCAGAGACATGAAATGACAACTGACACAAAAGGTTGTAACTCAAGAATCAAAGCCAAAGCAACAATAAAATCACGAAAAGCCATGATCTAATGGAACCCATAAAGAAAATAAAAAAGCCAATTTCGTAAAATACTTAGACGCGATGAATGATCAACAAAATAAGCAGTTTATTTTCCGATTGATGTTGCAGAAACCGGAATCAGAAAAAGTAAGAGATGTGGAGTCTTTTTGTAGGAAATAATGTTGTTCCATTGTTGTAATTGGAGGGGAAGTGGAGGATGTGAGATCGTGGGGAAAAGTGTAGAGCAGTTCTGAAGCAGAATGTTTTTTTGTTTTTCTTTTTCTATCGATTTCTTTTTTTTTCTGTGGAGTTTTGATAGTAAAAGTGAAAGAATTGGGACTTATGACAAATGTCAAATGGAGAGAGTTGCAGTTACTTGTAAAATGACTTGTGAATTTGATTTACCCCCACTCGTATGAATTTGATTTCACAGTACGGACACCGGATTTCACCGTCAATAATTTAATAGTACCAAAGAATGAGACTCTATTAATAATGTTAGTTGAAATATTACCAAAGAATGAGACTCCACCAATAAAGTTAGTAGAAATAGTACCAAAGAATCAGATTCCATCAATAATTTTAGTCGAAATAATACCAAAGAATACCACTCCTCTATCTTAACTATTAAATTATTATTATATATATATATATTAAATTCACAGTTATGGTATACTAACAAATAAGTACGAAATTATTAGGAGGAGGCTTTATTGAAATTAATTTAAAATTATAATACGGCTTAACATGCATAATTGTGAATGCATGTCATTTATTGAAATTTAGGAAATTACTTTATATAAAAAACCATAATTTAAAATTTAAAGAGCATATTAAAATTACAATTGTGTGCGGAAATATTCATATCCATTATCCAGTAATAACAAATATGATAAAAAATAAAAATAGAAATAGAAGTTAAATTTGCATTTTTTGTTAAATAAAATAAGTTGGAAAGAGATACTATGGAAATAAAATAATAAAAAAGTTCTTCTTTTACTATCCAAAAATGTTGGAAACATTCTTCGTTACTTATTCCATTACTACAAATTACATCCTCTGTTTTGATATTTTGAGACCGGCCATGAGCTTACGATATTTTCTTTTATTTCTTGCACGAAATCTCAAAGCTTTTTCTTTGTTCGTCTCACTGTTGTAGTGAGATAACATATGTGCAGCAAATCTTTGAGAAGTGTCAAACACACCATTGCACTTGGGACACGTATATGGACCATATTTCACATATGGTATACTATGTGTACGTCCATCATATTGATCATCATCACTTTTCTCATCTTCTTCAGAATGAACATAATAAGTAGTTCTTTCAAAAAGATTGGTTGGTTTGAAAATTTTCTTCGAAGATCGACTAGCGTGAGGAACATGGTTACACTTTGATGTAAAGGAAGAAAAATCTAAATGATGAAGGGCAGCAGAATGTTGGCGCGGATAAATGACACTAAGAGGTGTAGGATTCAAAATTTGGCACTGGTTATCGAAAAAATTTTGAGGATAAAATATAGGATTCCAAATATTAGTATTAGAATCCATGGAACGTTTGACACGTTTAATTTCATGTTGGAAATTATCAAGTGTATTGGTAGGAACAATAGTAGTATACCTATTTGTGATGGTTTCAGTAAAAGAAATTTGAGTAATATGAGAATTATTTTTAATAGAAAAATATTTGGCACCAGAAAAAGAATCAAAGTTTCTCCTCATCATATGATAGTTCATATGTGAATTGTTAATTTGAAAAGAAAATGAAGAGGCATGTGAATTTTGATAAGAAGAAAAGGATGGAGGAGAATCAAACAAATCTTCATGGTTCATGCGATGGTTTATGAAATCATCACCGTAAATATTGAACCTATTTAGATTGAAAGACATATTGAAACTTTAGATGTATCTTACATCATTTGCCTATGTATCATTTTATATAATTTTCAAGTTGGTAAAAAAGGTAAGAAATTGAAATTATTAATTCAAAGTCAATATATTTTGTTATTTAGTTAATTTCAAATTTGGTAACGTTATTTATGACTATGAATAACTTATTTTGGCGTGTTATTTCTTTTGTTGACTACTTAGTTATATTTTTGTATTATGGTTTGAATTATACATTCTTTCCTAAAATTTATAGGATGGTATATATTATGGTTTGAACTTTGAATTGTACATTCTTTCCTAAAAATTTATAAGATTCATTTTAAATGTTGAACTTTATCATTCTAATTATTAAATCATATTGTAACGGTACGGTTATATATACATATTATCGAGTCTTTTTGTCGAGAATATATAGTTTTCGATTCTTTTTAGCATTTTCAGGTTTATGGATCTGTTTTGGTAAAATAGCGAGTTTAGGAGAGGAAATGAGCAAAATACGTCAAGAGGAGAAAATATCCAAGATCAAGACCGACCGGTTGGACAATTGTACCGGTCGGTACAAAAGACTCTCATAACCGATCTGTTACACCTTTAAACTGATCGGTTTCCTTTGTATTTTTTCCTAGTTCCAGGGCTCCGACTCTTTAGCTATAAATACTCAACACTCTATAGCCGCAAAGGCAGACCTTTTTGTGCGATTTTCTAGTTTTTCAAAAGTTGTTCTTCTTTCATTATTTCGTTTAAAGATTGTTAAAATCCTTTGATAATCTCTACTCAAACTCTTGATCCCTTTTTCTATAATGATCATATGTACTTTGCTCATGTGTGAGTAGTCCCATCATTGAGTTTAGAGATTTCAAAGGAATGTATGTTTAAGTTTATTCACAAGTTATTTTACTTTTGGATTGTTCTTCTAGTTCTCTATCTTTGATTATTCTTAATGTTTTAGTTGAATTAAACACTTTTAACTATTGTCTTTAATCGAATTCATCAAGCCATCAACAACGGTGTTGAATCGATAGATCTATCATTAGATAGGCAAAGCTTCTTTAGCCAGCCAAAAATTAATGTTACTAGATAAATACCCACGCTACGCGTGGGTTTGTTTTAAAAGTTGTTAATAACAAATTATTTTGATTGTTCTTGTTGCTAGTTGATCGCCGGCTTTACGCCGCGAGTTTTTTCCGTTTTTTATTTTATTTTGATTTACTTGATGTTATATTTTGATAAATATAATTTTTAATTATCTAATCATTTAACGCATGCAATGAACAACTACTCTTCGTATTAAAATATATTTTCAACCAATATACTCAACAATGCATGACTCACACAATCCGTAAACAATCTTTGTCCTAAACCAATTTTATAGATAGTAATGTTGGGATTATAGAACCTCACAAAATTTGATGACCTTACGTACTCTCCACCCTCAGTGTCATATACAGATAAAAAAAATTAAGAGAAAAACTTACTCAAACCATTAGCTAATCCACTATACTATTATCCACTCATATTTTGAGTTAAGATTACAAAAATTAGCGAAAAAAACTTTGGAGTATATTAAACCAATAAAATAATTTCATTGAAAAAAACATAAAATAACAAAATAATTTAGTATTAGTAGAAATCAATATGTAAAATTAATATTAAATAATATATATAATTAAATAATAAATATATTATTAACTTGTGAAATAGATTTTCAAATCCATATGGCCCATACCTCATGGGCTATTGTGTTTTTCCCATTTGACAATTCTAATTAAAAGATGATGTGTAAAAAAATAAAAGCTGAATCATATTAATGAAATGTTTTGATTGGAAGATAGAAAGCTGATGTGTCAGCTCCAGAATAGCCTAAAATGCTGACGTGGCGGAAAGATGGAGAGAGATAGCCTCCTTTCATATATATGATTATGTTTTGTGAATTGATTGAATTACGATCTTAAAGCTTGTTAGAATTTCCTAAAACAAACGATAGTTTAGTTGTTAGGAAATATCTTTCATACTTAATTATGCAATGCGAGAGCAGGGTAATTAATTATAAGTAATTTAAATTTAAGAAAGAATATTAATGCTTCTATAATTAATGTACTTGTTTTTATATGAACTCTCTTATGACTTCTCTAGATTCAATATTTTTTTAAATATAACTTATTTATTATTTATTTTATTTTATTTTTGAAAATTTCACACGAGTTCTTTTAACTCCTATTTTGTTCTAGCCATGTCTAACTCTATATAGTTTATTGTGTATTTCTTTGGTCTATGTGGATTCAATCTCTAAGTACTACTACGTTTGTACTGTGCACTTGCGATTTTTGTTAAGGGTTAAACCCACAAAATCCCTTCTTGTTCTTACATTTTTTCTGTGAATCCCAAAACAAAATTATTTATCTCTTGGGGTCTTGTGACGGGTTACTCTTGGTTCGGATCTACGATTCAGGTTTCTTTACTTAATCAGTCAAACATTGAGAGAGCAGCAGAAACTTACTCTTGTATTATCACAATGGCCGTATGTTTTGGTTATGCTACTGACATAAATAGTCTAACAATTAGATAGATACTGCTCTCGACATTTCTAAATCCTCAACTAGTTGGTACGTCGTTCTTCGTCCATAATTGATTATATATTTGGATGTTACAATCACCAACTCTGAAAATATATCAATATATGTTAGAGATATGTAGTGGAGTTACAAATATATTGGCTCTTAGACTATGAAAAATATGTTTACTATTGTAAAATTACCAAAACATTGCCACTATACCAAAATATGAGCATTAAGTGGTATAGAGGCAATCATATATATGAAAGTTGGTCAACTCTCTCTATATGAGTGACACATCATCACACAAAAAAATTAGCAAAATTAAATGAAAAAAATAAATAAATATTTTTCACTGCATTAAATCCTCCATCAATCCTATTCTTAACTTATTTCTTCGAAATAAAAATAAAATACAAAATTATGTTAATAAATCAAGCACTAATTTCATTCTACTGTTTTTATTTTACTTTTTTTTTTTCAATGGTCTTTGTAATGACTGAAAATTTATTTGTGTTGTAGTTTTGTTATTTGCTACCTAACATTTTATTAGTTTAGTAAGTTTACCCGAGTCTTTTATCATTATTACTTTTTGTGGTTCATATACGACTTATTATATGGTCTTCTTTCTTTTCATTTTTGTGCCTTATGGTAAGTTGGTAACATTGACATGCAAGTTTTTTCAAGTAATGGGCCTTTAAGACGTTAGACATACCAAAGATTTTAAGACACGACTATTTCTCTTATATGGCTATATCAATGGCAGAAGATCTGAATTGTTGACTTAAATGACTCTTCATTTTTTGCTTTATTTTTCTTATTTTCATAGGAAAACTCTTGAGATCTTATTCAAATGATGTCAATCCAATATTTAATCATGAGCCTTTCCCGATGTGACTGGAGTACTAGACCAAAGAGTACATCGAACAAGAAATTGTTTATTTATAATCAAATTAGGCAAGTTTCAAACTACAAAAGTAACATATTTACATATCATTGTATCAAAATATCTTATATTGTTGTTGTATGTATTCATGATAGTGAAAATATTACGATCTTAGATATATAAACGATTTAGTACAAAAAAAAAATGATATATAAACTATCAGATTTATACATAAATATAACTATAATGAATCTAAAACTGAATCTATACGATCTTTGATATTTAATTGGTCATTTTATTTTTATCTTTTTTTGAGAATTTTGTTTATCTTGATGGTGAATCCAAAGCCATGTTCCATAGACCTCGTCGCAAAATTGACTAAGATTTGTAAAGCCATCAATGTCAACCAATGGACCCCAGAACCTCAAGATTTTGTATCCAATCGGTCTGGAAACACTGGTGGTCATTCTTTGTCCCAAGTATGCGGTCGATACAACTCACTATACCAAGAGAAACACTCTTGTGCAGAGACAAAGGAGAATCAAATGAAAGTACAAAATCTCTAGGACGAACATTGGTTGAAGATCCAAGCTTAACAATACAAACATTTACAGCAGCCTCATCCTTCATATCGATCTTGACCAAAGCAAGATCAATATCGATATTGGATCATATATAACAAAACTCGTCAGGCCTGATTATGGGTTGGTTCTAGGTTCTACGAATCTCAAGTAGTATATCTGTAATTTAATTTTTTTTTTTTTTTTTGTAAAATACATGAGTAGATATATGTTAATTATTATTTCTATTATTATTTTCTTCCGTAATAGAGGTGAATTGTTCCTCAAATTATTTATTTATCTAGATGTATAAGTTATTGTGCACATTTAATTAATTGTTGTATTTATCTAAACTCATATTGTTTTAGCTGAAAGAAGTTAATATAAGATTGAGAAGTAAAAGAATAATAAATTGATATATAAGATAAATGGAAAGAGTTAGAGAATATGCATAAATGGAAAAATAAAATAATAGAAGAGGTGCAAAGGGGTTACCATTAACATTTAAACCAAAATATCAACAACTACCAAATAATTAAGCCTTGCAAACTAAAATTTCTAAAATTTATGTGGTCAAGTGTCCCTAGTGTAATACTATAGCTCCACTACGGCTATTACTTTTTAATATAACAATTTAATTCAATAAGTTGATCTTATAAGCTAGAATTTGAGACTAAAAGTCTAAATTTTGATTTTTTATAAAAATAGAGAAAAATTCGATGCATCTAATAAAGTAGCATCGAATTAGATAAATAATGTCATGAATTATTATTGGTAAATAATATATTTGGTTTTATAAAAAAATATTGTTGTAAAAGACTAATAATACTTTGATGCTATCTTGTACCTGTTTTGAACATTTTATAATCCTAAAATTCCGGTTTAGTTAGATTTACATGTTCATGCTTAATTTTTTACTATCAAATTTAATCAGATTACAACTGGTAATTTAAATCTGCTTGAATTAAATATCAAAGTATTTATATGATTAACAAAAACTAATATAATAAGATCTAAGAAAAAAAGTCAAAATTCTTAGTAATAGAAAAAACAATACTCGTTTTAAGCTCTTTTCTTTTTGGAGAGCTTCTATATTATTCTATATAGATATTATCACCACCAATCAACATGTAATGTCTCAAGATGGTGTTGATATTCGTTTCACGCAAACTAGAAATAGATGATTTCCTTAACATTAACTCATCATATTATTGGCGGCATTTAGAGAGGAACCTTGTTAGTGAGCCTTGCTAATGCTTTGATCGTTGTTGGTTCACCATATAAGTCTTATTAAGAGTGTTGATGATTATGGAACACATACAATCTGGTGGACAATTTGCGGTAACATTAACATTCTGAATATCCGACAATATCAATGTGGAATCTTCCTTGGTGTTGTTGATAATATTAGATAGATAGAACACAATTTCATTCACAAAGTATTGCAAACGATGTTACAATCCATAACCTAAAGTTCACTTAAACTTAACCTACTATACCTACTAAACTAATTACTACAAACGATGTTAGAAATCATAACCAAAGGTCCACTTAACTCAAGTATGTGCAAAGAACAACTAGGCTAATTAACATCCTAATTAGATGTAAAAATGTAATCATAACCAGAAATAACCATACAATTGTACATACACCTTGCATTTTTTTTAAAGATTTACGGAAACTATTACTAGTGTCTTGGTAAAGCTTTAACTTCTTGATCTATGCGTCTATTTTTTGAAAGAAAAACTTTATAGTTGTGTAGAATGTATATACTAATTTCAGAACTCAAATTAAAATTGACTAAAAAGATTTAGATAAGTAAAGAAGATAAAAGATTCACACGAAAAGAATATGTAAGTTTGACAATGGGAAAAAATAAAGAAACACAAAGAGTGTATAAATATCAAAATGCGTTAGTTACATTTAATAAAATCAAAGAGTCGTTAGGTGAAATGTCTAACCAAAAAAGAGAAAAAGCAATCACATCATCACACAATACTTGTTGAATACTCTTTTTAAAGACCGGCCTTTAAATAAGCCCAGAAGCAGCCGACACATATATGAAACAAACACACACACTTGTTTGGACATCAGTATCTAACCAATTGATTCTGACATTTCATCTTTCTCTATGGATTCATTGGTTGATAAATTTTTTATTTTAATAATGACCACTAATTTGGAACTTGGATTTTCTTTCTAGAGAGATATATTAAATAAAGATACCACTATTATTCTTTTCCTTGGAAAAACACTTTGATTTTAAAATTTAAAGAAGTCATCATTGGATTCTCAAGAAAGTGTTTCCTTCAATTACAAAATCCATATTTTTAGCAACTTGGGAGTTTTAAGTCAAGATTTGTTCTGTTTTCTTATGTTAAAAGGAAAAATCAAAGAAGCCAAATAGATGAACATATGTGGTATCAAACTATGTGAAGCATTTTGTATTATATATACAACACTCATGTGATGATATAATCATAAGTACATAGAGGTATGCCATGGAATATATAACAGCTAAATAAAACTCTGCAACCTCGGATTCATTATTTGCGAAATTTGTCAATAAAACCACACCACACTGCAAGGGACCCGTCAAGGCTCTCTCAAATACAACAATGGTTTGGTTTATATTATATAACGGATCAGAATCTTTGGCAAAGATATGAACCAAGAAGATTCCAGCAAGGTTTCTTCCTTTGTTGTTGGATTGTTGGATTGTTGGATTTGTACGTGTTAGATCTTCGTTCTTGTGTAACAGATTCCACATTATGTGTATGTCTTCGTACTCGCAAGAACTCACGTCGTGTTGTAACCTCAAGAGTCCTGCAACACACACACAAGACCATCATTTAGTTTTTTTTTTAAAGATTTAACACACACACAAGACCATCATTTAGTTTTTTTTAAAAAGATTTAACACCGATTTATTCCGGGTTTTATCGAAACATCCGACTAATCCGGAAGGTGAATAAATCCTCCTTAGTAAGGATAAAGAACCAAAACCACAAAGACCTTTAATTCTTGATAGCTCAAGAATCTCTTGTTATAGCTAAAAATTTTCCACCGACAGTTTCTATATATGATCAAGAATCACAAAAGAAAGTGACAAAAATCTAAGCTATATCTCAGAGGAATCTATAAGATTATTTTTTTCGGTTTTTTCATCAAAAGCGATGAAACAGAGGATTTTTAGCCCTTGGTGAAAGGGACCATGGAGGATCGGAGCTTACCGCTATGTCGAAACCCGACGCGAACGGTGAAACGATTCCAGATGCGCCGGGTGGGGAAGGCCATGGTGTTCCACCACTCTCTCCATCTCAGGCCGGCCATTAGATCAAAGTGTAGAGAGGAAGAAGAGAGAGAGAGAATGTAGAAAGGGAGAAGAAACCCAACCCCCAAAAACTGACGTTACAAGCAATAACTTCAACTAAATAGAGAGTCTTATTAAAATAAAAATATTACAATTATATTAAATTATTTTAATAAGAAAAAAATATCAGCCGTATATTCTATGTTTTATTCTAAAAAACATATTACATAAAACAAATCTGATGGAGAAAACATACTGAATAAAATATTGCAAAGACCTTTAGGTCCTCTCTTCTTCACTGGATGAGAAAATAAATCTGATTTCTGACATTCTGGTTTGGTCGATTTGGTTCGGATAGTGGATTTTTGTGATTTGGGTTTTGGAATATAGGTTTCATATAAGATCAATATTTCTTTGGATTTGGTTTGAAATTTTTTTGGTTTAGATTAGGTGTTAAATAATTAAGGGAGACTCACAAATATGTCCCTTTTTCAATACCCCTTTTCAAAAATGCCCCCTTTGGCTGTCCATTTTTAAAAATACCCCTTTTATGTTCAAAATGACTAAATTACCCTTCTTTTAATAAAAGATATAACAAATATATAAGGAAATATAACAAAATTAGGTCCACAAGATACAAAATATTTTTTGGCGGAAAAAGTGATCCCGCAATTTTTTCCGCCAAAACACTTGTAAAAACTTGTAAAACCTTTAAAATACCTTGTAAAATTTTTCCGTAAAATTTTTTCCCGCCAAAAAATTTTCCCGCCAAAAAATTTTTTTGGGGAAAAGTGATTCCGCAATTTTTTTGGCGTTAAATTTTTGGCGGGAAAAATTTACAAGGTATTTTAAATGTTTTTTACAGGGTATTTATAAGGTTTTACAATGTATTTTAAAAGGTTTTACAACGTATTTATAAGGTATTTATAAGATATTATAAGATTTTACAAGCTATTTTATAAGGTTTTACAAGTTATAAGGTTTTACAAGTTTTTTATAAGGTTTTACAAGTTATAAATACCTTATAAAACTTTATAAGTACCTTATAAAACCTTTTAAAATACATTGTAAAACCTTACAAAACACTTGTAAATACTCTGTAAAACCTTTAAAATACATTGTAAATTTTTCCCGCCAAAAAATTTTGCCAAAAAAATTGCGGAATCACTTTTCCCGCAAAAAAATTTTTTGGCGGGAAAATTTTTTGGCGGGAAAAAGTTTTACGGAAAAATTTTACAAGGTATTTTAAAGGTTTTTACAAGTGTTTTAGCGGGAAAATTGCGGGATCACTTTTCCCGCCAAAAAATATTTTGTATTTTGTGGACCTAATTTTGTTTCAAATAAGGGTAAAATGGTCATTAAAAATTAAAAGAGGGCAAACTTAAAAATGGACTCTCAAAGGGGGCATTTTTGAAAAGGGGTATTGAAAAAGGGGCATTTTTAACAATTTATTATAAACATAATTACTTCTAGGCAATAAATAAATTTAAAAAACATATTTAAGATTTCTTGTATATTTAAGGTTGTAATTAATTGTTAATTATAATTTATAAGGGAAATAATTTAATTTAGATAGAAAATTAATCTAGGTTCTGCTATAAACTTACTAATTATTTAATATTAATTTTCTTTTATATCAGATAAATACATATTTAGATTCTGAACGTACAATTGTGAAAAAGTGTAGTGTGATTTTAGTGGGTGATTAGTTGAGTTGTAGCTGTAAAATTTTGCTCTAGAGTTTTTGTTGCAGTTGAGTTTTCTATCACTTTAATAAAAATATTGTAAATAGATTAATTTTTCTTATATTTATTTTTTACTGCATATTAGTACATGATATTTTTTTTTTTGCTGTAAAAAAAAAGTATCATGTATTAATATGCAGTAAAAAATAAATAATTAAATATAAGAGAAAAAATGTGTATAGCTCTTAAAGCACAAAAAAATTGCGGTAGAAAGTTTTAGAGTTACAACAAAAAAAGGTGTTTTGGACTGTCAGATTTTTTTGGAAATTTCTTACGTTTAAAGTATCTTGTACTAATATACATTAAAAAATATAAATATAAGAGAAAAAAATACCTACGACTCTTAAAAATAAAAAGTATGTTGTAGAAATTTTAGGAGTTACAAAAAAAGAAAAAAAAAGAATTTTTTGGACTGTGAGATTTTTAAAGAAAGCTATAGCTTGATTGGTTTAATATTAGGGTTTTAAATTTTTTTTGGAGTTGTATCATAAAGATACAGCCCAACCAATCACACCCTTGATAGTAACAAAAATATATGTAAATGTTTTCGTTACTAATAAAACTGCTCCGTATTATACGGTTCGATCTCTATTCGGAACCATAGTTTAATTTTAGTTTTAATGAGAAAATAATTTTTTTGTCCAAAAAAAAGAGAAAGTAAATTACTTTTTTTAAAAAAATAAATTTGTTTTATTTCTAAAGAATTCCAAAGAAACCCTAAATGCATTGTTTAAGAATGATAACTATAATATTTTATATAAATGGGGACAATTTAATATAATTTTAAATTTTTTTAAAAAAAATCGGCCGACAAAATTTGATTCAAGTTAAATCGGTTCGGTTCAATTATTATGGTTACAAAAAGTAGAGTTTCCACTTTCGATTTTCGAATGAGGAGAATAAAGGAAAATCACTAACTGCGTCTCTTGCCTTTCGGCATGCTGACGTCATAGCAATTAGATCTGCGCCACGTATGATAAGATTCAGTGTGGGTCCCATTTGTCGAGTGCCGTTGAATACGACGAACAATATTAAATTGTCGGTAGCTCTTATAATTGTCTCCACGTGTAGATTTCCTGATGGCTTTAAGATTTCAATTTTGTTTTTTTAAATCTATTTTCTGTGGAAGAAATACGGAAAAACAAATATCATGTTTTTTTTTTCTGACGGCAAATATCTCGTGCCAATTGTTTTTTCTTTTCAAAGAAAATTAAAAATATAATAGGACAAATATATATATACTTAGGAAGAAAAACAGTGTTTTGTTTTGGCCCCTATCAAAGATGATGTTTTATGATTCAAGGAGGCAATATGACCTAAAACGTGGCCTAAGTTTGGTTTGAAATGTGAATTATGTGGTTAACCTCATACTAGTTCTACCTACCCTAATTTATTTTTGGCATTATTTTGTTATATATATAAAGATAAAACAATTTTTTCTTAATGCAAAATCTTACAAGAAAGTAACAACAAATAAAACTTGGGCTATTTTATGGCCCAAATCATAGCAAATGGCATATATATATATGGGTCAAGTTAATGGTAGAGCCATTTCGGTAACTCATGGAACGAAAAAAGTCTTGCATTTGCGTAAGCGAGAGTGACAAAGAAGAGGTAAGAGTGTGTTTTAACAAGTAGTTTTGCTTTTTATACTCCTAAGGATGGAGAGAAAAAGAAGATGGTGAAGTAAGTTTCCGCAGTAAAACGTGATGGAACTTTGAGAATTCCTGATAAATATATGCTTGGATGATCAAAATTCATACATGTTTTTGTCCATATCTATGCGAAACTTTTGCTGCATTGTAGACACCAAAAAAATTCTACTAGTACTAATGGTTGGTTCAATTGAATAAAGAGAATGCGATTGCGTGTGACCAAGAACACTCATCCTTGTCATTGTTCAGCTGTCAGCTTTCGTCTGGTTTGCCATATATGTCAAATAAATCGTCCATATATATGCGCAAGAGCTATTCATCAGCGGCTGCAACCAAAAGATTACAAGTCGAAGTTAAAAAGTGTCTAAAAAACATCCCAAACAATGGAAAAAGTGATAAGATAGATATTTGGTTTACCTGTAGATGAACTGGCACATACTTGAATGTAACGAAATCACAGACCGGCCAATACATAAGTCCATTTTTCAATGTTGGCAGAAGATCTCGCTTCAATCTCGCCAAAATTTCTTCAGAATTTTCACCTAAAAAAGGGACCCGCAACGTGCCAGAACCAAACACATGATGAGCACCATAAATTTACAGTAAAGAGCTAATTCCATTTGAAACAAAGAACACTTCAATCCATAAGCTTGTACCTTGTAAAGCAGCATTGTAGGAATAGAAGACCGTGTTGCTAACAGGTCCGAAAAGAACCTGCCCCATCATTATTTTCTTAAAGGTTGTCAACACATCACGCTTTGGCAATATTTTCGAAAGATAACTGAACCACAGATGCTGTGACGGCCCGAGAAATATCAACCCAAAGCTAGCCATTCTGGCTGTTCTTATCAGGTCAAAAGAACCAGATGGCGGCATCGTGATCATCTGTTGAAAAATTTAGAGAATCAACACAAATCAAAAAACAAAAGGGTCTCTAGTTTCGCTCTGCATATAACTCGAGGAAGAGCACCACAACATGATCATAAAAAGCCTCAAAAGAGAAATCCATAAATGACATGAAGAAAAAGAGAGTTTACAAGAATCCCAAGACACACACCTAAAACTTTTTCTACCTGAGCAATAAGAAGAATTCACAAGAGATAACAAGAAGATACTATTGGGATTGGAATGTGAGTTTTCTGAGCAACCAAATCGATATAAACTAAATTCATCCATTATTCAGCACAGAAAGACTTCAAATTTACAAGAGTAATATACACATTAGTCGATTGGCATGTCGGTTATTCGAGCTACCAAAACAGATAAATCTTACCGGTATTCAGTAAGTACATTCTCCCATATCAAAGCACAACAGTTGAGAAATGAGACTGAACCAGAAATAGGAGTCTAACAACTTAAAAAATAACACCAACCAAACCAAAAAAATCAATCACCAACTTTTAGTGCTATCTCTTACACTAGTACTACATCAATTTGGAATTGTTAAGGTTTGAAACAATGAAAGATTGGTGCTTTCTTCCTAAATCAAAAGATAAAATTCAAAACTTTAACAAAATTCTCTAATTAGTAATGAAATGAGAAAGAACCCTAAATTCCAAAACTGCAAAGATTCAAAAACCTAATTCCATGAGAACCAAACCTGAGAAGTGAGATCTGCGGCCATATAAATGAGAGAAGTAGTGATGCTCTTAGTCATGAAAGGATGTGATTCAAGCTTTCTCAAATACCATCGTAGAAACGCAGGTTGTTTCGAAGAAGACGAAGCATTCGTCGATAGATTTCGCGACACGGAGAAGACACGAGGGATTACGAAATTCCCAGTTTTGCGCAGCTCGTGAAACGATCGGCCGGAGAATCCGAATATCGGTTTTCGACCGGAGAACACAGCTTTCACAAGAGCATTGTTGATTCCGTTAAGAGAACGACGATCGGAGAAGAAACGTTTGCTTAATCCAACGATGTTCATTCTTTGATCTCCGATGCTTCGTTAATGGCGGCAGCTTTACACTGTTTTGATGTATCGGTCTCTGTACCAGAATAAAACGACAGCATTTTGTCTCAACAGACCAAAAGGACATACAGTTCTTAACTAAAACCCATAAACGACACAAAGTTTGATATATCTCTCTCCACGTAACAGAGAAACGACAACGTTTGGCTTATTCATTTAAACGACATACAGTTTTCAAACAAAAACGATAAACAACATAAGGTTACTCATCAGCAATTTTCAGCTCTTTCAACAAACGACATCGTTTCGTTCAAAATTAAAAACGACATACAGTGCTGAAACGAAGCTAATAAACGACATGAGGTTTGGTTAAGGACTAATCTTGTAACATCTGTTTCCCTTTAATTCCTCTTCGTCGAGAGCTCTTTCTCTCTTTGCCTTCCCCAGCTCGAACTTATATCAATGGATCCTTCAATTTTCAAGCTCCTCGAAGAAGACGAGGTTAGGTTTCAAATCTCTCTCGTTTTTCACAATCCAATTCTGTGTGATGACTTGCTCGGTGGATGGAACCGTCGTTGTGATTTCTGATTCCGGTCGAATTGTGTTGGTTAGGATGAATCGATGCATTCAGGAGCTGACGTCGACGCGTTCCAAGCCGCTCTGAATCGAGATATTGAAGGCTCTATGACAACTTCACTACCTCTCGTGACAAACCCAGGTATTTGAATAGCTTGTGGAGCGATTTAGGTGCTTTATGGTTAAAATAAAGATAGTATTTCTTTTGGTTTTCTCTTGGAGTGGATGATTTGGGAAGCTTTGACATGTTAGCAAAGTAATGGTTGTTTTGATATATACATAGTGTTTTTAGATAGGTTATTACTCTTGGAACATGGATAACTAAAGAAGATGTCTCGGTTAGGCTATATTTTAAACCTTGCTAATCTAATTACTTGTGTGGAAGTTTCAATCCTACATTAAAGCAATAGTTAAGGTCATGAAATATTAGTTTGTTAGGGCTTCTGTATGCTAATATCGGCATAAGCTTTGTCATCGCCAATAACCTGTCTAGTTGCTTGTTGGGTAATTAAAATCGACCAATGTGATGGGATTTTGTTAGCTAGGGTAGATAATAGGTTGGTGATGCTGATGCTGTTTTAGTGCAATCTTGATGTTGGTCGTGTGTCTCCTTAAATCGTTATTTTCTGTCTCTGGTACTGGAAGTGATCTCTGTCCTCTTACTCCGCATTAAATATTAAAATGAATTTAGGTTGTGTTCTGTGGGTAGATGTATGAGAGATACTGAATATGCATTTTTTATGCATCATCTGCAAGAATAAAATCCTGGCTTTTGTCCCTTTTTTGGGCATTTATCTGATTTTTCCTCCAGTTTAACTTGTGATTCGAGTTTCATCAACCAATTCCTTGAATTATTTCTGTAGGAAACAACCATTCTCCCAACCAGCAGTTTGCGACATGGAAGAATGGTGTTGGAGATTCTAATATAAATGTCCAGCCGCAGCACATAAATGTCCAGACGCAGCACAGCCTTGAAAGCACTCATATGAAGGAGCAACAAGGATCGGCTATAGAAAATCAACATCAACATGATTTGAAACGCGCAAATGAATCTCATTTACAACATAACCAGCCTCAAGACCTTCATCGAGCAGGTCAACTCTGGGAGAATCCCTCGCAGGTCCCCCAAACAACTGGGTTACCGAAAACTGAAAAGAATCCTACTGGTAATGAATCAGATAGATCACATAATCAAGAGAGTGAATCTCAGTATATGAAACTGCAAAAGATGAGTAGCCAACAGGCTCGGGGAGTGGAACCGCCTGTTAACCCTATGAACCGCAACCCTAAGCAAGTACCATTTGCTGCTTTGCTTCCTACTTTAATGAACCAACTCGATAAAGATAGAGCACTGCAGCTCCGTACGCTGTATGCTAGACTTAAGGTATGTCTATCTGTGAAATCCTTTGACCTGGTCCAAAGCTATTGCATTATCATTTCTTTCCTTCTGATTCTTTTTGTTGCAGAAAAATGAAATCCCCAAAGAGGGGTTCACACGACATATGAAAGATATTGTAGGCGATCAGATGCTCAGGTTGGCAGTTAGTAAACTCCAGCAGGTAGTACCATTTTTCATATTTTGTCTCATGTAGTGACTAAAACCAGACAACCGACTTAGGGTATTAGTTTGTGAACGGAATCATGTCGGAGTTGTCTGTTTAAAATATCTGCTTGCTGGGGATTTACATTTTTTACTTTTGTCCTTTGAATTTAGCTGAATCCAAAGAGTATTGGTTTTTTTTATTAGCTTGAACGCAGATAGAATGATCTGACATGAAATACAACTGGTGATCTTTAAGTCAACTGATTGTTAGAATATATACTTCTATCAAGATTTATCTTTTGTTTTTTTTCGCCAAATTCAGGCTGGCGTCCTTCATAACACTGTATATCTGATATTAGTTTTATGGCACACTTTCTAATCATCCTTCATGATACTGTATATCTGTCGTCTGATGATCTTTATCCAGTTTTTATCTTATTTCCCACTATAATAATAATATGATACGAAAGTTTTAGTCCAATTCTAATTAGGATTTCTATTTCTATTTTCTTCCCTTTTTCGTTTGGGAGTTATCTTTTCCTATATATAAGGTTGAAGCTCGTTGCTCTGCGGTTTATTGGTTTATGGAACCAAAGTTATTCTCTTCGGGAGTTCTTACTCTGTCTGTTCTGTTTTCTACTATTTTAATGAAGGTTTTGCTTTTTGAACTGGGTTCTTAATTCCAAAAAAAATTGTGCAAACCGTTGAAGCATTTGACACATTGGGTCTAGATTCTTCTTTATTTGTAATTTGTGCTCATTGTTTTCAGGTGAACTATAACCAGGGAAAAATTGGAATTCAAGCTCCTTCTACTGGTATAAATTATTCACTAATGCATTCTTTTTATTTTTCTTTCACCATTATCATAAAGCTTCTACACTCTCCGTAGATATGTCCTCTTATTTCCATGCAGGAGCCAATATCATACCTGATTAAATCTATTCATTCGCAGAAATCAATAATCAAAAATCTCAGTCTGATCCACGTGCAGTCCACCTTAATCAACTACCGTCCTCAGCTTCAGGCACCTTAGGCAGTTCAGTTCCGGTGCAGGGACTTACCAAACATCCGCAGCACCAGATGCAGCATCCACCAAGTTCTTTTCCTATGTATACTACCTCTGGTAGTTTTCACACATACCCGGGTCCAAACACCAATGCTTCTGGTTCCTCGTTGAGAC
Organism: Arabidopsis thaliana x Arabidopsis arenosa; assembly: GCA_019202795.1. Taxonomy (NCBI): domain Eukaryota; kingdom Viridiplantae; phylum Streptophyta; class Magnoliopsida; order Brassicales; family Brassicaceae; genus Arabidopsis; species Arabidopsis thaliana x Arabidopsis arenosa. The sequence goes on from CM032925.1 coordinate 3,361,616, forward strand.
CGCACCTTCATGATTCCCATATGAGACATGTGGGACATAACCAGACTATGGGATCAACTGGTCTTGGAGGACCGCCCCAGTCTACCACAAACATGATGACTATGCCCAAGTTTGAGAGGCCAAGTGCTGTAAATGATCCGAATAGGGTTCAAGGTGGGGCTACATTGCACTTCCAGAACAGCTCTTCATTGCCTCTAAATTCTGCACCTGGTCAAGGATCATCAGTGTCCCATGTAAAGCAGGAATCAGTTGATCAAAGTTTTGAAAAGAATAATGCAGCCTCAATGACTACGAATGAGGACTTAGAGAAGGAGTCCTCCAGAATGGTTTTATCCACACCTAACAACATGGCACCTGCAAGCTCTGTTTCTCCTTCCATAACAACTCAACTAGACGCTAGCACAACAGTAAGAGATCTATTAATATCTAGTTTTCTTATTATAAAACTCATTCTCAACTGTTCTTGTTTTCCTCTTCTCTTTGAGCTCCTGGGCCAACCATGGCGCTTCAACAGCCCTTGCATATTTTCCTTGTTATTTCCGACAACCTCGGCATCTATTGTTTTCCTGTTTTTTGTTTTATAATTTCTAATGTAAACAGTAAATGGAAAAATTTCAATTGGACAGTCTCTCTCATTGACATTGTTTGTGTATCCATCAGATGAATTCTCGTGGCCCATTGGGAACCTCTCAAGGAGGACTTAATAATGCTAGGATGCCACCCAAAAAGCCTTCTGTTGGTCAGAAAAAACCTCTTGAGACATTAGGTTCTTCACCTCCACCACCAAGGTAATTGATCTGCTCAGGCTTAGAAACAGGGAACAGTTTTCTTAAGTCACTCTTTCTTCTTTAGCCACTTAAAATTATAATAAGAGAGTTCTATTGTATGGATTTTTACAGCTTAAAACACCTTTCTTTTTGAGTCCCCAAGTAAAAGAAAATCATAATTGTTTTGCATGGATCAACTTGCAGCAAGAAGCAAAAAGTAGCAGGGAATTCTATGGATCAAAGTATTGAACAGCTCAATGATGTCACTGCAGTCAGTGGTGTTAATCTCAGGGTGAGTTTCCTAGTAGCTTCAGTTTTCAATTTAAATCTGGATGTAGATTACTGATTAAATCATTTTTTTTTTTCTGCATTTGGTTTAGGAAGAGGAAGAACAATTATTTTCTGGGGCCAAGGAGGATGGTCGTGTTTCCGAAGCATCTCGGAGAGTTGTGCATGAAGAAGAAGAAAGATTAATTTTGCAGAAACATCCTCTGCAGAGAAAGCTGGCGGAACTTAGTGGGGATACTTCCCATATCTTCTTCTATTTTAATTTCTATTTATTGAATCACTTGGATAAGAAGCTTACATATGGTTTTCATATCTGGCAGTGGCGAAAGCCGGTTTAAAGCAGATAAGCAATGATGTCGAACGGTGCTTGTCTTTGGTGAGATGTCAACTTCTTGTGCATTGTTTGCATATAGTACTTGAGCTTCTTTTTCCCCTTTTTCTCATGTATTTGTGCTTTCAGTGTGTGGAGGAAAGGATGCGAGGACTATTATCCCATATAATTCGGTTGTCAAAGCAGGTCAGTCTAACTTTCTCTTACTACCTGCTTCAACATTTTTTGATATATTCTTTCTGAAGCTAAAAATGCTTCTTCAGCGGGTTGATGCTGAGAAATCTAGACACCGGACTTTTATCACATCAGATATTCGGCTTCAAATCAACGAAATGAATCAGAAGGTGAAGGAGGAATGGGAGAAGAAACAGGCAGAAGCAGAAAAGCTTAAGAAACCGAGTGAGGTCTGTTCTGAGCTCATTATCTATGTTATTATTTTTACTCTGGCACACAGACATTGTAAAATTTGTTCTTTTTGTTGCAGAGTGAAGAAGGTGATGGTGGAGTTGACAGTGAGAAGGAGAAAGAAGATAATCGTTCAAAGGGTTTGAAGGTATGGATAAATTAATAATACATTCTGGAGCTACATTAAATTACCTTTGCAATTTTCTTATAAAAGTGGTTTCGACATGTGAAGGTAAATAAAGAAGATGACGACAAAATGAGAACGACGGCTGCAAATGTTGCTGCTCGTGCTGCTGTCGGAGGAGATGATGCGTTCTTAAAATGGCAATTAATGGCTGAAGCTCGTCAGAAATCTGTATCTGAAGCTGGTAAAGATGGGAATCAGAAAACTACTTCAGGTGGAGGTAAAAACTCCAAAGACAGGCAAGATGGTGGACGACGGTTTTCTGGAACTGGTGAGTCCATTGTATAACCATTTTTTCACTTAAGCGTAAAGAATCAGGAACAAGAACCCTTTACGTGTCCTTCAGCCAAGCCGATGAACAAAGCTCAAAGCTTTTCTCTCGGTTGAAAACCGATAAACCCTCCTCGAAAGCATGAAATGCTGCTAGTGTTAGGAAATGCTAAGAGTCTAGTTGTGATGTGGCTTTTGCCTATTGAGTTAGTTCCTCATGGTTATGGTTTGCGATAATAAGATTTGGATTCTTGTTTGCAGGTGGTCGAAGAGTAGGGAAAAACCAAGGTTCATCGCTTCAACCGAAAGTGGTGAGGACAATCTCTGTGAAGGATGTGGTTGCGGTCCTTGAAAGAGAGCCGCAGATGTCCAAATCCACTCTAATGTATCGATTGATTCAATAGAAAACAGAATCATTATATTTATAAGCTTCTGCTGATAATTTAATCGTCAAGGCTCAAGTTATTTGTATACCATTGTGTCTTGTTGTATTCATCGTTTTTCATGGCCATTTCACAACTCAAACGTCACTTAACAATTCAAAATACCTTGCATCCAATACAAAATTTTAGAGAGGGTAGATGTTTCAAATTCATTTAAAAAGAATACCAATCTTATTAAGTCATATATCTCGTATTTGTAGATTGATCGTAATTTATTACTTCAAGTAATGAAATCTGTGTAATGACCCTATATGTAAACAACAACCAGATCTGTTTTTTAAAACGTCCGAATCATTTTTAAGAACTTGTCACTAGGACTTTAGGACCGTTCCTTAATTAAAATAGGATAAGAATGCATGGGACGGGTGATGTTAAAGTCCTATTGTGGCTTAGATTCCACGATATCTTGCATAGACCAAAAACGCTTTACTCCTATCTCGGGCAGTGAATGGGGGCCTGTTTCAATCAATCTCGAATGCTTCTACAAAGACTACTAAGGCGGGTTTGAACGTACTAGGGCCCAATCGGAGATTTTGGTATAGCTGAACGAAAGAGAGCTGATACCTCCCATATAAGGTTGGAGCACCTTTTAGTGTTAGATGTGTGTGTGAGTGATCATGTCATGGATTTTGTGTGGGTAAGTACACAAAGACATGCATGGTTGTTCGTTAGATTCTTTTATTATTTTACTTGATTTCTTGATCTTTCATCCTTGTACTGTCCATTTTGGATTTCGTTCGATCCTTTTTCACTATAAGCAATGAAAAGGTATTTATAGTCATGGTCAAAAACTGGGTCTTGAGTAGCTAAGAGCGGGTCCTGAAAATTAATGGACAACAAACTAAAAAATTTAGGCATGTACTAAAAAAGAGTAATACGTAGAAGGACATCTTAACGCTTCTACATAAAGTAGAGATCAATTCTGCTTGTGACAGATTTGGAAAATTACCACCCAAAAATTTATTTATTATATTTACGACCGCAAGCATGATTTGGCCCGCTTGTACTCAAGGCCGGACATGGGCATGGGCATGATGTTTTTGTCATGGAGCCTTTCGCGACTAACTGCATTTAGGATTTTCCATGGAGGTGAGTCAATACCACGGTCTCCAAAGCTTTTGCATGTCAAAGAGACCGGAGGCCCTCATATACTCGTGTAGATGGCAGGCTGAATAGTTCGTTGGTCTCTTTCGGATGACACTAATTAATTGACTAGTTTTCCATGTATCACAGTCTAGTTGACGACTAGACCACAACATAAATAATCGATAGAATTTAATATAGTTGCCATGACTTATGTGGTACATAAATAATAAAAATATAATGCTTAATTAGTTCGAATAATATACGTAAACTCGTGAAATTTGTCTACACTAAACCATATATTCAAGTAAAAGAATGAGTTTAAAAACGTAAAAGATCACGCGGACCTTATTGTGGTTTTGTGGTCCTCCCCACCTTCTGCGACTCGCACCTCTTTCCCATTTACTTCTTCACATAAAATACTCATTTTCACTCTATCCAATGCCAAGAAAACAACGTTGTAACTACTATGAACCCATAAATATAATTAAAACACGAATTTCAAATATGTTTATATTGTATCATCGTAACTTTTTTGGATTCGATCTTATCTATATGCATATAATCCATTTTGGAATTGCAAGGATAGACTAGAAGAAAAATCAACTAGGAAAAGTTGTCATACTAATATTAGATGGAAACAATAATAATAGAAAAAAAAAAAGTAACCCCAAAGACTATGATTATAGTTTTTGTTTTGGTGTTTTGGATGAACTTGTAAAGAAAAAAAGAAAAAAAACAATATTGGAGCAAATTTTCTTTACTAGGGTTTGTTTTTAGTAAATATGTGGTGAGTAAATACAATCCTAATGCAACCATCTTATAAATTAATTTAAAAAAAAACCCGATATAAATAAGAACAAGATTTTCTAGTAGTACATATTGATTTTGAGTCATGCAACACTTAAAACTCTTTGACAATTACTAATCCATCACAAAAGTACCAAACTTTCTAATATAAAACGAAAAGAAAAAACTAATGAGACAGAATAAGATGCTACAATATAGATTGATCAATTCAATCCAAGAGATCAAGTTTCTTCCTTTGCACCATCATTCCTTCCTTCTTCTTCCCAGGTTCTTCTGTGATCGTCGACAAACCTTGAGAGAGTAAAAAACAATGTATTTATCTCATGAAATTTGAAATTGTTTTATATATCTAGAAGAGATCCAAAAACGTATATTCATACACATATGTATAAGAAAATGAATATACCAGTTAAGTGATATTTCTCCTTGTGCATCATTCTTCTAAGCTTTGATGCTCTTGCCTCTTCAAAAAGCCATGTAGCCTCCATCTGTTTGCTGATCATTTGAGTAGCATGGTAAGGGATATTACCACGAAAGCAGCGACCATTGACGAACATGATACAATCCATCAAGCTTTCTCTTGAAAGCCCTTTGATATCATAAGCTCTTGACCTTGTCCAAAGACTCTTACCATGCGAATTCACTGGTTCCGACAAGCAAAGAGCTCTTGTGCAATCACTTATAGCCGCATCTACATCTCCAAAAAGTAAGTAACACTCTCCTCTTTGGCTATATAGAATCATTCTCTTTCTCCTAAGTTTCAAAGGACATAAGCCTATCGCTTCGTTATAGCATCTAATAGCTCCCTCTATGTCTCCTACACAAAGCAATTGGTTTGCTTGCTGCTTAATCAAATTTACGACAACACTTGTCTCTGTCAGAAATTCTTGATTCTTACTCATAAACTTTCTCTCCCTCTTTCTCCTCTCTACTTTATTCCTCCATAGTTCTTTCAAAGCCTTTTGGGCCTTGTGAGAGTAACCACAACCTTTGTTTGTGTGGTAATGCATTAAAAGAACCTTAGTTATTCTATCACCTAGGTTTGGTCTGACGTTAAGAGCTTTAAGCTCAACTAGGTCTACTAGATAAAACAAAGACATCTCTAAGACTTTGTACCTTGTGTCTTGATCTTTAAGAAGCAGCAAAAGGCAATCTATACCCATGTATTGCCAATCATCAGAAGACCGGGAGAGATTGCATAGACTCAGTATCATTTCTCTCGATCCCGATACATGTCTTCGCCCTTGTTTACTATAGCAAATAATCCGGATTAGACCGATTCCTGCAGGGGAAGTGTGGTTAACCAATCCACCCCACATTTGGCTAAGCTCCTTGAGAAATGTTTTGTTGCAAATAAGAGAAATACACCTTTGCTTGTAAGCAAAGCAATTAAGTAAATGTAGTGACCAGCATTGGAGCTGACTTGCCCATTCCTCGGCTTTTCGGTCTTCCATCTCTAAACCTCCAAGTCCTCTAGTAAGCAAATCACTGTGATACCTCACTCTTCCTTCTTTTTCTTTAACACTCACAAACTCCTCATACACAACATCAACACATGTCGTTGCAATCTCCATGGCTAATCTCACCACTTCATTCTCGTAAGCAGCCACTGCCTCAAACGTTGTCTCGTAGCTCGCCAAGTGACCTAACGCCCTAACCACGACTCTTTGCTCGACCCAACTCATTTTACCTCTCATAAGCTCAAGCAATGGAGCTATGACCCCAGACTCCACAGCTTTTGCAGCAAACTCAGGGTTCTTCATGGTGTAAGATCCAATGATATGAGCAGCATAGTAAGGAACAAACACATTTTGGCCAGTCATTACCCATTCTACATCCTCAAGACCTTTCTTCATCAACCTTGTCATGCACTCAAAGACCCCGAGAGTTGGTAACTCGGGGTTCTCGGGGTCAGCCATGGCGTATCTCCAGATAAAACTGAGTGTTAGAGCAAGCTCTGTGTCGTCTCTTGTCATGTGCATATCTCTCAGAGATAACTCTAACCATGCTTTTCTAACACAAGGGTCTTTTTCCTCCATGGCACAGAAGAAACAACACGGTCTGGAACCGACAACAACGTGGGACCTGGCCATCTTGTTTGTATTCCTGCAAGAGAAGTGGTCCATGAAAGATCTGAGATTTGCTTGATCTTTTTGGCTGTTCTTGCTGATTAAAGAAGGTTAAAAACAAAAAGGGGAAATAGGGTTTTGTATGTGATCCAGGTGGATATGCAGAGATCAAAGTGGGTTTTTGTTTATTAAAAAAGTGAACTATAGTGGCCTAGTAATGTGATGACATCTAGCGGCCGCATAGGAAAGTGAAAAATGCAAATTGTCCTTTCCGTTTAAACAATTCAAAAAATTGTAAATCGTATAGTATGTAACAGAGACATTTTGTCCACTATTTTATATTGGTAGTGTTCTCTATGAATTTACCTACAAAATTCAACTTGACATAATGCATTTAAAAAAAAATTGGATAGGCTCTCTATAACGATATAATTGTACTGTAAAATTGTACTAGATAATTGTTTCTCAATTTTGAAAATATGATAATTAAGTGGTGATGCATATAGAAGAGATTGATTTGGAGACTTTTCTATATATTTCTCATCTCGCATGTATAGTAGTATTATATGATTTAAGATATAATCTGTTTGTTTTAAACAATAAAAACAGAATTCAATTCTAGAGAAAAAAAAGAAGGGCTGTTGAGTGACACACATCAACATTTTTGAAGATTTTTTGGAAATTAACAACATATGTTTGTGAAGAACTTTAGGTCTACCCATTTTGTTGATGGTCTTTAGAACAATCAAAGTTCCATTCCTGGAAAGTAGATGGACTTACGTCAAGGAAGGAACCATCAAGTTCCCGGGAAACACCTAGGATGCTTCCCGAATACTTTATGACACTCAAGTTAGAAAATCGAAAATTGTGGAAATGAGAAATGAAGTTTGAAGGTTAAAAAAAATAGAAAATAGTGGAAATGAGAAATGAAGAAGATGAAATCGTGGGATAGGGTTTTCGATTTGGTCCGGTTTGGTTGAACCAGATTAAACCAAAATTACTTTCATACCTGGGCCTGGTACTGATCAGTTATGGCACCAGACTGATCAGTTATGGCCCCTGGCTGATCGGTATTGAAACAGTTTGATACCGGTCGGTTTAAGTTCTATACCGATCGGTTTCAATTGTTTTGAAACTCCAAAAATTTGCATATTATGCATTCAATACATGTTCCAAACTCATTCTCATAATACTTCACAATATTATAGAACTAGATATGGACCCGTGCATTACATGGGTTGCCGGTCGAGATTATCGTCGAGATTATCATTCTTAATATTTTTATTTTATTTTTGTAAACTTAACTAAAATTCTATAAACATATATATTTTAGAAAATACAGCATAATTATTTCTAAATATAGATTTATTAGCATAATACGCAATATAAAACATTATTTATAGTTATGTTATACTAATTATTAAATCATCTAATATAAATGTTGGCCTATTTATAAAATTATATATTTTTTTGCTTATTGTGGAAGTTATGAAGTCATAAATGTTCATATGTTGTATTATTGAATTTTAATAAGTTATTTACATCCATCGGAAGAGTGTGTTACATCTTATAATTTTAATGTGGGCAAGATGAGAACAAAACTATGACAATAAGAAAAGTTAAAATTATATAGTTACGTAAACTTATAAACGATATATGTATAATATGTAAACATATAGTCTGAGTTACGTAAATATAGATGTTTTTTAGAAAAGTTTGACGTCATAATAAAATTGTGACAATAAAAGAAGAGAAAATATGAGACCGTCTATATCCATGTCATGTAACTTTACTTGATAATATGAAATATCCTCAACAGAAAAAAACAACCTTATAAAGAATTAGAGAATATACACTAAATAACTTAAGACTAAAAAAAAATTAAGAAAATAACATCATACTAAACATTATCTACTTGCTACATGGCTATTGTCATTTTAGGCCCATATTACCAATTTCTTCGTTTTTTCTTCCTTTTAATTCTCAAATCGCTATGTATCTCTCATTAGATTTCTCTTATTTTTTCTCGAACTCCTCTTTCTTTCTCCTTCTCTCCCTCTCGTCGGATTTCTTCACCACCATATCTTTATTTATTTATTTCCCTGTTTCCATTTCTCGCATTCGTCGGGCATCACTACTCTGACCCACCACCATAACTGAATCTCACTACTATCACAATCACCACCACCATCAATACCAAATCTCGTTAATTCTGACTCACCACCATTATCAATATTTACCGCTGCGACCACCACCAAGCTTGAACCACCATCATCAACACCAACACCACTGTTACCGCCTCTTATCCTCTTTCCCCAACTTCTCTTATTACTCCACCTTCTTTATCTCCTCTGACATTAGACCAAGCCTCTCCGACAATAACTCTAGTCTATGTCTATCGTTGTTCATAATTATTAATTTGCCTCAATTGCCATATATTCATTAGATCTGAATATCACATACTATTTTTAGAAAACATCGTGATTCGAAGTATTTTTCTTATAATTGATATGATATAACATCGTTGAGAAATTAGTTTACTTGATGAGAAAATATGAGACAATCTATTTGTTTATATAAATGTAACTATTTACTATCTTTTTCTTATAGGATTAATAACTGATTGTATAATTTTCTTAATTTTTTTCTAATTTTAAATCTTTTTCTTGTTCAGTTACAAACTTATAAATAAAACGTTTAGCATAATTTTATAATTTCGATTTTTTGGAAATATACATATATATTCCTTATATATATGTACTAGATAAGGCCCGCCTAAATAGGCGGGTGTAATATATAAATATAAATTTTTTATCGATGATATATGAATTTTAAATAATAAATAGTAATCCATACACTTTTTCTAATATTTAATGATTTCTTTTTTTTTTAAAACAAAAATTAAATCTTACACATTCTATTTTGCTATACATTTTAACTATTTATTTCATCGTAATAATCTGAATTTGAATTCTACACATTCTTTCGTATTGATGATATTTAAATCCTAAATAGTAACTGACACACTTTTTATATATTGAATTTTTTTTTTTTTTTAAGAAATTTCAATCTTACACATTCCATTTGGCAATATAAATTACTATCTATAGCATCATAATAAACTTGATTTTAAGTCTTCATAGTTCATCTTAATGGATAAATTGCTAATAATAAATTTATATGAAATCTATATCTTAGTTAATATTAAATATAATTAACAAATAACGAAAAATTTAATAAAAAAATAGAAATCCACAAAAATTATGGAAAACAAACATTGTTTAAAATATAGTTTTTCTATATAACGTAATCTCATAAGTTAGTTTTACCTCATGGCAAACTAATTTTAAATGAGTTAAAATTAATAAATAAATTATTAAAAATATATATATTAACATTCTCATTAAGTAATCGAAAATTCAATCATATAAGCCATTTTCCCAAATATTTTGTGCTTATAATTATGATTACATGCGTTAAAATTCTTAAAATAAAATATAAGTATAACTACACTAATATTCTTATCAAATATTCAAATATTCGTTCGTTCATATAAGCTCATTATTTTTTGTAAAACTTTTGTGTTTTTATTTGACGAATAAAAACACTATATTACGATGATAAATAAAATTTTATCCAATTAAATTAATGTTAAATAACTTATATTGTTGTTTAAAACTTCAACGGTTATTGTTTATTTGTTAATATCCATACTAAATGATTTTTAAAAAATAATTAACACCTGCCAAATCTAATTGACCAATAACACATGTAAAGAGAAAATTATTAGTTTTACTTTTTGATTCATAAATTAGTATTGTAAATATTCTTTTTTTTTTAAGTTTCCTATTTTGTTAATGAAAAAAGTTAAATTGACACATGTCAAAATCTAATCGATAGACTTGACACGTGTCACGATCTTGCGAGTTATTAACTTTGAAAACCATACTTTATATAATAAGATAGTTTTCTTATTATAATCTTTTTTATATTTTTAAAACTGTTTAAATTTATAATTTTGTTATAATTATCTATTAAAAACAAAAATTTTGTTTGTTAGATGGCAAAAACTCTTATGGAAATATATGTATAATTTCATTATAATTAGCTTTTTACATTTAAAAACTGTTAAAATTTATAATTTTTTTTATAATTATCTTTTACTTTCTTTTTTTTTTTTAAAGAAAATTTTATTTGATACATGTCAAAATCTCAGATCGAAAAATTTGACACGTGTCACGATCTCGTGAGTTACTAACTTTGAAAACCATACTTTATATAATAAGATGGTATGACTTATAAAACGTCAAAAAAAAATAAAAAAAAAATCTTAGAATAGATAATTAAGTTTTAAAACACCAAAAGAAAAAAAAAAACGAAAAACTCCCAATATACAACGCTTTTTGGAGTCATTATGGAGGTCATTCCGGGGTTGAGACCAAAGCAAGCACACGAAGAATTTCTAGAACAACAAAAGGAGTCATGGGGACTCGGGGGTTTTTTTTTCTTCTATAAAATACAATAGAACAAGAATATACAAGAAATCATAAAACCTAGGGAAATCATTTATAAAAAAACATGTAAATTCGATTATGATAGTGAAGGTTTTTGAACTTGAATTACTATTGTTAAATTATCTTATTGGTGTTGTAGCGATATGAAAGCAATTACTTAAAGACTAAACGTTTTGTTTGTTTTAAGTAATTCTAACAAGTTTTAGGATAGATACAAAAAAAAAAAAACTTGTTAGGATCTTAAAACTTGTTAGATTTATTTAAAACAAAGCTATACCTCTCTTCGAAGGTAACGGTTGATGAGAACCAGCGTTTCCGTTTCCAGCTTTGTTAAAGAGCCCAACGTGATGTTAACCGAAAGGAGCGATTGACGACTCAAAAACAAGCACAATTCAACCGAGGCGGCAAATGCGAATCTTGTATAGAGATAAAATTACATCTAAAATATATAGAAAGTAATTTTTATGAGATTTAAAGTATATAGATATTTTTTTACTAATTTTTTTATATTTAACAAATAACACATTATTATTTTTAATATCTAAAATATCTTGAACATCGCAAATTTGCGACTGATTTGTGACGGAACATGCCCTCGCAAATTATACCAAATTGCAACCCATTATAAAATAGAGTGAATTTTTGCAGAGGTAAAAATAGGGTATAAAATTAGGAAATAGACAATAGGGAGGTTTGTCTCCGACGACGTCAAAAAAAATGGTTGAAAAGGGGTTTAGTTTTGCCAGTTATTACAAAAAAACCAATGCATATTTTGTCAATGCGAGTGAGGGAGAGGGAGAAAAATCTGATATTTAATAAATGTTCAACAGTTGAATTGACCTTTACGCGGCAACAGACAGAAAGAAGTGACGATTATTAAATGCGACTGGCTTTAGTTTGAATTTATAACAAAAACGTATGTACGGAAATTACAAATTTTAAACCACTAACTTAATTGCATAAATATCTATTAATAAATTTAGATCGATATATAACTCTATGAAAGTGTATGGACATGTAACGAAATTTATAGATGACTATTAATTCCTTAACTAATTGGGACATGTTTAACATATCGTCCATCTACGCTTTGTGGATCTATATGTGGAGGTCCAAAAATTATGGTAAATCTTTATTTGTATCGTGAAAATTGTCTCTTTCGGCAAATAGATGTACCATCTAATTCTCTGGTAAGACAGTGTGAATCGGCGATGTTTTTCTGCTTGATTTGAATGAATTCGAACAGAATTGAGAGAGAAAAAAAGAGAGATATGAACATGAAAGAAAAATAGAGATCCAAAAATCACAAATTAAAAATGAAAAACAAAACATCAGGCGCATGAGGTTAAAATGGACAGAAATAGAGGCTAAAGTTATCATTGTTCTTGGGATTAGATTCATAGTACCGTAAATTTTATTTGATCCAGATCCAGTGTCTCTCACCCCATCTATATCTACTAAATAAATAGTCACTTTAACAAAAACTGCCCCATTCTCCTTCTGACACGTGGCATAAGTCTCATTTTTTACTCTTTTGCTTTGATTTAGACCAACTCTATTACTTTACCCTTTTTTTTCACACGGAGAAAAATTGTTGCCAATTTTTTTTTTTTTACCTTTTCCACTTTCTTTTTGCCACTATCTCACTTTTTCCACTTCTCTCCTCCCAAATACTAATATTAAAAAAAAAAAACTAATATTAAATATAATATTAATTTGTAAAATAAAAATGATAATTGTAAGTTTTTGGGAAAAAATTAAATAGCAATTACTACTTCCGTGCATAGCACGGGCCACATACTAGTTATCTCTATAAAATACCCACATATTTGCTATCCCATACTATCACATATTTACGAAAAAGATAGTCACATTGCAAATATCTTCAGTTGTGAGCTATTAGTATGCCATCGAAAATTTGGGAAACTTGTGAGTACACATCATTCCAAAGCCGTATCAAATTTGCGATCGTGTACTATTATATAAATTTTGTCGCAACCTATTAATTTTGAAAGCAAATCCGTTACTATGCCGGGAAAACGGCCAAAATCAACCCATACTATTTGGTGGCGGGTTTTTTCAACCTAAACTCCGACCCTCTACCATTCTCAACCCGAACTATTGTTAAATTCAAATTTTAAACGTTCAATATATATTTGTTTGGCTTCTTCTTCTTCTTGCCTTCTTGTAACAAATCTGAGCTCGTAAGCCTTTGAATTCGATTGACCTCACAACCATAAATATTTCCCGAGAAAATATCAAAATAAAAGATAAACTTCAACGAATTTCCAATGATATCTTCCTCAGTTTAAAAGCATCAATATTCCTGGATTCGGAGGTAAAAAGAAAAGCTTTGAGTCTTCCATTGACATGGGCGCTTAGCTTATAATACTCCATGAGACACAGATTTATATTCATAATCGTGAGTTTTAGGTGTAATGGAGATTGCTACTGTCGTTAAGGCTAGTGGCGGTTGTGAAGCGGATTGGCGATGGCTTCGTCGATGATGCTCCGTCAAGGATCACGATTGGGGAAAAATCGGATCGCATTCCATAACCTCTCGGAAATATGGTTTTGGCGAAATGGAGTTGCGATCTCCCGTTTCTACTCAAGGTACAAATATCTCTCTAGAAGGAGAGTTTGCATTTGAGTTCTGGTTTCTTCTCCGATGAAGCATTCACTGTGAAGAAGAGGAAGACATAATTAGATTCAAAGAACTCTCAGAGTCAATGAACTTAGTCTTTTGACATTCATTAAAAAGCGTGTGTACTCTCACAAAAGGGATATCAAACATGTCAATGGTCTTGGTAATAAGGCTTTTTCATGGTGACTCAAGTGTTTTGGTTTTCCTAACAAATCTTGCAAATCATTTAGCAAAATCACAGTAAGATAGACCAATTAAAGGGTACATAGCCTTCCTTTCATTCGGATCCACCGTACCAACATTCCTAAACTCAATATATCCCTTGATCTTCTAATAGGGTATAAAGAAATCAGATAAACTGGATGTTGCACTTGGTTGAAAGTCTGGGAAGAGCCATTAGGTTCAATCTCAAGTCGTTATTGTCTGCCTCTTGTTGGACGCCAATTTTGACAAGTTCAAGACATTTCAATTTCCCCAAGAAAAGCCTCATTTGCTGAATCTCCCTACGAGTTCCTCCATATCCTGAGATCTCTAGCACCTTCACTGGCATTGTTGTTAAACAAGACACTCTCGATAATTCACACGATCGACATAAACAAGCTTTGAAGTTCCTCTTTAGATGGAAGCAAGGGCACACGTTTCCACATCTACCTGTAGCTCGATGCACGAGACCCTGAAATTTATATAAAACAAATTTGACATATATGTATAATTGCAAAACAAGATAACAATTTGTCCAAAACGATATTTGATACCTTGATGACTAAATTTTGTAGGTTTGGGGCATTCTTGAGCAGGCGGGGTACTCCTTGCCAGCCTTTATCCTTGTGACTCTCGAATGATAAAGTAACGAGGTTGTTGAACATCACGTAGAAGTTACAGCAGAAATATATCGCCTAATATATATATTATCGAAACCATAAGCATATATATATATACCAAAACAGTGAATGGAAGAGGATGTAGAGAAACTGACCTCAAGAGAATCAGAAGACAAGTGAAGGGTCTTAACGTTGGGGCCTATAGCCCCAAGCAAATGCGAAACATTACCAAAGGTACGAAAATCATTCATTGGAAAATAGTCGTCGTCATAGTCATCATACTGGATAGTAGACTCCCATAATCGAAGATCTAGTCTAGCTTCGACAAGCGAGTCCATATCGCACATAACATAAAAGTTGGAGACATAACTAGAATAGTCAAAGTAGACAAGATTAGAAGTATCGAGCCAAACCTCTTCTTTTTTGTAAAATTTTGTATACTTGGGAACATGGGAATAAATTACAAGCCGCTTCATGAAATCACCTGACACAAGTCCAGTCCAACTTGGCGGGAATGGCTGGCCATCTCCATTACGTATGAACACTTCTTCCAGCCCCGGGCACGAAGCCATGAGATTATCAAAATGAGCATGACAAATTGCAACATCGCCGAGAGAAAGCGATTTGAGCGATGGGAAAATTACAAAACCCTCTTTCTTAGGAACATATTTAATACGACATCCATTGGAAAGTGTGAGCTTAACCAATGTCTTGCTCCAGAAAAAAAAATCTGCATCTCTATCTATCTGATGCCGACACCGCAAGTGTAGTTCCGATAAACCGCGTTGCATCGCGGTGCGAATCCAACCGTTAACACGAGGCTTTTCATAGCGGCCATTCACAGAGAAACTCTTGATGGGACATGTGCTTAACAGAGCAACTGTTTTGTCAACGAAATCAGAGAAGAAGACACACCTTGCTTCTTCGTCGTCTCTTTCGGGGTAAAGAAAGATCGAGTCATCAAAGTTTAGGCTGTCTACAAGAGGTAGCAAATTCCTCCAACTCTTGGACAGAACCGATGTGGAAACAGCAACTTTTGTGGGAAGTGAAGATAGTATTTTGCCAAGAATCTCATCTGGCAAACTGCTGATTAAATCTCTAGAAACTATAGAGACAGACTCGAATTGTCCTTTTTTTCTGCCTGCAAAAGTATTTTACAAAATTACAAAGCTATTAGGTTTGAGAACAAAGTTTTTCTATTGCTAAACATCAGTCTCTTACATCAAAATAATACTTACGTTTTAAGATCGATGCGAGTCCCATACAGTTAAAATTGAGGAAGAAATACAAGCGTGGATAATCAAGATGCAGAGTTTTTAGGGACTTGAGACAAATCTGAGAAGGGACATCGACAAGAGCAAGAAACCTAAGTATCAAGGTCTCTAGTCTCTTACTCTTCTTATTCGTGGGGTACACGTCAAGTAACAGCTTACGCACATTGCGTCCAAATTTAACATTTTTGTTCTTAAAGAAAAATAAATAAAAACTAAGAAAAAGAGAGATATTTACATATACTAATTTATATGTCTATATCTAAATTTTTTTAACTTTATTTTTCTTAACCAAAAGGAAAATTAACAATTTTCTTATAACATGTGTTATTGGTCAATTAAACTTTTGTATGTATCAATGTTTTAAAAAATCTTCTAGCATGGATATTATCCAATGTTCAAAAAAGCGCTAGGAGCTAAACGGGCGGTGTCCCAGTGCCTAGCGGTTAGAACGTTTAATCGGGGTATCGACGATTTTATGCACTTACAACATAACTCATTATAAATATGATATTATAGATAAAAATCATCTATAATTAGAAAAATAAAAATATTAAATCGTAAACAAAAATCAGATAAAAAAAATATTTAGTTAATTCACATCAAACAATATGGAGAAAATCACATTTTTAACCTTCAAAGTATCATCGGGTAGCACTTTATATATCGACATAATTTCACTAACACTATAAACCATAAAAATAATTTTACTAACATTATAAACCTTAACGTCAATCAACGCAGAATAGTTAAATATTTGTTAATTTAATTCAATTTTTAATTAGATACCGAAGCACAAGAAAAACTTCAAATAGAAGAGTCAAAAACAAAAAATGAAGATATGACGTTTCCACTCTCTTAAATGGTTAAATTGTAATAAAATGAATTTAAATTAAAATTAAACAAACATAAATTTAATTATTCCATGTTGACAGATGTTATTGTTCCGTCATCTTTTATGGCGGCACAACAAGAAAGATAGTTTTAAGTTGTATGGTGTTGGTGTTGGTGTTGGTAAAAATATATTGGTAGTTTAAAGTGTAGTGGAATTCTCTCGATGTTTAAAGTACTACCCGATGACACTTTCAAGGTAAAAAATGTGCCTTTAGAAAATCACATTTTAAACCTTCAAAGTATCACCGGTTAGAATTTTAAACCTCGACATAATTTCACTAACACTATGAACCATAAAAATAATTTTACTAACATTATAAACCTTAAAACTAGCTTTCCTGTTTGCGCCACCATAAAAAAAATGATGGAACATTAACGTTCATTAACGCAGAATAGTTAAATATTCGTTTATTTAAGTTTAATTAATTTAATACTATTCAGTTTATTATAATGAACTAAATAATTAAAATGTATAGCAAAATAGAATGTGTAAGACTGAAAATTTGTTTTATTAAATTATTAAATTAAATATTAGAAAAAGTGTGGATTACTATTTACTATTCAAAATTTAAATATCATCGATAAACATTTACATTTATATCTTACACCCGCCTATTTAGGCGGACCTTATCTAGTATATCATGTACCTTGGTATTAATTATTATAAAAAATAATTGATAAAATGAAATATTTGATCATTTTATAGATTAGATGCTAATTTGAATATGTATTTCATGTTTAACAGCTAAATTTTTGGTTCATTTACAATGGCTACAAAGCAAGACATACACATAGCCATTGGTCTTAAACTCTTAATAGAGAAAACCTATAAAAGTCAATAAAATGCAACAAAAATGAGTTTCATGATTTTAAATGAAATTCTTTAAACTTTTATAGCGCTCTTGAATGAGATTGCAGAGCATTTTAGTAACAAAATTTTAACTTGTCTAGTCTAAATTCAAAAACAATCATTAAGATCATTTTAAAACGTAACAAAACTCAAAATATTTAGATCAACCAAACCGTAAGTAATGAAGTAAAGCTTTGTCTCGCACAAACCAAACCCTCGCGTCCTAAGCAAAGAACTGAGAAGCATTCCAACCATTTTTCTCTCTATTTTCTTTCTTTCCTTGTACATCAAAATAGCGTAATAACTACATCAATTTACTTGAAATCAAAAGTGTCTTTAATGTGAGGAATGTTGTTTCCTGTGTTCTGGGGTTTGATTTCTTTCTATCAAATATATAAATATAGATAAAGAGAGAGATATATAGAGACTCGAGTGTTGGAGAGGCTCAAGCATTAGATGTGTCAGAGGAGAGAGGCTGAAGTTCTTGTTCTTTAATAGTAGCATTTACAGGCTCATAAGTAGCTTCTTCTTGCTTTCTCCGTCTCCACACCAATGCAAGTTTGATCATCACAGAAGTAACAAGCAACGATATCATCGCTCCTCCCACCACCCCGAGTAAGTGTTTCTCCCACCAGCTCCTGCTTAAAGCACCACGTTAGACCCGTAAACAGATAAAATCTAGTGTACCAGCGCGATGATAGATATGAGGGAAAAGAAACATACTGTTTTGCCTTTTGCTCAGCCTTCCATTCTAGTAACTTGTAGCTTCCAAATTGTCCAGGTAGGCGCAATCGGTTTTCCTTCAGAAGCAACATTATGTTCTGCAATCACATATAATGTTATCGGCCCATAAAGATACTTAAATCAACTATTATCATAGACCAGCATTTGTTAGGAAAAGAAGAACTACCAATGCCGTAGTATTGGAAATGTACTCGGATGATTGTGGGGGAAAGACTCCCCATTTCAAGCGATACTCATTTCCACTGGACGAGAAATTTAGCAAGCGAACCTAACAACAGAAAGAGCCATTGGGACTATTCAATCACAACAAAGCACCTCAGACAGCACAGCTAGTGCAATGAAAGTTTATAAGCTTGCCTGTGAACTTTGAATGTCTAACTCATGGGCAATAAAATCAGCGATCTCTGAGAACTTGGGCTTCAATGAAGAATTGTTCACACTAATTGACACTTCGAAGGTAATAACTCCAACCCGGAAAACACCTTCACGTTCGTAAGATATAAGTCAATAACAGGTTAACACCAAAATAGAAAAGAAAAGGAAATTCCGATGTAGCCAATTACAGTGCTATAGATGACATTGATGATACTCTGGGTAATAACTAATAAGTAATAACACCCAATTTATTTCAAATGCTTTTATTTTACTTTTTCATCTCCAGAAAACCAGACTTTTAAGGCGGGTAAAGTCTTACAAAAGATTTTAGCAAAATAAGCATGCCCAAGAAGTGTTTCGATTCAGCAAACCTTTGAATAATTTATTCAGAACATACAATGTCAGATATAGGTCATGTTTGTTTGCAGTTGCTAGAGACCAGTGACTGCGAGAGCGGCCAGAAACGTAAAGACATACAAGGCTAAACTACCTGGAAGATCAGTGGTAGGAGACTCGCTTGTAGCAGGGCTTGGAGAAATGTTAGAAGTTTTATTTTGGGAAATTGGTGAAGTAGGTGCAGGAGACTCTGGTGCCGCCAGCCTCCTCCATAGATCAGAACAGTTGGTCTTCAGAAACCCGAGCTTATCATTCTCACGGTCATAAGTGACAAGAGTATTGCGGACAACAATTCCTGATCCAGATGTTAAAAGTACCAAGTTTTATACATGGAAGCCAAATCCAACATAAACTGAACTTGATTTGAAAAGACTGGAAGATACATGCTCTGCTTTGAAACTAAAGCATACATGATAAATGTTTTCATAGAAGATGGGAATGCATGCAAGATATGTAAATCGAGTCTGCATACACTACCTCCTAGTAGTGTTGTTGAGTCTCTATCAGGAAATATTCCAAGGCAGTATGCGCCTCTAACTTTAGTGTGCTATAAGCATGTCAGGAAGACAAATGGAAACTGTTAATACTTGCCTGAACGATGAAACAAGTACTTAAAAGAAAAAGATGAAGTCAATTCACTTTACCAAATTATTACCCTGAATAAGTAGTTCTCGGGAGAAAGAATCAGTTTCTGACCATTTCCGAATTCCATATCGATCTCAGGAAAAAAATTGTGTATCTCAGCCACATCCCTGAATGGTATTCAAAAATAGTATCCTTAGACAACATTTAAATTTGAAGTTCCGTAATATTGATGTTTAAACAAAGTAACAAACCTTCCAGCGCCAGAGAAACAAACATCATCATAATTTGGGTCTGGGCCATGGATCCGTTTGAGAGATGGAATTTCCTTAATGATCTGCGATACCACATAATCACATGCAATTATAATAAGGAAGAAACATCAACATTTGTCTCTTACAATTTCTATTCTAAGCTCAAAAAGCACAATCTTTTGCCGAAGGTCATCCATAAGGCATGACAGGAATAACAACATAGCTCAAGCAACTCACTAACAGAATATAAGTTCTTAACGTCTTATGGATTGTGATGCAAGTGCTTGTCTACTCAGATACAGAATAACATAATCAGAAAGCTCCTAAAATCAATGCTTCAAAGAGAAAAAAAACTTGTGGAGACTAAAGACTCGTGAAGAGAACAGAGCTGAGACCTGAGAGATGAGAAAACATTTATACAACTCAAGATATCTTACCGCATTCTTTATGGCAATGAACGCTTCCTTGGGAAAATAAGCATATGTTGTTCCACTATCCAAGACAGTTCCATGCTTTCCATTAAAGACCTTTGGGTTTAGCTTTAGCGACTTGCCAGCAACATGCATTTGTTTCAGGTCAATGTTGTAATACGGACTGCAAACACCCGAAACTACAGTGATGTTGTAAGAAGCTCGAAATCTACTCTCAAATTATTCAGATTCCAACTAAACTGCAAATCTATGAAGTTACTCTACCTGCGGAAAGGATCTGAATGAGAAAACACCATTCCAGCCGGAGGAGATATTTTCCCAAGTACCATAGCACCACCACCAACTTCCATTCCTCCATAACACAACGAAAAAACATCCTCGATAACACCCTTATCAACAAGCTGATCTACAACACTAAGCTTACCACGACCCAATCCCATTATACCATCAGCACGTTGGCTAAAAAGATCACCAGTTTCCACATCCTCACATCCGAAAACAGCTCGTTGCGGAGTAAGCTGACTCTCATTACCAAAAGATATCAAATCCTCACTCAAAACCCCACTACTCGAACTCATCTCAGCATACCGTCTTTCGTAAACACATAATTTCCCCTCATCATCACAATTACAATCAGGATTACATTTCAAAGCTTTGTAACTACTAGATAACTCAGGTTGAAACTTTGGATCCTGAAAAACAGTAATAACAACAAATACTTCAAGCAATGATACTAACAAAATCAAGCTTAATCACATAAACAAGCTTAATTCACCTGGTGCTTCCCACACTGTTTACAAGTAGAGCAAGGAACGTAAGTAACAGTACTTCCAGTATCAACAATCAAAGCAAATTCTTGTGGTGGTGTTCCAATCCATAATCGTGTAGTGTAGTAGCTGCATAAAGATGATCAGGTCAAAACCTAGAAATTACACGAATCGGTGAAGAGGTAATTTGATCGAGAAGACGAACCCGTTGGAGAGGAGGTCATCGTAGAGTTTCATGTGAGCGTTAGGGAGCTGAGATTGATGAAGACGGCGGCGGCGAAAATCTTCGACTCGGGGAGGTAAGGAGGAGTAGCTAAGAGGGAAAATCATCGGCGATTCGGCTGTTAATTCGAGCTCATCGGCGGTGGTTAGATCGAAGAAGAAGATAGAGACGGTAGTGATGAAGAGGAGGAGGAGGAGGAGGGAAGCTCGATCCATTGGTGGTGGATTGGATTTAATTGAAGAACGCCGGTGTCGACGGAGTCAACTCCACCGTAGCTCCGTCGTTGAAAAATGAGAAGAGAGAGAGAGAATGAAATTGTCTCTCACGGTGGTTGTTTCATGATTCAATATTTTTATTATTGTGGTTTGAGCGACGAATAGTGTAATGCCACGTAGCAGTTTGAGCAAGTCTTGCGAAGTTAACGAATCATAACTCTTATTAGGACATATGCAAGGGTATAACATTGAAGATTGTTCTTAGGAGGAAAAAAGTATTAAAATATTGTAAGAGTATTAAATAAGAACTTTTGTAAAGTAAGTGATTATTGGTAGAACATGTTTAGAACATAGGAAATAATAATTTAATAATCAAAAACTTTAAATGTTTTTGTAAAATTAAAAAAAAAAATTTGAAATTGAAAACATTACAAAACTAAACACTTGTATTTTTTAGAGTTGTAATTTTTGTTTTGGTATATAATGTATATTTTAGACCGGTTTATTTGTGTGATTGGGTTGAGTTTTATCTGGATTGAGAAAAAAAAGCACAACACTTAAAATGCTACCCACTCAAAGACGGACACGTCACCCGGAGAACACCCTTGAAACAGTTCTCGCCCAAGATCACTTCTTCAGTTCTTAACCCTCGAAACCCACTTTTAATTATTAAAAAACTGTAAGAACAGGCCCAGTGTTTCATCGTTAAATATGGCCTTAGTCTCTTACCATGTCTGCGAAAAGGTGTGTGAATTGGGAGACCAGGAAATTGATAAAACGGTGCGGATCAAACACATCAAACAAAAAAAGTATAGATTAACGGGAAAATGTGTATTATGAACGCAAATTACAGTATAATCTAGTATAAATTAATATTCGATAAATTAATATTTCGATAAATCAACACATTTATTCGGTCTCAAATTTGGTTTTCGAGGTAATTAGTATATCGAGAAATTAATAACTCGATAAATTAATAAAATATCATAGTCCTAACTGTATTAATTTATAGAGGTTTTACTAGTGGATAAAGTATAATAAATGTAGATTAAGTGGTCTAAATTTTACTTTTAAAATGGCAGAAAATTACAAAGAAAAGTTTGACCAAACAAGATAAGAATATATTAATGTAGAAGAAACAATTATAATTTTCTTTGAAAAAACCAATTTATTTCTAATAAAAACAATTATAGCAATATAGAAGAAACAATTACAATTGTCTTAGAAGTTAGAAAGCAAAGGAAATTAATCAACTTTAATAAATTACTAGATAACAACCCGCACTATGTGCGGGATGAACTGATTCAAGTAAAATTATTATGATTAAAATTATTATCTGCCGTTTGTGTAAAACGAAACATGTAATAATTTTTTTTTTGTTTTATTTAAATTTGGAACTATTTCGTATAAGAATACGTTTTACCCGTAAAATATTTGAACCTTGAATAAAGTTTCAACATGATAAAGAAAATATTGATCAAATGTTACCAGTTACGGAAAATTTATAAGTTGGATTCATCGTGTATCTTTTTCTTTTTCTTTTCGCTTTTCGGAAAATATTTGAACCTTGAATAAACCTTTTTCTTTTTCTTTTCGCTTTTCTCGTGATTTTTTTTATTTTTTATAAGTTGGATTCATCGTGTCTACTATTTGTATTATTTTTCTTCCAACCTCTTTTTGTTAAGGTTCAAACCTTTTTTTCTCGTTGATCGTCAAATAAATTATCAAGAAGAAAAAATATTTTTTAAAGATCATTGTGTAGATCTCTAATAAAAAAAAGAATATTGGTTTTGTAGAGCAGTCAGTTCATTTTGGTTCGCTAGTTTTTACAAGAGTTTGAAAAACACCCTCATCAAAAGTATCTTACTAGTTACTATGAGTATCTCACCAATTTTTAAAACTAAACAATAGTAATATTTGAATGGATATCTCAAATAGTTGATATAAGTATCTCTTCCACAATATCTTAAAGTATCTCAAATGAGCAATTTTTAAATAAATTTCGAAACAATTAGATAATTAAAAAGATCGTAAATCCATAATGCTAAAAAGATTTTTTTTTTTTTTTTACTCCGCCAAAACCGCTGTCCACTCCTCTTCTTCCTTCTTTTTTTTCGCCTCTTTCCTTATTTTTCTTTATTTTCACAATTTTTATTTGTCTTGTGCGGCTTTCAGAACCAAGTTTCTTAGAGCCTATCTTTTTTTTTTCTAAACAAACTTATCTTTTTTTTTCTTTTCTCTAGTTAATTTTTTTTTTAGTGTTTGTCGAATAAATTAACACGAAGAGAAAATACTTCAATAAAGATCATTGTGTGGATCTTTAACAAATAAAATACAAATTTTGAAGGAAGGTTAGAGTATCTCAGATGGGAGTATGCAAACCAGATACTCTCTATAAAATAATAATAATAATAAAAGAGTTGGAGAGAGAAGTGAAAAAGGTTTCTTCTTTAAGAATCTTTGAGATACAAACAAGAATCTCTCTTAATATTTGTCACTTTCTCATTGGTTTATTTTTGTTTTAAAACTATATTTTAATTTTGTAATAAATTAAATCAAAATATTATTATTCTAGTGTTTAGATACCCACTAAAATTTATTAACCTTTGAAGATGTTGTTAGTTTAATCTGAATTCGCTAGTTTTTATAGAGGTTTAAAGAGCAGCTTCCAAAATATTATATCACGATTATCTCACAAACTTTCAAAACTAAATAATAGTATTATATTGATAAGGTATTTCAAATAGTTGAGAAGTCTCCCAAGTATCTTGAAATATCTTAAATGAGAATTTCTTGAGTATATTTATAAAATATTTGATATATAATTTAATATAATATTATTATTTGTCGTTTGAAATTTGTGAGATATTCATAGTAGAGAGTAGATACTGATGGTTAATTATAATTTTTTTAAAAAAAAATAAAGAAAAATATATCCTTAGGTAAAATACTCATGGTCATATACCTTTGATAAGGGTTTTGACGAATACCAAACGAAACTGGTATCCGCTAAACCAGTTCAGCCGACTAGTCCCGGTTTTGTGTTTAATAATAAACTAGGTAAAAACATTTGCTATGCACGGACAAATGTTAGTCTATTTAGTTTTTGTATATATATATATATATAATTTTTTAATAGTAAAGATATTTATTTATGTAGTATCTTTCAAATAATTGGGTCTCTTAATTGAATTGATGTGACCGTCGTGGGTTCATAGCTTAATGGTATTTTAATTTAAAATAGCTAAAATTTTTAGAACTAAATGTTGATATTTTTGTGAAAAAACTAAATTCATTAATATTGGAAGAAAAAATAGAATGTTTAAACTAATGTTGTATACTTCTTCTGTTCATTATATTAGATGTATTAGGAATTTTATTTTGTTTCATATTATAAAATAATTTACAAGTTTCAATGTAAATTTAGATGCATTTAATAACTTATGACTATTTATATTCTGCACTAAAAACGAAAAACAAAAAGACTATTTATATTTTGCAGTCATTTTTGTAATTGGTTGAACTTTTTTTAACTAAATATAAATGATGTTTTGAAAAGAAAAATAAATTATCTAAATATATATGCATTTACTTTAAACCTCTGATATACAAAGGGAGTAGTATTTAAATTTGTTAATTTTTAAGCCATATACAAATGAATGATTTCTATTCTAAGTTAATGTGCAAAAATAATCTAAGCATTTAATATATAGAAAAATCGAAATAGTTAATTTGGTAATAATAAGGAAAGTTATGAATATCAAAATTTGGTAATGTGTTGGTTAGTAGTTTAAATAGATGGAGACTTGGGCTTTATCACAGATCCCCACAGCACCAGATATTTTCCTATCAGGATCACTATATGCAAATATGGATTATTTATTTTGGAGAACACCCTCAGAGGTCTATACATCGATGTTTCCGTGGATTATTTGGTATTTCTGGAAAGCCAGAAATAATAAGGTGTTTAATAATATGGACCAAAGCCCAATTGATATATTAAGATTGGCAGAAAATGAAGAGCAAGCCTTGCAATTGGCTCAGGTAGAGATCTCGGATGACAACCTAGAAACGGTGGCAACAATTAATCAATCTCATTGTAGAGTGGAACATATCGGGCATAATCGGTCAGGTTATCGATGTTTCTTAGATGGTTCTTGGAAAGAAAGTGATTGTTTTTCAGGATTAGGATGGTTTTGTTCGTATCCAAACGAAGAAACGCACGACATGGGAGCTGCAAATACTCGAAGAAGCTTGACCTCACTCCACACAGAGGTTGAAGCACTAATCTGGGCGATGAGATGTATGATCGGCCAAGATAAAAGAGAAGTAGCTTTCCTTACAGACTGCTCCGATTTGGTGAAGATGGTGTCTTCCCCACACGAGTGGCCAGCGTTCGCGACCTACTTGGAGGCGATTCAGAGCGACAAGGAGGAGTTTGATTTTTTCTCTTTATCGTTAATTTCTAGAAATTTGAATGTGAAGGCGGATAAATTGGCACGAAATGTTCGTACCCTACCACAATTATCTACTTATGTAAACAACATTCCTCCACATTGGCTCATTTGAGCCAATCCAATAAAGCTGTTGACAAAAAAAAAAAAAAAGATAAGAAAATTATTGTTTGACAAATGTGATAGTAGAATTAAAGTTAAGAAAAATTGCTGACAAAACAATGCACAAAAAAAAAACCATTGTATTTGCATTTAGCGTTAGGATTTACAACCAATAATCATTTTTTAATTTTGCATTTTTAGCATTAAATAAAATATGAGCAAAAGCAGCCCATTGTATTTAACGAAAGACCCAATAAACATTTATGATGCTAAAAAAAACCCACGATAGAATTCTATCTGGACAAAGTTAGAATAAAAAGCCCAATAATTCCTAAAGAAATTTCATCAAAACATTATAAACGTCTACGCCTTATTATTGTAAAGCAAACAGGAGAAACAAAAGAGGTTGACCTAAGTAACCAATGATAGAAAAACATAAGAAAAAACAAATAAATCATAAATGAATCTTAAACTTTGAACAATTTCAATCTTTTACATAGAGAAAAAGCAGAACACAACACAACACCTAAATATCACAATTAAGACAAAGATATTCGTCTTGGTGAGAGCATTGTCTGGCTGTGTTAACCATAACCTATGCTTTAACAAAAGTTAAAACCCCGGCCCTAAAAACCCTCACCTAAAAGAAATCAACAACGGCTAATGAATAGTGTAACCAATGACAATACAATGAATCAATCAAAACACCACAATTCTTCTTTTCTACCATTAGAACTCTCTAGATATTGAGTTTCTCCATAATTTTGTTCCCAAATTTGTTGCACCTCATCAATCGAATGTTACACTCTATATGATATTGATGGTTAATTATAGTTTAAAAATAAAAAAATTAAAGAAAAATATATCCATAGGTAAAATACTCATGGTCATATACCTTTGATAAGGGTTTTGACGAGGACCAAACGAAACTGGTATCCGCTAAACCAGTTCAGCCGACTAGTCCCAGTTTTGTGTTTAATAATAAACTAGGTAAAAATATTTGCTATGCACGGACAAATTTTAGTCTATTTAGTTTTTGTATATATATACATATATATAATTTTTTAATAGTAAAGATAACTATTTATGTAGTATCTTTCAAATAATTGGGTCTCTTAATTGATTTGGTGTGACCGTTGTGGGTTCATAGCTTAATGGTATTTCAATTTAAAATAGCTAAAATTTTTAGAACTAAATGTTGATATTTTTGTGAAAAACTAAATTCATTAATATTGGAAGAAAAAATAGAATGTTTAAACTAATGTTGTATACTTCCTCTGTTCATTATATTAGGTGTTATAGGGATTTTATTTTGTTTCATATTATAAGATGATTTACAAGTTTCAATGTAAATTTAAATGCATTTAATAACTTATGACTATTTATATTCTGTATGAAAAACGAAAAAAAGACTATTTATATTTTGCAGTCATTTTTGTAAAAGGTTGAACTTTTTTTAACTAAATATAAATGATGTTTTGAAAAGAAAAATAAATTATCTAAATATATATGCATTTACTTTAAACCTCTTATATACAAAGGGAGTAGTATTTAAATTTGTTAATTTTTAAGCCATATACAAATGAATGATTTATATTCTAATTTAAAGTGCAAAAATAATCTAAGCATTTAATATATAGAAAAATCGAAGTAGTTAATTTGGTAATAATAAGGAAAGTTACGAATATCAAAATTTGGTAATGTGTTGGTTAGTAGTTTAAATAGATGGAGATAAGAAAAATAGTGTTTGACAAATGTGATAGTAGAATTAAAGTGAAGAAAAAAAATGCTGAGAAAACAATGCACAAAAAAACCATACAATCAATCGATCAAAAACAATACCAAAACACCACACCACTTCTTTGTACCATTGGAACTCTCTAGAGATTGAGTTTCTCCAGAATTTTGTTCCCAAATTTGTTGCACCTCATCAATCGAATGTTAAGCTCTATATGATACCTCAACATGTGGCGCACATCGTCCTGCAAACACACCAAACAAGATTCTCAAAATCAATCTCTAACCCGATAACCGCAATCAAACAAATATAGGGCCTTACCTTAGACACAAACCACGCGGTTTGAATGACATAGTTTCCAAACGGGTCAAGAAGAAGTGTATCAATCTGACTAAGTAAGTCAACCACAATCAACCTAGTGTCAATTATACCCCTTAGTTTCAACAACTTCTGCACAGCATGACTTCCATACTTGTTGCGGGCAAGGTGTGCATAGTTCCCTACTAGCTGTCTCACGAGCGCGTTTGTCACATGTGGATGATTGAGCTCCACGATATACTGAACCACATAGTTTCTGAAGGAGAGAACATACTTGTGAGTAAAACAACAAAGTGGATATATGAGAAAGTATATGATTGTAGAGTTGTTGTCTATCATTACCCGTAGCAGTTCAAGCAGAGTCTCAACGCATGAGAGATTATTTCCGAAATTAAACGTTGCCTTATCTCAGGATTCGGAACACGAATCTTGTCACAACAATGCTGAAGCAAGCAGCAGCCATGTTGATCAATCGCTATCTCGTAACAATGTCTAGCGACAACTTCAAGAAGATACTGTAAATACAGAAGAAAGATTGTCATTTCTCAAGAATACTAGCAAACAAGGTTAAACCTGTGATTCAGGGTCTATAATCGCTCATTTTACTTGTACCACAAGGAAGAAAGTCACTAAGATTAGATCTTAGCTACAAAAATGCTATACAGATTCTAGGAACTGAAGAAAACAGACATTGCACAATTTACCGATAACAAGCAAACTAAAACATCAAATTCATTAATCTACTTGAGTTGCTACAGTAGATTCCTTCAACTATACAGAATCTATATGTGTTTTGAGATATTTCCATAGCAAAGAACCAAACTATCAAGAACTGAAGCAGAGTACTACAGTGAATGAGATGCTTACCCTACAGTGCGAGAGAGGAAACAGGCGGAAGCATGACAGAATCAGATATCTAGCATTGCTGCTCCTTGCCAATTGAAGTCCTACCGAGCTGATAAGATCCATGATGCGCGGGATTTGATCATTAGCACGCTTATGAATACTGCCCAACAGCTCTTGTATTGCCGCGGTTCTGATATCTCCAAAACAAAGACAATTACAAATTAAAAGCATAACAATCACAAAACCAATGCACAATCATATCTCAAAGTTAAAACAAGAATAATCAAGAAGTGTGTACCCGCGCTCATCAAAGCATATGTTAACAAACCGAAACATGTCCTGAGTGACAAGATCAACAATCTGAATGATTTGTTCAGAGCAGCATTTTCCAATAAGCAACATAACAACATCACTACCATAAGGATCCACCATCAACTCACAAATATGGACAATAATACGGTCGAAAATCGTATCAATCGTCTCTTTAGTACCCTGATAGATAGTCTCCAGCAGCTTCTTGCTCCATACTGCGTCTTTCGCTATGGCATATAGCGAGCCTCTCCCGTTCTCCATCTGATCTTGATAATAGACATTACTCCTCCAAGAATTGTTGATTTCAGACTCAAAACCATCAGTGTAATAACCCCAAGGGTTTTGATCAGAGACATGGTTTCTTGGAGCATAAGGAACTCCATTCAAGAAATCATTGTCAAGTGTATTATACCCACAATTGTTCTGATAAGACAATCTCTGCTGATTCTGATTAAACCTTTGATACTCTTCTAATTCAAGGTGGTAAGGACTCGGACAAAACGAGAACCCACCACCATTAACACCACTACCGCCACCACCACCACCACCATTAACACCACTACCGCCACCACCACCATTAACACCACTATTACTACCACCACCAACATCGCTGAAACGACGGGGACGGGGTCGTCTATGAGTACTGTTCTGACGA
This sequence comes from Arabidopsis thaliana x Arabidopsis arenosa, assembly GCA_019202795.1. Lineage (NCBI taxonomy): Eukaryota > Viridiplantae > Streptophyta > Magnoliopsida > Brassicales > Brassicaceae > Arabidopsis > Arabidopsis thaliana x Arabidopsis arenosa. Next base: position 3,391,672 of record CM032925.1, read on the forward strand.
ACAGTTGATGAATCGGCAAAAGAAAGCCCACCAAAAGAAGATTCTAGGGTTTGCAAATCAAAATCATGACTTGAGAAACCAGTAGCTCTGTGGATGTGATGACTCTCCGGTGGAAAAAACGGAAGCGACTGCATCCGCGGTGGTTGTGACTGAGAAGACGAAGACGCCGTTGATAGATTCTCCTCCGCCGCCGTCGCCGTTGACCAGATGTTGCGTTCGCCGTTAAACTTGTTATCCATGGTTAAAGAAGAAGAAGCTGAAAAATCTAAAGAAACAGAAAAAAGAGAAAGAAATATATATTAGGTAAATAAGAAACAAACCTTTTTTTTGTTCAACAAATTAAATACGAAGAGAGAAAAATAAGGAAGGAGAGATACTTTAGAGATTTAGGGATTAATGGTATAAATCATGATTAAGGTAAAGAAGTGGGTGATTTAATTGCATAGAAAAGAAAAAAAATACAGAGATTGAATACGTTTTTTTGGACAAAACCTGTGTTTCTCTTTCTCTTTCGCTATCGAATTGCTTCTTCTGCTCTTCTTAGTTTTTCTTTCCCATGCACATTAAATAGTGGAAAATATTCTGATAGAGTCAAAGTCGCGTGGAAACTTCACATTTATCACCTATTAAATTATTTTCTTTTGTTTTTGATAATTACACATAGTATCGATCGAAATCTTTAGATATTAGAAAATCTTTGAAACTTTATCATCCAAAAAAATATATATATATATAAAATCTAATATTTTTTACACGAAAGAATATAAAATAAAATCTAATCTGAGATTTGAGAAAGATATTATAAAAAAAATTGTTTAAGTGCTGATTAAAAAATAAATTATATAAAAAATTAGAAGTGTTTTGTAAACCAAACCGGATTGGTCGATTGATTTGTGGTTATAATATGGTTTTATATATACGCTTGTATTGATGGAATGACACATGACAAAGAACATTAAACTGATTAATTTCATAGTTTATTGTTATAAAGGAATTATATTTCTCAAATAAGTTGATGCTTTTGATATCTATGAAAGTGCTGAGAAATTATGCCACTTATTTGCTAATTTTGTCATTATAGAATTTGGTTCATCTAGTGACTGATCCCAACTACAAAGTTTACTTTGGTAATAGGGGAAAACATGCTAACAAAGAGTATACGCTTAAACAAAAAATTCATTAACAATGTAGCAAAAATCTTTAAACATAAGTTAAGATCCTTAATCACAACTAGAAGTAAGACATGTACAACCCAAAACACCAAGGAAAGAAACCAACGAAACCGCTTCCTGGTTTTATACAATCTTTGCTGATGATCAAAAGTTCTCTCTAAATGTTGACATCTTCAAAAAGCGTAAGAGGCAGCTCGGGCGATACAGGCATTGTCGCTACACACTTGAACTGTGTTGAACCAAATAGACAGAGAAACATGTAAATCTCAAGAACATTGTTCTTCACATTGAACTTAAATCATCATTTCATCGTATTTAGGGTTACCTTATGCTGCTTGTATTTATCTCTTATAGCTTGTAACGCTCCTCCTTTTCTGCTCAGATACAAGTCATGTATCATACCAACACATTCTTTCAAATCACCCGCTTTGTATTTTGTGTATTCTTCTAACATCACATTCTGTTACATTCGAAACCAGAAGATTTAGTGCCTTATATAAAGTAGTGTATATAGAATTAGAACAAGAACCGCTTTACCCAGGGATGTTGTTTTGGACGGATGATAAACCTAGCGAGAAACACCGCTGAAGCAGCCACAATAGACGGAAGAAACTTCACAGATTGATAGTCTAACATGCTTAACTCCGAAAGATAGCTACAGAGAAACTCCATCTGTAAATGTGACATCTGAAAAAACAATAAGAGAAAGTCTTAGCAAAACCGATACTCTACACATTGCAAATGCCACAATTTCGAAAAGAGCTTACTTCGAAATCTTCTTGTGCAACCCTTGTAAACCGTCTGCACAAAACAAAAGCTATGAACTCAATAACCACCAAAACCAGCCTTATGCAACAGATTCTAACCAATGAGACAATGAACTTAATGAGCACCAAAAGAATCAAAATCTAACCTCAGAAACGTGTTGCTCGTCGGGTTTCCTAATTCGAATCGCAACGCAAGGAGTATATCAGCTTCCATCTTAACAATCTCTTGTTTCGTATAAGTATTATCTGTAATATAACAAAAGTCTTCCACATTTGGAGGAGTAATCTCTTCATACTTTCTACAAAATTCCAAAACCCAAAATCCAAAATAAGCAAACAACAAAAACCCACAAAAAGAGATTCAAACAAAACAAGAAAAATCTTACTTACGAAGCAATAAGCATTGATGTAACTCCCAAAAGCTGAAGCCTTTGTTTATTAACAGTCTTGAGAGACAAGAATCTATCAATGTAAGAAACAGCAAGATAAAGAGTGTCTGAGAGAAGTTTGTATTCTTCAGCAACTTCTACTAACCAATCAACCAAAACTCCTCTCATATTCGAAGTTACATCTTTCTGAATCTTCTCAATATAATCAACCAAAGGCCTTGATTTTGCTTCCACCTGAATTGAATCAAGAAACTACTCATTGCTAAAACTGTGGAATCTAAAAAACTAGAGATGGGTTTTGTTTATTTACCTCTAATTGACGAAGATACTCGAAGATTGAAGTAACATACGGACCACACATCTGAGGATCATCAGATCTTGTATCAATGTCTGAGTTTAAGGTTACGAGTGTCGGAATCGGAACTGATTTCTTCTGTTTTGTCGGAATCTTAGTAGCTTTTCGAGGCTTCTTGATGTTGGACAAGTTTGGAAGTTCTCCGAGAACGACTCTCTTCTTGTTGATTCGTTCTTCGTCTATTGTCGCTTCCATTGAAGCTTTTCTTTTAGTCGCTGCTCTTGTCATTCTAACGCAATTCTCTTTTTCGTCTGCCATGATTGGTTTGATTCAAGAGAGAGATTGAGATCGAGATTTGGTGGATGAGAATGGAGGAGAGAAGGAGAAGAGAAAAGGAGAAGATGCGAAAAGACATTTTTGAGGTTTTTGGAATAAAGATTGGATTTTGGCGGTTTTTTGAATTTTTCGGGTTTTGATTTTTGGAAAAGTCAGATGAATTGTGTTGGCGCGATGTTTTTGTTTGTATATTTGAGCTTCGAAATTTTCACCGGGAAATGTTTAATTTGGCAGTCACACGAATACCTAATCGGAGAGGAAGAAGATGATGATGGAACAATTCTTGGGTTCACCCAGGGGTGAACCCAATTCATTCACCCCCTTTTTAATAACCAATCAGAATTTGCCATGTCACCTGATTAAAAAAATTAAAACAATTAATATTATCAAAATAAAATAATTCAATTAAATCATTAAAAACTCATTCTTTTGTAAATCAAAACCGATATATAATCTCGTTTAACCACAAAATCTAAACCCTAATTCTCGTTTATAAACCCAAACCGCCATTTAAACTCATTTTATCATAAAAAAACTAAACCCTAATCGTATTTTCTAAACCCAAACCGATATTTAACCTCGTTTAATCATAAAATCTAAACCCTAATCGTACTTTCTAAACCCAAACTGATATTTAACCTCGTTTAATTGTAAAAAAACTAAACCCTAATCGTATTTTCTAAACCCAAACCGAGATTTAACCTCGTTTAATTGTAAAATCTAAATCCGTTTATAAACCCAAACCGATATTTAACCTCGTTTAATCATAAAATCTAAACCCTAATGGTTCTTTCTAAACCCAAACTGATATTTAACCTCGTTTAATTGTAAAATCTAAATCTGTTTATAAACCCAAACCGATATTTAACCTCGTTTAATCATAAAATCTAAACCCTAACTTAATCTAATAAACCCAAACCGATACATAATTTCGTTTTAGTGGCAAATTAAATTTTATAGTTAAATTAAATTCTTTTTATTATTATTAGGTGTCATATTCTGACTGGTTATTAAAGAGGGGGTGAATGAATTTGGTTCACCCCTAGGGGTGAACCCAAGTATTTTTCATGATGATGCACAATGTGTAAATTGAAGTTTTAATGGGCTTTTAAGTGGCCCAATATGTCTTGCCCAATAATAAATTGTTTTGTCATTTTTTTTCACAACAATTTGTTTTTTTTTTTTTTTTGCTAGAAAAGAAAGGGCGGAATAGCATAATTGTCCGATTTATTCCAAACTTGGCCGCCATAATAAGAAGAAGCAGGCGAAGCAGCTAGAAGCGCTTGAATCGATATTTTTTTGGTGTTCAGTCTACCGTGGTTACAAGATCGTTTAGTTAATGGGGCCTTTCGTTAATTGGGAACACAAAGTTATAAACTTATATATAAAGTATATATTAAAAAAAAACTTATATACAAAGTTTTTTTATATCACTTTGAACTACAATTCTTAATATGTTTTTAGTGTTTTCTCTAGTTTTTAGTTTTTATTGAGTCATATTATGTAAAGAGATGATTTGGAGTAAAATCTGAGTTTTTGGAGCAAAATAGAAAGAAAAAAATAAAGAAAATAAAAGATTAAGAAAAAGATCGACAAACCCTTGGTGTACCGATCAACATCTTTTTGGTATATCGATTGACATTCCCTTGATGTATTGATCCACAACTTTCTCAGAGCAAAGACAATCAATGTTACTAACGGTGTAACCGATCGACATTTTTTTAATGTGTCGATTCACAGCTTTCGTCGAAAAAAACGACCATATTTACTACCATCAAAATTTATCGATATTAAGAGAGTTAGCTCCATTTTCTTTACAAATATATTTAGGTTTAATTGTATGCCTCTATAAATAAACAAACTCATTAAAAGTATTTTGGTAGTCAACCAAAATAAGAGCTAACATGAGGTTGGTGATACAACTTAAGATTGTTTATATCATTGTATGGTCATAAATAGGACTAGTTCAACCCTATACTAAACAAACATTACTCATTATGAAAAGTATCAAAAACAATAAAGAGCGTGTATCAACAGCGTTAAAGGTGTAGAATGAGATTGAACGGAACCAGAAAAGAAAAAAAAAAATCAAATCGAAGAAAGTAACGTAACCAAGGGCGGACCCAATAAGAAGGAAGGGAGGTCAACTGACCTGGTAAAATAATGATATAAACTTTGTTTTGTAAAATAATGTTTAAAGAAGCAGTAGCTAATTTGGTAAGTCTGTGTAAAAATGACCTCCTAAACCTGAGTTTGAATCCCAGTTTGACATTTATAGTTAATTTTTTTCTTTTTTTTTTGTTATGACCTGGGTAAAAAAAAAATCTGGGTCCGCCCCTGAACGTAACTGTTAAGTTTTTTGGAGAACCTTAGTAATAATCTTATATAATATGACAAGGTTTTTTTTGAAGAAGCTCTATTATCATGCCATTTTGCATCCTATACATTTGACAAGTGTCCCTTTCCAATTAATGGTAATTAGTGGTGATTAATTTGTAATTATATTGTGAAAAATAAATGGCTGATTTTAAAAACTACCATTTTTCGATTACTAATGAAAATTACAAATTTTTATATGTAAAATGACAATTTCGTCTATATTTAAATTGAAAGCTGTATTTTTAGTAAAATTATAACTAAATTTGAAAATTGAGAGAAAAATTCAAAATAATATACATTGGTAGAATGATGTAATATACATGTATCATTGATTAAATCAACGTATGGCTTATAGCTCTAACATAATATTCTTTGTTTTATTTACATGTGTTATCGATTAGAGATGGAGTACCAAAAACTAATGGAAATCCAATCAAAAGTAATTTTAGTCAAGAGATTTTAAAAGTAATGATGAACTATTAAATTTTAATCAAATGTAGGAACATGATTCACTTGATAGGTGAATTCACAATTATTTTAGATTGTTTAAAGAAATATTTAAGATAAGAATTATTAAAATTGTTAGTTATTTCAAATATTAATTTCAAAACTAAATTAATAGATTTTCTGTTTTACGTATAAATTCTTTTTAATTAATATTAAATTTTACTGATGCCATTTTAGTAATTTAATATATTAAAATATAGTTTTTAAAAGAGAAAAAAAAATCGTGTATTTTTCAAAAGAAAAGTCAAAAATAGGGCATTTATCCAAATTTACTCAAAATAAATTTCAAAAGAACAACTGAAAATTCCTTTCTTCTCTTCTCTATAAGTATATCTTTCTAGACATTATAATTAAGTGTCCTTTTTACCTTACGTTAGTCTATCTAATTAATGAAAACTGTAGCATTATATTTCTTTACGTTACGTTTTTTCTTCACATTACGTTTTCATGTTACAAATCTCTTATTTAATCAATTCCATAAAATCGAGACACTTGGTGTGTTGTTCTTTTAACGGCTGAAACATTCTTAAATGCTCTACAAGAAGCTCTCTACTTCAGCTCAAGCAATAATTATGTTTCTAAATTAACTTTTTTTTTTAATTTAGTTATTTCAAATTTACATTTATTTCTCTCTCACTCATCTTCATTTTAGTATGTGCCTTATCTTCATTATAGCCAACAAGTGTGTTGTATAACATAAACGACACTGCTGAATTTGAGGTTGGATCATCAAGAAATTATGCGCTTGGATATGTATGTTCTCATTTAAGTATTGTTTACTTTTACTTTGAAAATTCCTTTCTTCTCTTCTCTATAAGTATATCTTTCTAGACATTATAATTAAGTGTCCTTTTTACCTTACGTTAGTCTATCTAATTAATAAAAACTGTAGCATTATATTTCTTTACGTTACGTTTTTTCTTCACATTACGTTTTCATGTTACAAATCTCTTATTTAATCAATTCCATAAAATCGAGACACTTGGTGTGTTGTTCTTTTAACGGCTGAAACATTCTTAAATGCTCTACAAGAAGCTCTCTACTTCAGCTCAAGCAATAATTATGTTTCTAAATTAACTTTTTTTTTTAATTTAGTTATTTCAAATTTACATTTATTTCTCTCTCACTCATCTTCATTTTAGTATGTGCCTTATCTTCATTATAGCCAACAAGTGTGTTGTATAACATAAACGACACTGCTGAATTTGAGGTTGGATCATCAAGAAATTATGCGCTTGGATATGTATGTTCTCATTTAAGTATTGTTTACTTTTAAATATTTTAAAATATGATCCAGCAAAAAGTAACATTATATCCAATTGGTACAATGCATTTCTTAGTTTCGTGTTCATTAGCTAAAACATGATTTATTTTCGTAGATTGGTGTTAGTGACGACTAATACTTATTTTGTGCATTTGTTTTGTTCATGTTGTCATAATATGAATAGTAAAAAATGACACATTGATTCGTTAAGATTTATTGAGCCGGGTCTGGTAAGATATAAAATAACTTCCTCAAAGCTGTGATATTTACATTTTATCTATTTTATTGTGGGAAAATCACAAATACCAAATGAATTAGGATTTAACCCGCAGTACACCGCAGAGCAAAATTGTATTTTCTGTATTTTATATAATAATTTATAATTTATTAGATTTTTAAATTCATACTACAAAATAATTATTTCTCATTTACTTATTTATATTATAATTAATATAGTTGAAATATATGAATATTGTTTTTGAGTTGTTATATTTGTTTACTTAAATGTGTTAATTTGTATAGATGTACTTAGAAGATTTGTAGGTGTAGAAGTGATGTAGTGTTAATATTTGCAACCATTTATAATCACGGACTATTATAATAATTTGATATTATTTTGTATCTAAAACTTTTACCCCGCGGTATATTGCGGATTAATTTTTTAAAACTAAAAACTTAAATTTTAAGTTATATTTGTTTTGCTAATATTGTTTGGTTTGTTTAGTGTTTAAAATAATATCATTATATTTTTATCTTTAATTCTAGGATTTAACCTGTGCTACATCGTCCCATATTAATATCGACCCAAACTCGTCTCATCATATATATAACCCCATCCTATAAAATAAAACAGCATTTTGTTATTTTCTTTTTAATAATAGTTTTATTTAAAAGACATATAATTCGAGTCAATTTAAAACTTTGCTTTAGATGGTTGACATAATATATATCTACATATATATATTTTTTAATTGTTATAGAGTTCACATATTATAAACTTTTTATAGAACTTAAATATTAGAAAAGTTTAAATATTTATAATGTTTAAACTTTTTATAAATTCTTATAAAGTTCAAATATTCATATTTGAAACTTCATAAAAGTTTTAGTTATATAAATATTTAAAACGTTTTATAAAGTTGAATTTTACAAACGTCTAAATGACTATAATATTTAAGTTTTAATAGAATTTAAATATTTATAATATTTTGAAACTTTTTAAAAGTTTCAATAAAATAAAAAACCGGAGTAAACTGGATAACAATTTTAATTTTAGACGTCTGATAAATCAAGATTCCTTCTCATTTGTATTCAGAATCATTTTGGTTCTTTTATAGTATGACTCTGAACCATTTCCCAAATTTTTAAGCAATGTGGGACAATGTATACATATTTTTTCTTCATCGATTGAATAATATATGTCCGTTTTTTAAATTTTGAATCACATTATATGCAGAAAAATATATTATTTTATTAATTATATGTATTTGAAATAAATTCAAAATAAATGAAATATAAGATCGTATAAAAGTGAAAGAAGAATCATATATTAATGTTTAAATTAGGTAGAGAGGTTTTAGGAAATTAGCAATTAATCAAATTTAGAATGAAAATCAATTTGTTACCATATTTAGAAGCCACAATTTCTCAAAAAATGTTTCGAAAATAATTTGTAATATTAATTATTAGATAAACATTTATAACAATGACATTCTCTTGTAAATAAGTGCCAACTCAAAGATTTATTTCATATTTGTATTTCAAAAATGTATATATAGATTCAAATTGAAATGAAACAGTGAAAGATGTATGAATACATTTTTATAAGATCATTTGCCATTCTATTTTCTTAAAAAGATTTTACTTAAAAACTTAAAATTCATTCTCAAAATTCATCAATGTTCTATAACGCATATAGCACTAAATCAAGTATTCTTTTAATGTTGTCTTTTTCTACATTTTACCTTATTTCCCACAAAAAAATTATTAAACATTTAACAACAATTATCTTATAATAGTTTATTTTAAAATATTATTTCATATTTAAGTTAACTATAAATCTACATAAATGAATACTATTCGAGAAGCAAAATGTAATAAAATTATTAAAATGACATTGTAAATTTAGGAATTATTAGAAATGCTTTTTTCCAATACCTCTTTTCAAAAATACAACCTACGTAAAACCTTTTTTTAGAATTTTCTTAAAAATCTAAGATTTACCTAAGTACGTATGTAACATTATAAAAGCATACAAAACTACATTTATATGTATAAATACATGATTAAAACTTATAAATACCTTATAAAATCTTATACATATCTTATAAATATGTTTTTATAAATACGTTATAAAACCTTATAAATACTTAGATCGAGGCTTGAGTAATACTTACCATCCAGAAGTACCTCATAAACCTTTTCAGCTTTAATAAGACGTATTTTTGAAAATACACAAAAGAAGGGGATATTTTTTAAAAATGGCACACCAAAAAGTGCATTTTCAAAAATAAAATCTAATACTCCCTCCGTCCCACAAAGATAGATTTTGTAGAGATTTCACATTCTTTAAGAAATAATGTATAATGACAATTTTAACCTTTTAACACTTTAACACATTCTAAAAAGTGTATTATTTATTATTATTTAATAAGGGTAAAATAGGTAAACCGTTTTAAATTTTACATTGGAAACATAAAACTTCTATCTATGTGGGACAAATTTTTTTTCCAAAAAATTCATCTTTGTGGGACGGAGGGAGTAATAAGGTCTTGCAAATTATTTATTATAAAGTGTTTCGTAATTATTTATTTGAAACTATATCATCTTATCTATTTCTAAACTATTTTAATTTTTCTTATAACTTTGAATGATGAAAAAGAAAAACAAAGACAAAATATAGGATTTTTTTTTAGCATTTAAAGACAAAGAAAAAGGGCCACATGTCGTGAAAAAAAAGTTAAGAACTTCATGACGAGCTCATTTTTAAATTAGAATTAATGGCCAAACCCTTATCTACACTTTTTTTATAGAAAAAAAGAAGGAGAAGATGATGATAGAGTTGAAGGATAAAATCTAATATTTGAGATTATGATCACTGATTTTTTCGTTGGAAGATGGGTATTTTTTCTTCCAAAAAACGTCTACTTTTTATTTTTTGTTGACCTTTTTCCTTCAGAAAAAGTTTTACTACATACTAATTTTTACATTCAAAATAAATTTCATAATGTATATGCCAATACTTTCTATTTTTAGCCACTCTATACGTACTTTACCTTTCTTTATAACAAAATTCTTAAACTGATAAGAATAACTAAAGTGTTAAACAAATTCATGTATAATTATTTGGAAGGACATCAAAACTTATTATTGTATTATTTATTTTGTAATTACATTTTTAATCAGTATCCCACGCATTGCGTGGGTTTCTCTCTAGTATATATATATCGTAACCATAATCATATGAATGAACAAAACTGAAGTCATTTCTACATTTTCTAATTGAAAAACTGTAAGAATTTTTCAAATGAATTTCTTTTTACAAAAATGGGATGTCGTACAATTCTAATTGTTGATCATCTCAAGATGGTCTGAAGGCTGGAAGTCAACACATATTATGTAAATTAATTAATCGGTATAAATTTCCACTGCACTCTCTACCTAATCAATTTTTTAGTTAGTAATTTAACTTGTTTATATATAGTATAACATTTCCGTTGTATTACTATTAAATAAAAGACCAATATCAACTCGTCTAAACTTATACGCATGTAATCCGTGTGTAGACTACGGGGCAGGTAAAGACATTTTTTGGTCTATAAAGTTTAATGTTTCTTCCCATAACAACATATCGAACAAATTTCTTCTTGATCACTTGGTAAATCAAGATATCTCATAGATTGGTCCGGGTCTTCGATGGAAGAAAAAGAACAGTCCCCACCGCAACATCAAGTGTTTATTAACTTCCGCGGAAAGAAGCTGCGCAACAACTTCATCAGCCGTCTTGTGGATGCCCTTAATGATAGTGGGATCAAAGTAGTCACCGATCCAGGCGAGGATGAAGGTCAAGATATCAACAATGTTTTCAAGAGGATAGAAGATTCAAGAATCGCACTTGTTGTATTCTCGAGCAGGTATACGAAATCAAGATGGTGCTTGGACGAGCTGGCGAAGATCAAGGAGCGCCAAGATCAAGGGATGCTCAAGGTGAGAGACCAAGATGAGTCTTAAGATAACTAAAGAATTTAAAATGAAGAAAAAAATGTTGGTTTTAAACAAGTGTTGGTATTTTATTAGTTAATTATTATGTTGGCTGATGTCAAAGATCGTTTCTAGCATATTTTATATGACCGTTGCAGCTTCTGGTGATTAGTCTAGATTTCAATCCAAGATTATTTGAGTTTAATTTCATTTCTTTATATTAATATATATGATCTAGCAAAAAAGACTTATTTGAAAACTTACGATATATATTTTGAGCTTATCTAATGCAAATAAGATTGTGTTTAATTATGTTCTATTGCAAGGTGCTTCCCATCTTCTATAAGGTTATGACAAGCAACGTAAAGCAACTCAAAGGTGATTTTGGGAAGCATTTTTGGGATCAAGAAAGAAAGTGTAAGGCATCCAGAATGAAGAAATGGAAGAAGGCATTGGAGTTTGTTTCCGGTAATATTGGTCTAAGGTGGGACACGGAAAGGTACGATTGGATCCTTGTCTTGTTACTAGCTTATAATACCTATATATTTAAGCAATTGGAGAGAGTTTATCTCCAAATACATATAATTTATTTGAGGGAGCTCATGGAATATGTTTGATGACGAATTTTTACGAAAAGTGTTACAAATTATGTACCGATGTGCTTCTTAAAAATGTTATTTTAATTTAGTCAGATTGGATTTGAGCATGATATAAAATGTTATGGAAATTAAACTATCATCCACAAAATTAATGTTAACATATTCTAGAAATCTAACTAGTCACATTTTGCTTTATCTCACTCATGGTTGATTAGTTCGGAGAGCAGTTTCATTGGGTCAATCGTCAGCAATGTCTTGAAATTGCTAGACAAAATTTCTTCGACTGAGCAGACTGCAAAATATCAACCCAATCATCTTTTTGAACAAGAAGAGACTTCTTCGAGAAGCATCCTCGCAGCTGCACAGGAAACAAAACCTAGAAAGAGCATAAGTTTCAACGTCGGAGGCAGCTCATTAGCTAACCCAACCAATGTATCACAACTCCGTAGTGTACCATCTGAAATATATCATGGTAACCAAGAAGCTTGGCATGGCTTGAGTTCCGGATCATCAAGAGGCAAATCACTAGCTCTCTATGACAATGTATCTGGACAATATCGTTTGAAATGGCTTGCTAGGCTTGGTTTACGTTCCAGTTTACCCGAAGACAACTCATTAGCTCCTCCTAAAACTAATATCTCGGGATTTGGTTGGCCGGCTTTACAAGCACCATATAGAACCAAGACTCCTCATGGCTGGACCACAAGTTCCTTTACAACTGGTTTGGCCGATGGACCACAAGATGTACCCCCGCTGCGAGACATCTTTAACATGGGTCAACATGCAGATTCTGCTTATGCCAGAGGAAATCCATTAGTATATCCGACCATTCAATCAAGGCCCGGTATACAGCTGGGATATCAAGCTTATAGCATGGATCGATCCAATCCAGATACGAGCTCAAACGCCTACACGAACCATAATGCTCAATATGGGGATCTCTCTGACGACTTCTCGTACCTATGGAATCCATTAGTGGGCGTTAGAACAGCCCCTATACAGTGCCGGTCCGAGCATTTGCGAGGCCCTACACGAAAAATAAAATGAGGCCCAATATATTTATAAGTTTTAGGGCTAAAAAAATTTTTTTGACCTATTTTTAGTAAATTATACAAAAATAATGATATTTTGAATATTATTACATTCAAATTTAATTGTTTGGGCCCTATTTTATTTATTTTTTTCTAAAAGGCTTTAGTTTCTACCAAATATTTTCATTTTATGGGCTTAATTCTTTTTTTTTTATAAAATTGGGCCCTTTTTCCAAAAAAAAAAAAAAAAACCTTTAAAAAATGTGGTGCCCCAAGCGGTGGCTTGGGTGGCCTGTCCTCCGGTCCGGCTCTGCCCCTATATCCAAATTCTCATGGACGGAGAGTTCTGATGAAGATTCCGACTCAGAGCTCTTCCTTGGACTTCACGGGTCCAAAAAGATCAATTACTGATGTGGTATATGGTACTATTCTACTTTATACGAGTTTCATTATCAGTTTTTACAAGTTTTGTTGCTAGGTTTCTTGTAAAACCTAGTTTTCTCCTTTTGAAAGCTCTTTTGTACCAATCTCGAGACTATGAAGTTCATGATTTCTTAAACCGTTTCTTAATATTTTAATATTTATGTAGAGATATATATTCTCAGAATATTTGAAAAAATTGTTGCATAATTTAATCTAAATCTCTAAGCTAAATCATTGTAGGTAACGACGATATACAAAATTCTATAGACATATACATTTTACGTAGTAATACTTTAGATCAGTTATGCCCTCATAGTCACATAATCACATTCATGGAGTAACATCTCTTTTTCGTTGATGAATGTTAGCTCCCTAGCTTTTTTTATCAAATCATTACATAGTTTATTTTTGTTTCGGGAAATTTAAATTCTTCAAATCAAAGTGATTATGTGCCTTTACAAATCAAATTAGGCCCATTAATCGTTTCCTTGATTCAAAAACCAAACCCTAATTTCCATCATTCTCGTCAGTCGTCATCGACAATGTCGAAAGTTCATGACTGGTCAAAGCTATGCGACGATCTTTTGCGATCAATCCTCGAAGGCTTAAACACTATCAAGGATTTTCATCGAGCGAGTAGTGTTTGCTCAAACTGGTATACCATTTCAAGAACTTGTAAGCAACCTATAAATCTGCTTCCATGGCAAATCCTATTCAAAGAGAATTCAACTTTGCTCTTTGACCCTGAAGAAAACAAAACTCACGAAATTCAACATCCCGGAGTCGACTTTTCGGATAGGTATGTTCTTACTAGCTGCAGCAATTGGCTCTTGATGATTGATTATAATGTAGATTTCTTTCTCATAAACGTGTTCACTCGTGAGAGAATCAATCTTCCATCCATAGAGTCATCGATTATTGGTCTTGGTCAAGCACATTTTGTCGAGCTAACCGACATAATTTCCGCGAAAAAACAAGCTTGTCTTTGGATAGATGAAACAACAAAGGATTATGTTGTTGCTTGGAGTTATAACCAATACCACTTATTCATAAACAAGAAAGGAGATGATTCATGGTCGAGTCTTGAAGACACAAAGTGTGTGTATATTGCTTGTAATAAAGACTACAAGCTTTATGTGTATACATTAGATAGTTGCATCAAGATTTTTGATATATCTAGTGATTGCCCTGAAGAGATTGTCGAAGAAAATCCGTACCGTAACCATCCGTTTCGCTTTCGCCTTTTTTCCCAACCTGGGGAACATTATTGGACGCAGAGAATGGCGGTTACTAGCTTTGGAGAGGTTCTGATGATCGTGAGCTTAAGATGGTTGGGAAATAAACGTTTGTTTCATATTTATAAGATGAATTTGGAGAAAAGTAGTTGGGAAAGAGTAGATTCTCTTGGAGGTGAGATGTTGATATTTGGTCATGGGGTCACGATAAGAGCACCAATGAAAGATATTAGTAGTTTGGGAATCAAGAGTGATTCTATTTGGTTCTCTGGTGAAGGTCTTTGGCCAGAAATTGATCCTTATAGTCCCTACACACCACTTAATTGCGGTGTGTTTGATCTTACGACAAGTACAATCACATGGTTTAAACCATTAGATGTTTCGTTCTTGAAGAGTTTGTGGTTAGTTCCAGCATAATCTTAAGTCTTGTTCTGGAGTTTGGTTTCTCATTTGATCTAATCAAAAGATCTAGATAGAATCAGGAGCTGAAGCAGAGCCAAGTTGTTTCGGCTACTCTGACTTTAGATTTACTATCGATTTGTTCAAGTATTGTGATGTTGTAAGCCTTTATTTTGCGAAGTTTAAGCAATGATTTTCCTTGGGAAATTTGTGGATTTAAATCTTTGGTTGATAAAAAAGTTTGTGTTTCTATTAGAAATCAGTTTATGGAAAAAATGGAAGACAAACATAAGTTTCTATAACATATAGTTGAAGTTCAAAAAGGTACTAGATAAAATGCTCTTATTGCCTGCACTAAAGAATAGCTACTGGCATATAGTTTTTTTCTTTACTTTTAAATAGGAAAAATCACGTTTTTAACTTTCAAAGTGTAACTGGGAAGCACTTTAAACCTCGAAAGAATTCTACTAACACTATAAACCACCAAGATTGTTTTACTAACACTTTAAACCTCCAAACTAACTTTTCTGTTTGCAAAGCTATAAAAAATGATGGAACAATCAATTTATGTTTATTTATATATATATATATATAAATATTTAATTTAATTTAAATTTTAATTAATTTTATTATTTATTACAATTAATAAAAATCTATAAAAAAACAAAAAAAAAACTTTATTTTCTTCGTTTACTCACTGTCCGACCATGAAATTTTTTGATAAACTGTTGAAACAATCTTTTAGACTGATCCATAAACATCTTTACTCTCTCGAGTAGATAAATTGGAATCTCATAATACCAACTGAATAAAAAGATGGTGAACACATACAATAAACTGAATAAAAATTTGAAAAATTGTGTTCGGACGGTGAATAGTCGAAGTTGATGATTTTTTTTTTTTTTTCGTCAAAATCGTAATAAATAATAAAATTAATTAAAATTTAAATTAAATTAAATAAAGGGAGACTCACAAAAATGCTCCTTTTTCAATACCCCTTTTCAAAAATGCCCCCTTTGGCTGTCTATTTTTAAAAATACCCCTTTTTATGTACAAAATGACTAAATTACCCTTCTTTTAATAAAAGATAACACAAATATATAAGGAAATATAATAAAATTAGGTCCACAAAATACAAAATATTTTTTGGCGGGAAAAGTGATCCCGCAATTTTTTCCGCCAAAACACTTGTAAAAACTTTAAAATACCTTGTAAAATTTTCCCGTAAAATTTTTTCCAGCCAAAAAATTTTCCCGCCAAAAATATTTTTTGCGGGAAAAGTGATTCCACAATTTTTTTGGCGTTAAATTTTTGGCGGGAAAAATTTACAAGGTATTTTAAAGGTTTTTTACAGGGTATTTATAAGGTTTTACAATGTATTTTAAAAAGTTTTACAATGTATTTATAAGGTATTTATAAGATATTATAAGATTTTACAAGTTGTTTTATAAGGTTTTACAAGTTATAAGGTTTTACAAGGTACTTATAAAATACCTTATAAAACCTTATAAGTACCTTGTAAAACCTTTTAAAATACATTGTAAAACCTTACAAAACACTTGTAAATACTCTATAAATTCCCGCCAAAAAAATTGCGGAATCACTTTTCCCGCAAAAAAAATTTTTTGGCGGGAAAAATTTTTACGGGAAAATTTCACAAGGTATTTTAAAGGTTTTTACAAGTGTTTTGGCGGGAAAATTGCCGGATCACTTTTCCCGCCAAAAAATATTTTGTATTTTGTGGACCTAATTTTGTTTCAAATAAGGGTAAAATGGTCATTAAAAATTAAAAGAGGGCAAACTTAAAAATGGACTCTCAAATGGGGCATTTTTGAAATGGGGTATTGAAAAAGGGGCATTTTTAACAATTTCTCTAATATAAATATATATATTAAACCAACATAAATTGATTTAACCATCATTTTTTATGGCTTTGCAAACAGAAAAACTATTTTGGAGGTTTAAAGTGTTAGTAAAACAATCTTGGTGGTTTATAGTGTTATTAGAATTCTTTCGAGGTTTAAAGTGCTACCCAGTTACACCTATATAATGTTCCTTCATTTTTCCAAATTCTAAAACACACATTTTAATGAATGTGAAATGCGTTTTCAATTAGTAAATGTTTTTAGTTTTTGTCACCCAACTAGAATTTAACTTGCGGTATAATTTATAATGTGAATTTATACAGTGAATCAAATTTTTCCCAACAATTTTAAACAAATTAACTTCATTTGATATGTCTAATGTTTTAATATCAATGGTGTTGACAAAATAATAAAATGAAGATTTAACCCGTGTTATAGCGCCAAGCTAATGATATTTTAAATTTATATTAAAGTTGATCCAAACCCGTTCGCTATATAACCCATATCGTGATATACAAAACTTTTTATAAGTCTAAATATAACGATAACAATATTTAATTTTTTTAAAAAAATTCAAATTTATTATATCCGGATTTGAATTCGGATTTGGATTTAGATTCATTTTTTTAATTTATAATATGGCTCTGAATCATTGTCTTAAATATTTGGCCAATGTGGGACGTTGAATACACTTCTTCATTGATTATGAATATATACGTTTTTTTAAAAAATTGAATCACAACATATGAGAAAAAAATCTAGATTTTTTTGGGTAATTGAATCAAAACATATGAGAATCACAACCTTTTTTTGGGTAATGATTTTGTCCTTTTGGTGTCTTGAATAAGAAAACTTTATTTGTTGAGAGATTGAAGATTTTGGCTTGATAATGAGGTCTTCATATGTTTTATTTATGCAGATTCGATACAGATGATAAACGAGAGAGATAGAGAAAGATAGAGAGAGATTTCTAAGAAGAATGGGAAAAACTTAGAGCCCAATTTCCTTTTCATTAATTAATTAAGATGGGTACGATTACATAAATTTCATTTAACGACTAAAACATATTCCATAATTAAAGATTACACTTATCTCTAACATTAAAAACACCTAATCATACTTGAATCCAAAATTTTCTTTTCTCTCACTCTTGGGTTTCTTCTTCCCCTTTCTCATCTGTCAACGGCTACCTTAATTTCCTCCGGCACCAGGTATTCCTACTCCTCCTACTCCTCCTCCGCCTGCTCCTCCTCTTCTCTCTGTCACTTGCTACTCCTTGCTCAAACTCGTGATTTTCTTGGATCTTCAGTTCCAAAAATTCCTTGAACGAATGCTTCACTTTGTCGTAGGGATCACGGATGTTCTATTATATAGATATATCTGATTTAATAATTAATGTCAAAAATCAAAAACAGAAATATTTTGTAAAGAAAAGATCATTTACATTAAGTATGATCATGAATATAGGATACAAATTATTTTAATTTAATTTCAATAAGTAATAGCCTAAAAGATCTTTTACATTAAGTATGATCAACTTTAAATTAATTTAATTTCAATAAGTAATTGTTATTAATTTGAGTAATTGTTATTGAATAAGTAATTATATGGATATTTCTGATTTTATATTTAATGTCAAAAACTAAATACTGAAATATTTTGTGCCTAAAAGATCTTTTACATTGAGTATGATCATGAATATGGGATACAAATTATTTTAATTTAAATTCAATAAGTAACTGATTAAAAGATCTTTTAAATTAAGTATGATCAACTTTAAATTAATTTAATTTCAATAAGTAATTTTTATTAATTTGTAATCACAAAAAATAAAACATTAAAATAAAAATAGTGTGATAGAGTGTTGAATGTTATCAAACAAACAAACCATTGTATAATGTAAAATTTCAAGGTGCGTTGAATTATTATGTGCAAGAGAGAGAAGATGATGTAAAGTGTAAAATAGAATGTTGACAGAGTAAACAATCTTACATAGTATTTTATATCAATTTTAATAGAAAATTCAACATACCATTGCACTAATTCAAATGTTGAATAAATAAATTCATTAATAGGTAGTCTTACACCTTTGTTGCTAGAAAATAAAGTATTTGTGGTTCCCTCACTTTTTTTTTTTTTGCCTATTGTTGATGAGTAACATTATGTGGTTTATTTTTTAATTTGTTTTAGCCATCAAAGAAATAATCTTCCATTCAAGGCCTAAGATGGACGCAAACAATATAAAATATAGTTACTATTTACGATAGTTATGAATAAAAAGTTTTAAGTAATAAAACTAAATAGAAAATTTGAAACACAAGACATATAAAAATACAAAAGAAATCATTAACCGCATGTAGAGGAACGTGAAGCTCCAAATAGTTGTCGTGATTATTTTCTAAGAAAATAAATTTTGAAATGTACAAAATGGATAAAAATACTCCATAATATTGTGATATGTACTGCTCTGTGCTTTGTTCACTTGTTTCAAAAAAATAAAAGATGTTTTAAATAATATGCAAACTATTTTCTATTTTTACTTTATTTAGAAAAATCATAAATGGAAGATATAATATAGTTCACCATATATTACTTGTGAACACATCTTTATAACATTATCCACTCAAGATCAGTGTGTGAAATCTATATTAGTATTTTTGTAATACATTTTGTACAGGGTGGGTTAAAAATTTATCCGAGATTTTTGGTACCCGATCCGGTACAAAATTTGTACTTCAAAATCGTACACCGGATATTCCATATTTTTCTTTGGATCGGATTATAAGAAACTGAACACTTACACCGGATATTCCATATTTAACAATATAGATATTTAGAAGATTTGGTTAAGATTTAAAATTATGTTTCTCTTATTATCTTTGTTTGATTTTGTTTAACTATTTTGAATTATCATATAATACATAAAGTAAAAAAAAATATCAATTTTCTTTCTGCATATATTGTGATTCAAAGTTTTAAAAACGGACATATATTACCCAATTGATGAAAAAGGTGTGTGTTCAACGTCCCACATCGGCTAAAATGTTTAGACAATGATTGAAAATCATATTATAAATAAGATCAAAATGAATCTAAATCCGAATGAACAAGAAACTTAACTTAACAAGCATCCAAATTTAAGATCATTAAAAATATATATATATATATTATTATGAACATTTAAACAAATAAAAGAAAATAAAATAACAAGGAACGGATTATATTGCGGGACAGGGTTATATGGCGAACAATAGGGGTGAATTCTTTTATTCACCCCTTCTTATTTTAACCAATCAGAATCCACCACCTAATAAAAAAAATTAAACTCATTTAATTATAAATTATAAACCCTAATCACTCTTTTATAAACCCAAACCAATATATAATTTTGTTTAATTACAAAATCTAAACCCTAATCCTCCTTTGTAAACCCAAACCGATATTTAACCTCGTTTAATTATAAAATCTAAACCCTAACCGTTCTTTCTAAATTCAAACCGATATTTAACCTCGTTTACTTGTAAATCTAACCCCGTTTATAAACCTAAACCGATATTTAATCCTCATTTAATTATAAAATCCAAACCTTAACCCTCTTTTATAAACCCAAACCGATATATAACTTTGTTTTGGTGGCAGATTAGATTTTACAATTAAATGAGTTTATTTTTATTATTATTCTGATTAGTTAGAAAAAGAGGGGTGAATAAAAGGATTCACCCTTAGGAGAGAACCCAAGTATTTTTTGTTATATGGCGGGACGAGTTTGAATCATAATTAATAAAAAAATTAAAATATCATTAACCCGCCGCTTCAATACGGATTAAATCTTTAATTTATTATTTTTTAACACAACCAATATTAAACATATCAAATCAGCCTGATTTAGATAAGATTGTATAAAACCAAAAATGGCTCGTGATATATTGTTACTTAATAACAATTGTAAACTATAAAATATAAATGTTTTGTAAAATGATACAATTTACAAACTTTTATATATAAGAAATAATCATTCAATTTTTAAAATCACTACTTTTAGAAAACAAATAGTCCTACGGTGTACCTAGGATTAAAATCAAGTTAATGTTATAAGTGAATGGTGTGTCTGTGTTTTTTGCTTCTTTACTTACCAAATTTCAAAATTTTGATTTTTTTTGTATATTCATTTTATGATTAGTCAATATAAATATATTTTAAAATAGTTACACAGTCAACAACAGTATTAAAAGTGAAATTAATAATTGTTAATCACTTTTTTTGTCATGTAATTTATTAAGTATAGTTTTTTTAATATTTTTGAATAACTGAAGTAATATGTTTCCGACCCTTACTCATTATTATCCATCTTGATCTAAATGAATACCCTATATGTAATAACCTGAACCCAAATCCGATCTTTATTTAATCCAAGGTTCCAAAAATCGGTCACGACGGCCGAATAGGTGCCTTGGAAGGGCTACAAAAATAGAAGATCAAATGGTGTTGTTTATTTATAATTTTTCCGAGTTCTTTTCACAATATTCTCTCCTTTAGTGAAGAACTTCGGATTGAACAAACTTCATTACAACATTATAGTTTTGTCTAAGTGGGCTTTGTTTTGTTTTAGGCTCATTTGTTTCTTTTTTCTGGCCCATTTACTTTTAAGATGACAAAAAAATAATATTGGATTTCACATTTTTGTGCTTTAAGCCCATCATCAATTTCAGTTAACCGAATTTAAACCAAATAAACCGGAAAAAAAAACATTAATATGTTTAAATTCAGAATCAATTTTATAGCCTATAACCGACCCGAATAATCCAAGTTCCGACTGACCCAAACCGAAATAAACCGAATTTCGGTTCAATTAGGTGAGAATTTTTGTAAACCGAATTTTTCCAAAACCGAATAACCCGACCCGTTTAACCCGAAGACACCATATGCCTAGGACTACGCACTACGTGCGGGTACTCATCGAGTCTTTTTAAAAATAAACAACGCCAAGAACGATAGCTTTCAATTTCTGTTTAAACACCACCCAATTACAAAGTTAATGTAACGCACCACCAAATTCTTTAAACGACATCGTACCAAACCTCTCTTATCAACCAACCCACCACAACATTATTACTGCCACAAATTTCAAAATCCCTAAAAAGTCACCAACAATGGCGGAAACCGAGACAGAGACGATCACCACCACCACCACCACATCCCCACCGGCGATCTCAGAAACCGAAACCTCCACCACATTACCAACAATGGAAACAGAGAAGAATCCAAATCCAGTAACAATTTCGCTCCGAATCTGGCCACCGACTCAAAAAACTCGCGACGCAGTCATTAACCGTCTGATCGAAACACTATCAACCGAATCAATCCTCTCTAAGAGATTCGGAACTCTTGAATCCGAAGAAGCTTCCTCCGTCGCGAAATCAATCGAAGACGAAGCTTACGCCGTCGCTTCCGCCGCCGTTGTTAGTGATGACGACGGGATCGAGATTCTTAAAGCTTATTCTAAAGAGATTAGTAAACGTATGCTTGAATCTGTGAAAGCTAAGACTAATGTGGCTTCTCCTACACCAAAGGATGGTGATGGAATTGAATTAGCTGCAGATTTAAGTGATGATGTTAAAGATGATGATGCGAATCCAAAGCTTGACGAGGCTTGAATATGGTGTTGTTCTCTTATCTCTCTAATTATCTTTTAAAAGACTATTTTCTTTGTTTAGATTCGTATGAGATTATCTTTGGTTTTGAGTCTTTTGATGTTGTATTCTGGATGATTATGCTTTTTCTAAATCATGGTAATTAGCTTGAAGCTTGAATATAGAAAACCAAAAACAAAACAAAAAAAATGGATGATTTTACTGTCTTAATCATGGTAATAAACTCGGTAATTGAATGATTTGCTGCCTTAATCATAGTAATTAACTAGAGTTTGCTTTTTTTAATCATGGTAATTAGCTTAGGCTTGAATATATAAAAACCAAAAAAAAAAAAATTGGATGATTTTGTTGTTTTAAGCAAGGTAATTAACTCTTTAATTGGATGATTTTTGCTTGCTTAATCATGGTAGTTTACTTGTTGATTAGAAGATTTTTCTGTCTTAATCATGGTAATTAACTCGTTAATTGGATGATTTTGCTTTCCTCACCATGGAAATTAGCTCGAGGCTTGAATATAGAATCATGGTATTGAACTAAAAAAAGAATGAATGATATTGCTTTCTTAATCATGCTATTAACTCGTTAACATATCTTCATTTTGACACATTCGTTAATTCGTTAGAGATCATCAGCATGTTGCCATTATAACTCGTGAGCTGTTATAAATTTGAAATTTGTTCATTTGCATTGGGCTGTCAAATAGTTTTTTCTTGGAACTAGAAATCAGCCTTTGATGTGTCCTGACTCTTTCTTTGTCTTTTATCTTTATTGGTTTTGGAGCCTTGGAATTTGAGAGTTAGATTTTGAACCCCACTTTTTTTGTTTTTTTATGAGAAATGAAACTCTGGGCAGTGGTCACCTAAATATTCCTTTATTGTTCCTCATTTTGATACAAGAGTTCCTCTGGGCAGTGGTCACGTGATCCCGAATTTTGGTTTTGGTTGATCACAAGCTAATACTTTCATATCAGTTTCTAAGTGTGGGCATGGGAGGGAACTTATGAACTACGAAAAATCCATTACCCGACCCGATTCTTATGAGTAATAAACTTTTAGTTAGTGTTCCGGATTCAAATCATTTTTTGGTTCCCGGCTTACTCTAAGCTAGACAAAATTCACTCTTTCAAAGTTATTAGAAAGATAATAAAAGAATCCTATTTTTTTATTTTGTTCAAACCAATCCTCCTATCCTATGGGAATGCTTTCATGAACTCTTAGTCTCTTACCCATATCCGATTTAAGAAAAATGTGTATCCGGACAAACATGTAACCATTATAAAGATGACAAACATGTAACCTTTACAATTCCAAATAACCAACAAAGAGGTAACTCAAGGGAAAACATGGCAAGATTCAACTTATACACCGTGATGAAAACTAATAATATGCAAGCCAGTCAGCAGTCATGCAATTTTGATCTAAGAGATGTTCCTAGTAGCTCGATACCAAAACCGACTTTGGTAGTAGGAGAAGACCCATGTCTTTTCGTGGTTCCTATAAGGATTTGTGGTGTTGTCTTCACTAAGGTGTCTATGTGACTCAGGGGTTTTGGGAGTAGCCTGATGCCAGTTAGCAATACCCGAAAACTTGGGATAACAAATTCGATGCCATCACGATACACGATTACGACATATGTCTGACTTAGATGCTTCCACTTGTCACACATGTATATCTGGCTCTACTTTGATGGATGGTCGAGATTAATCCGGAGGAAACCCTAAAAGCGGAGCTTGGTCCTCTCTCCACCTATAAATACAAGCATTTAGTCCATCATAAAGACTGTTCCAAAAAGCTGCAACACTTAAAGAAAACGTTTGTAGGTAAGGGGAGAGAAACCGAGACTCCGACTTAAAGATTAAGCTTTCGTCTTCCATCAAGAAACCGTTCAGGAAGACTTTACCACTGCAATGAAAGGAAGTATTCCGCTAACCCTCTTTATGTACCTATTAAGTGATTAATTGAAATGCTTAAAGATCTTGGGGTTATGTAAGTTTCACTTACAACTTACTCCCGTTACATTAGTATTATAGATAAGATTATTAGATTAATCAGATAAAATTGGATTAAACCTTGAACATAAAACACGTATCTATTAGAATGTGATCTCCAAAGTGAATTGATCGCCAAATCCGGGAGAGTACTTTTCTAGCCAAAAGGAATATAAAAGGCTTCAGAAACCTTCTTCGGACGTGGTTTATGTGGCATTAAGCTATATGCTCTCTTTAGGCTAATCCTTTTTTTTGTGGCAAGGTATGCTCCTAGTTGGTTGATATATCATGGTATTTACGGCTTTTAATCATGATATAAGTATTGTTTGTAGGGTCTTTTTAGTGTTTCTAGAGTATTTTCAGGTTTATGCACGTTCGAGACTTATTTGGAGATTTTGGAGCATTATAGAGAAAATCCGAGAAATTGTGCTGTCAAGATCAATTCGGAGAAAATCGTGGGTTTGGGTGTCGATCGACACCACCCATTGGGTAAATAATTACAAACCCTCGCATTCCATAATGAAAACATTATGTTTCAAATCATAATGTTTTCTCCATCCAATAACCATTATTTTACCATTAGTAGAAGAAAAAAATCCAAATATTTACATATGATAATGGATGGATAAAGCTAGGAACTTCTTGTTTTTTCTAATAAAGATGTTTTTTTTCTTTTTGCTAGGAACTTCTTGTTATACGCGTTACATCTCCCTGAAGGAAGAATTCTTTTCATTTCTTTTCAATTTTTCTGGCTGAAGCAAACTCTTTCGATTTGTTTTTTTGAATTGTAAACAAACTCTTTCAATTTACACAAACAAAAAAATCTAACACAACGAAAAAAAAACTATCGACCAAAAGTGGTAGTTGTTGATCAGTGACCACGTCCTCTTCTGCTCGGTCCAGACGCTAACCGATAAGCAAAGCTCTTCCCCAAAGGACGTTGACTCGTCGAGTTCTTCTTCACCTTCATGGTCGCCGAAGATTGATCATGGCCGTTAAAATCTCTGAACGGCTTCGATCGTAGGGCTCTGCCATCAACTCTCTCAAACATTAATGACGAGAACACCAATAACAAGATCAGAAACAACACAAAAACATTCTTCTTCTCCATTTTTTATAACTTTTTTCGTTTCTATTACTAGCTGATCTTCCTTTCTCTCTTTATACTTGTTCTCTTTTTTCTTTGAGACTAAGAAGAATTGCTTCGTGATTTTTTTGTATATATGCGATTTTGTGTGCGTGTGTAAGCGAAGGGCATTATTTCTTGACCAAGAATGTTTGACTATTTGATTTTGTGTATCGCGTTTTTATATATTTAATTGAAGTCTTCATGTTTTCAATCTTTTACTATTTATATATAAGACGGACAAAATAATTGACGTGTATTCATATTACAAGTCGAATGAGTTTCTCCAACTACCTGCTTCGGCCACAAGATATGTTTGTTGAACTCTATGACTCTCATAAAAAGTTAATAAAGTCATTAGTTTTTAAGAGAGAAGTAGTTACAAACCTATGTTACCATTGTGAGAGATAGTCGATGTTGTGGTGGTGAGATTAATAATTTTAATTGTGTTTGTAAAATTTGTATATATAAATAAGCTTTGACAAAAAAAAATTTGGTGAAGAGAAAAAAGTCCCACAAAACTGACAAAAGTAAAAATTAAAAATAAAAGCAACAAAGGAATGGTTGACATTCACAACACGACTAGTTATGTCACCTTTGATTTTTTGGTTTGCATTTTAGCTACCCTTAAGTCGTAAGCCGTCAAAGTCTAAAGATTAAGAAGTATGAAAAAAAACGATTTAATTTGTATTCCTCTTCTTAAAAAGAATTACTTAATTATAATGTGAGAGGTTTACCAAAACTTTAATGCAATATTTTTATAAGTAACACTAATACAGCGGGAATGTTTAGATTAACATTGTTGTTGTTTCTTTGAATATTAACATAAGAAGTAGCAATTGTTGATCAGTGACCACGTCCTCTTTTACTCGGACCAGACGCTAACCGGTAAGCATAGCTCTTTGGCAAAGGAGTGCTCTTGCTGTTCTTCACCTTCATGGTCGCTGAGGATTGATCATGGTCGTTGATATCTCTGAATGGCTTCGATCGTAGAACTCTGCAATCAACTCTTTCAAACATTAACGACGAACCCACTAATAATAAGATCATATACAGCACAAAGACATTCTTGTTCTCCATTGTTATAACTTTTTTCTTAATTCTCTTTCTCTTTGTTATTAAAAAGAATATTTATGTGATTGTGTCTGCGTGTCTAAAGCAAAGCGCATTAATTTTTGACCGAGAATGTTTGACTATTCATCTTGCTTTTCGCGTTTTTACATAGTACTATTTAATTAAATTGTTCATATTTAATGTTTTAATAAATAGTATAAGCCAGATAAAACAATTGATGTGTGTTCTTCATATTATTAGTGAATATCTGAATGAGTTTCTCCAACTACGTACCTGCTTCTCCACAAGAGATGTTGTTGAACTCTTCTCTATGACTTTCATAAAAAAGTTGAAAAAAACATTTGTTTAGTAAGAAATCAAAAGTAGGAATTGAAAATAGTTACGAACATATATTTTTTTCTATTATTTTTACCATTCCACTGGAAAAAAAAAACAATAAACATTTACATTACACTCAATGGATAAAGCTAAGAAACTCCTTGAAAAATTCATTCTCTTCTTCTTTTTTTTTTTTTTTGGTTCGTTTGGCCGAAACAAAAACATTAATTCGATTTACATATTTAAATAATCCAAAAAACAAAAGACAAAACACACACGTCGGAAGAAATGGTAGTTGTTGATCAGTGACCACGTCCTCTTCTGCCGGGTCCTGACGCTAAGATCCTCATCAAAGGACGTCGACTGCACGAGCTTCTCTTTACCTTGGTCGCCGTCGATTGATCATGGCCGTTGATATCTCTGAACGACTCCGATCGTACGACTCTGCAATCAACTCTCTCAAACATCAACGACGAGCCCACCAACAACAAGATCATACACATCACGAACATATTCTTTTTCTCCATTTTTGTAACCTTTTTTTTGGGTTTCTTTCTCTTTGGTTAAGAAGAATGCTTCGTGATTTATTTTTTTGTCTATATGAGATAGTGTGTATGTTTAAACAAAGGGCATTAATTCTTGACCAAGTATGTTAAGACTATTTCATTGTGTTTTGTAGAGTATATATACTACAATTTGTGTATACCTATAATTTTCTTATTTGTAGATATTTACCCTAGCTAGTACGAGACCTCTCTCTCACATCCTACATTGCATTTTTACATGTTTAGTTAAAATCGTCAGGCTTTTAATCTATCATTATTTATATAAGCCAGACAAAACAATAGATGAATATTTCATATTACAAGTGAATATCTAATGAGCTTCTCCATAAGAGATGTTGTTGAACCATGTCTCTATGACTTTCATAAAAGGTTGAAACTAACATTCATTTCTAATTAACAAAAAAAAAAAGACTTCATTTTGTAAAAAAAAACTATTAATAATTTTGTCCTTAAAACCAAATTTCATTAACCAAGTGATATCAATTTCCTCATTCTTCCTCTATGGCAAAATCCTTTTGCAATTTATCTCCGTTTTGGAGAGACCGAGTCTAAATATTTTCTCCTTAATGGATTCTATTCATTTGAGGTTTCAATTTTAAATGAAATCGTTGGACAACAAGTAAAAAAAAAAAAAAAGGTAGCAAACACGTAGTTAAAAGTGGAATTTTATTGGTTAGTAGGAGACCAATGGGTTTCTTAGAGAGCTGTCATCTTTTGACTTTTGTTTTCCTTCGTAGTCGGTTCGGATTAACACGGTGTGAAGTCATCAGAGACCGATTCATCTACGTTAGGAACGCGACAGCATCATCACTCTCTTAACCAAATATGTTTCAACTTTTGCTTTTGTTTTCTAAACACAGGCTTTGATTGGTAATGTCATTCTTCTTTAGCTAATCAAAAAGAAAAAGAAAACCGTAGATCCAATGGCATTAAATGTAAATTTTTTTTTTTTTTTTTTGTTAATCCGGTCAGTCCCAGGAAGAACGTACCAACGTGCTACTATGTAGAGTCGTCGCCAACACCTAGGTGTTGGATTGCTACACTGCCTAACGCCGAGTTTGGAATGCTTTCCGACTAATATCCGGAGGTAAGTAGATCGCCACACAGATATGATTTTTGTTTCCACGATGGATCAAACTTGAGTTAGTTCCTTTTTAACCTGTCCCCAACCTCTGAGTACATACATAAATATTTTATAATGTTACATACATGTAAACGACACAACAGAAAAATCGGGCAAAACCAAAAATTGTATTGGGTTCTTGCACCTTAACTTTTTATTCTTCTATTTTCCTAGAATGCCACTCTATCTCGTTCCGTAGATCTTGTTCTCTTGTTGCTCTTTTTGACCATCATCATGCACTCTATCACTCTTCCCATTCTATTTTGATCTTTCTTTCAAATCTTTCAATATTTAATAATTGAATGATATTGAAACTTTAGCATGAATAAGTTACACCAAAAAGAAGTCAGTCCAATTAGTTGCATTGAGATATCATGCTCTCGATCTTTTGTCATGTACATATATAAATATCATATAAATGAAAGTTTGGTTGTTAAACCTATTACATTGGCTTCTTGGCAAAAAAGTGAAAAACAAGAAAGCAATTTAACTATGAAGGTAGTTGGAAAAAATTCAGTGCAACCAGAGACTCATAAGGTTCTTAAAACGCTTCTTAAGTCTTCTTGCAGTGATGGAATTCTTAATCTCTCTGTCAATGAGCTTGAAGATCATGTTTCAACTTTTGCTTTTGTTTTCTAAACACAGGCTTTGATTGGTAATCTCATTCTTCTTTAGCTAATGAAAAAGAAAAAACCGTAGATCCAATGGCATTATAATTAAATTAATTGGGAGTACATACATAAATATTCTAAGTAACTACATAAATATTTTATAATGTTACATATATGTAAGCACAACAGAAAAATCGGGCAAAACCAAAAATTGCTATGGCTTCTTGCACCTTAACTTCTTCTTCTTTTTTTCCTAGAATGCCACTCTATCTTTTTCTGGAGATCTTGTTCTCTTGTTGCTCTTTTTGACCATCTAACCCCATGCACTCTATCGCTCTTCCCATTCTTTCTTCTTCTTTTTTTTTTCTTTCAAATCTTTCAATATTTAATAATTGAAGATATTGAAACTTTAGCATGAATAAGTTACACCAAAAAGAAGTTAGTCCAACTATTTGCATTGAGATATCATGCTCTCGATCTTTTGTCATGACCCCCACTTTTTTTAGTATAGATTCCAATCAAACATTTACATGCAATGTATGGATAAAGGCATAAAAACTTCATATTACGTATATCTTCTTGAATGAATAATTCTTTCCTTTTACTTTTGGGTTTTTAGTAATAAAACCCCTCAACTAAAGGTGGATCGTAAAAAAACCCCTCAACTATATATTTAGTGCAAAAACCCCTCAACTTTAAATATGTTCATGAAAATTCCCCTTCGTCTCCATTATCGTAAAAATTGGACGGATTACAGTTAAATTGAAACTGAAAAACGACATATATACACTTAAACAACATGAATTGTAAACAAAAACAACAAAATCTTCTTCTATCTGATTATAAATCCTCAAACCTAAGCTCTAAAGATCTCAAAGTGAAAAATCTAAATTGATGAACCATAATTTATCATAGTAAGATTCTCTGAAGCTTGTGTGGTGTAGAAGTCGATTAGGAGAGATTCTGGAAAATGTTACGTTTTAATTTGAACTGTAGTCCGTCTAATTTTTACGACACTGTAGACAGAGGGGAATTTGCATGAACATATTCAAAGTTGAAGGATTTTTCCACTAAATATATAATTGAGGGGTTTTCTTACTATTTATCTTTAGTTGAGGGGTTTTATTACTAAAAACCCTTTACTTTTTGGATGAAACAAAACTTTAGATTTACACATTTAGAAAGCTATAATCTAACAAAACTAATAAAAACAAAATTAAAAAAAACACCGAGGAGAGATCAAAAATAGTAAGTAGTGATTGTTTATCAGTGACCACGTCCTCTCCTGCTTGACCCAGACGTTAACCGGAAAGCAAAACTTTTCGAGCTGTTCTTCACCTTCATAGTCGCCGACGATTGATCATGGTCATTGGTATCTTTGAACGGCTTCGATCGTAGAGCTCTGCAATGACCTCTTTTAAACATCAACGACGAGCTCACCAATAATAAGATCACACACAGCACAAACACATTCTTGTTCTCCATTTTTATAACTTTTTTTTCGGTTCTCTTTCTCTTCGTTATTAAAAGGAATATATGGCTTCTTGATTTTCTTGTATATTTATGGTTTTTTTGTGTGAGTGTGTAAGCAAAGGGCATTAATTCTTGACCGAGAATGTTTGACTTTTAATCATGTGTATCGCGTTTTTACATATTTAATTAAATTCTTCATGCTTTAGTCCTTTAATTTAATATGTTTTCTGTTCTTTTTTATTTAATGTTTTAGGAGGAAATTTTTGTTATAAATTAGATGATGTTTTTAGTTTTTCATACAAATTTTTGTATTTTTATTGGTTTAGACGATTTATATTCTGTAGATTATTTTTTTATTTGTTGAATTAGTTTGGATAGATAATAAATACTGTTTTAATTTAGAAATAAATAAAAATTAAATAATTTTTTTAATCTATGTGCATTTTTCTAAAACATTAAATAAAAAATAACGGATGAAGTAGTATAAGCCAGACAAAACGAATGATATGTATTCATATTACAAGTGAATAATATCGAATGAGTTTCTCTTTCTCTAACTACCTGCTTCTCCATAAGGATGTTGTTGAACTCTGTCTCTTTGACTTTCATAAAAAGTTTTGTAAGAAATAAAAAAAGTAGGAGTTGAAAATAGTTAGCAAATACGTAGTAAAAAGTGGAATTTAATTGGTTAGTAGGAGACCAATGGGTAACTTATTGAAGAAACAACAATATTTCTTAAGTGTGACAATGTCAACTTTTGACTTTTATTTTTCTCCGTAGTCGGTTTGGATTAACACGGTGTGAAGTCATCATCAGACCGATTCACCTCCTTAGTTGCTGACCAGTGATGACGCGACAGCATCTACCAACTCACACTCTTCTTAACCAAATATATATGTTTCAACTTTTGCTTTTGTTTTTATTGAAAAGTCATTTCAATGAAATGGATTTTGATTAGAGCTAAAGTGTGTAGCGGTATTCTATAGTTGTTTTAGATATCCATGATTTGTTAATTTGTTTAGTAGACGGTAATATCTTTGACTCGTATTCATTCACTGAGTTAGCTGGATATTTGTTGTATGTGAATATATGTTACGATAGCGGTAAAAATATAAGGCGATAAGCTTTGAGGCCTATCGAGTATTAATCGTAACTAAAAAGAACACTGAGTTAGCTGGATATTTGTTGTATGTGAATACAGGGCCGGCTCAAACTTATCCGAGACCTTGTGCTGATGTATAAAAATTGGCTTTTAAATAATAAAGTTTTTTAAATAGTGAAAATTTTGGACCCTAAATCTTAAAGAAAATTAAATTTATTTTTTGAGGACCCTGTGGTTTTGCTCTTCTGGCACACTCTTAAAGCCGGCACTGAGTGAATATATGTTACGATAGCGGTAAAAATATAAGGTGATAAGCTTTGAAGCCTATCGAGTATTAATCGTAACTAAAAAGAAGAGAGAAAGAGAGATTATGCGCCGTTAATAACGGAAAGCAAGATGAGAGAGATATAGAAATGTGATTAATTGATCTTTTATAAAATAAGGAACCCATATGATGGGATCCAAGATTAAATACAACTTAACTTAGTGCAACATAAGCTTTAAACGACATAACTTTGATACTTAATAAAATAAGAAACCTTCTCTTATAAACAGAGTCTCTCCCTGCTTTTGTCTCTTTCTCGATACTTAGCCACTTTTGGCTTCTTCCTTCTTCACAAAGGTTATGGAATTCCATAACCTATCATAAGGATTTCTACAAGAATCTCCAACGCTCTTGTTAAAAAAGGCAACATTACTAGACATAGATTAGCTTTCATGTGTTAGTTTATATATGTATAAATTCATTCGGTGAGTCGGTACTTTTAGTTAGCCAATCAGTTTTGTTTTGAAAATAAAAACAAAATCTAACTAACCGGATTGAACCAAGATTAATCTTAGTTGTTAGTTTTATATTTTTAAATTAAATTATGTTTTGATATTTTCATAGTTAAATAGGAGATCTAAAATGCTGGTGTTTTGTCTATAAAATATATTGGTAGGTAGGTAAATATCAGTAGTTTTAAAATGGATGAAGGTGACTTGGCGGGACTTAGAAGTAGAACAAGTCGCTTGGGAAGTCCTGGTTTTTTTGGTTACAGTTCTATAACGATCTTTCATATTGACTGTAGTTATCCGGTTGAGTGATTGTTGCGAAAGTACGAAATTTGAACTTTGACACGGTCCTCCGACGACAAAAAAAATATGGATAATCTTTTTTTTAATAGTTATTTTAAGTTAAAATATATTAATAAATAACATATAGAAAAGTAACCACACCTAAAAGCATTGAACTACACTATATATTCTAAATATTTTCTTATCACATGAAGTTTAACCATTTACTTGTTTTTTTTCTAAACCTCTTATGTTTTATATTTACTTGTAAACATGGTATACATAGTATGCTAAATTATTAATGTCAAAATTATATTGTATTAAAAATAATAAAAATATAAGTTAATATATTATTTTCGTCATAGTATAATAAATTATTAATGTTTTTCAATAATATATAGTTCTGGAATAGTAATTGGAGAAAATTAATACTAGTACCAGAATTTCCCAAATTATTTTCGTTTCTACCACTTTCTCTTTCCATTTTTTACTTATACTACATTAGGTATGTATTAAGACTAAATTGCCCTTCTTTTTGTGTGTTCAAACTTCGGGGACAACTGTATGTAAAATTCAGGGACAACTGGTAAATAATCGAATCCACAATTTCATCTTATTTTTGCATGTTAACTGGTTTTTGTCCCTCGATTTTAATTCATTGTTCTTCGATTTTAGTTCTCCCAAATTGTAATTGCGGTCTTTTCATTTTGTTTGATGTTTATATTTCGTTTGATTATTGTCCACGAATAGGTTTATTAAAATCATTCACCGATTTTTTAATTCGTCCCTTCAGCTTTGGTTCCCAGATACTTGTCCCCAGATGTTGCACTTTATCTGCCACATCAGCTGAGAGCAAAACCGTCTTTTTTATACCCCAATACCACATGAATGTGGTAGAAATGAAAAGAGATTATCAAATGTGGTAGAAATGGAAAGACTTTGGTTGAAAGTGGTAGAGTTGACCAAATTCCCTAGTAATTGTTCTCGCTTCTGAAACTTATTATTGAAAGGGTCAAGAACATAAAACCAAAATTCTATGGATACCAAATTAAAACAAACAGATCAATCAAGAACTTGTGAGAGCAAAAATCTCTCTTTCCTAGTCAAATAAGTAATAGTAGATTTGTTCCACATTTAATTTTTGCAATTCCGTGAATACAACCGTTTTTAATACCAAATATTTTACATAATGCACCTTAAATAGCACAAACTTCAAGCGGAAACAAAAATCTTTGTTTTTTTTTGGGTCGGATAAAACTACAAGCATGCTCCAATTTTTTCCAAGAACAACAAATGAACTCACACCCATAGAATGAGCTTTTAGGCAAAAACACCATTTTGAAAACAATAAACACGCAAAAATAAGAACGAATTTCAAATCAAAAACCATTATTCATAATCTTAAGTACTTTTTGGTAGAGGGAATACTAAGATAGACGGTGAAAGAAAATGAAAAGCAAACGATGCACAATTATAAAAAAGATTGAGAAAAAAGGCTATTTCAATAAACAAATATACAAAAACGATTGGGATTATTTTAAAACTCATTTCCTAAGTAGGGGAAGCTGTTTTTTTTAATCCACAAAAAAATAATAAAAATATATAAAAATGTTTACTATATAAAACTTTATTTTATATCACACTTTTTTATAAAATTAAATCATGACACATGCTGCAATCTAAAATTACTAACACGATGATAAATGATAAATCTTATATAATTCAAAACTGAATGTATAAATCAAAATAAATAATCTAAAACTACAAAAAAAAAATAAAGAAAACTATAAACATGATGATCTATAAATCTTCGACAATCCAACGATGAAAATAGAAATTAAAATAAATAATCTAAAAATACTACAATTATAATTGACAACCAAAAAAATAGAAAATGAAGTAAAAAAAAATATTTCAAAAAGAAAAAAAAAACATATATGGATATCACATATTCCTAAATGAATAAAGAAACTCAAATAAATAAACCAATATTTCTAGTAATTTTGGTAATTCTTTTTCATTTTACAATAAGTAATTTACTATCTTATTTTTATTTACCTTTTCAAAACAAAAGTTATTGTAAATTTATTTAGTTTTACGATTTAATTTAATTTAAAATTTATTTTTTATTTTTATATTTTAGATACCTTTTCAAAAAACTAATGTAATTATTTTATTTTTAGAATTTTTTAATTTATTATATAACTTTTCTTTTTACAAATGTCAAAATCTGATTGATAGAAATGGCATATGTTTGATCATGCAAATCACTAACTTTAAAAACTAATATATATATATATATATATATATTAAGATATAGTTAAACTATTAACTTTTAATGAATTTGGTTTGATATTCCCGAGCTTGTCACGAATTGTGTGAACTCTTGTTTAACAAAAGAAGTCTCACTAAAAGAGGTCAAGAAATCAATTTTTGAGATGAACCCTACGAAGGCTCCAAGGTCAGACGGGATGACAACTATCTTCTACCAGAAATTCTGCCTATAATTAGTTCAGACTTAGTTGCCACGATTCGCACCTTCTTTGCTACATGATTACTGGATCCGAGATTAAACAAGACCAACATTTGTCTAGTGCCAAAAGAAGGTAGGTCACATGAAATACTAGGTTTCTGACCTATAAGTCTGTGCAATGTGGGTTATAAGATAATTTTTAAAGTGCTCTCAAACAGACTCAAGAGGCTACTCCCGAAATTGATTTCGGAGACTCAATCCGCCTTTGTGGCGAAAAAATTAAGCACACATAACATTCTCATAGCCCATGAATTTTTCATGCTTTCCGCTTGAATCCTACATGCCGAAAGAAGTTTATGGCCATCAAAACAGATATGAGCAAGATCTATGAACGAGTTGAATGGTCTTTCCTTATAGCTTTATTGGATAAGCTTGGTTTTTCCCCACGATGGATTCAGTGGTGTATATCTTGCATTGAGACAGTCTCCTACCAAGTTTTAATAAACGGTGAGGCGAAAGGGAGCATTGTCCCTTCTCGAGGTATTAGACAATGGGATCCCTTATCCCCTTATCTTATCATCTTATGTACAGAAGCCCTTAGTTCTAGGATAAAACAAGCATAGTGGACATGTAAGATCCAAGGTCTACACCTCTCCCGGGCCAACCCCTAGTATCCCAACTATTATTTGGAGATGATAGCCTATTTATGCAAAAGTAGATTGCCAACAGAGTTCAGAGATCATATCCATTCTCCGCCAATATGGCGAGGCGTCACGACAACACATAAAATTTTCTAAATCTTCTATCATGTTTGGGAGCAACAGCCGACCCGAAATGAAAAAAACATTAAAAAGATCCGGATCATGAGTATAAACCAAGAAGAAGGGATGGGAACTTAGGTTTCCCAGAAAAGTTTCATGGTTCCAAAGCCGAGGTCTTTTCCTTCGTTCAAGACCGTCTAAAGAGTAGAATAAATACTTGCTCGGCCAAGTTCCTCTCAAAGGGAGGCAAGGAAATCCTTATGAAATCAGTGGCTCAAGCCCTTCTAACGTATGTAATGTCGTGTTTCTTGTTACCCAAGAACATTCGTTCTAAGCTTAGTAGTGTTATTTCTAATTTCTGGTGGAGTACCAAATAAGAGAGCAAGGGCCTTCACTGGATTGCATGGAATTAACTTTGTAAGCCTCTCTCGAAAGGTGGATTGGGTTTCAGAACTTTCGAAGACTTTAATTTAGCTCTTCTCGCCATGCAACTTTGGAGATTAGTACACTTTTCAAACTCTTTGTTGGATCATGTACTTAGGGGCGATATTACAGGTATTTTAATCCTCTATATATCAAGCCATCTTACATTCCCTCATATGGATGGCAGAGTATGCTCATGGCTAGACCACTCTTTATGTCGGGTTAAAGGAAAAATTTTGGCTCAGATTTCGACACACAAGTATGGTCCGTTCCATGGATATCGACCGTACCGGCTCTCCCAACAAAGAGGAAGCTTGCTAACACGGATTCGAACTTATTTGTTAATGAGCTTATTGATATTGTGTCGAAAGGTTGGAAGTTTGATAAACTCCAAGATCTTATTGAAGTTACTAAGTGTGTGCTAGATCTATGTGTTTATACGATGGGAGAGTGTAGCGAGTGTAAAAGATCATAAAGTAAAGATGACACATAGATTTGTTAACAGGGTTCAGTTAACAACCTATATCCTCGGGACAAAGTCCATAAATCATTCCACTAGAACAAGATTGCAAATACAATTCCTTATGATATACAACATAATTATGTCTACCATTAGATGGACTTTGGAAACAGTATCAAGCAAGCATTCTTGACTACCACCCGGCAGCACCGGTGCATCACCGTCTTCTCTGACGGCTGCAGTCTCCAAAAGAATACCACCACTAGATCTTCATCTGATTTGGTGGGGGCAACACCACACATGCATGTGTACCTCTTTCTCAACTATACCATAGATGCGCAACTTCTCTTTGTCACGGCGGCCGTCAATATATACTCAAGACAAAACCCTAAGCTCCAACTGAACAGAATTAACCAAATTCATTTTTTTACAATAAAATAAATACATCCAATCAAGTTAAAAACGTACGGTTCTTCTAAGGTACATAATTTCAGCGGCTGGGGTGTCTGTTGAACCTGAGAAGACGCAAGCTATCAGGAAATGGCCAAGGCCGAGGAATGCTACTGAGATCAGAAGTTTTCTTGGCATGGCGGGTATTATCATAGATTCGTCAAGGGTTTCAATACTATGGCTCATGCTATGATAAAACAGACAGGGAAAGATGTTCCTTTTGTGTTATCTCTAGAGTGTGAGGAGAGTTTCGCGAACCGAAAGACGATGTTGATGAGCACACCAGTTTTGGCATTGCTAGAGTAGGGTGAGCCATATACGGTGTATACAGATGCATCGAGAGTGGGTCTCAGATGTGTTTTAATGCAGTAGCGGAAGGTGATTGCCTATGCTTTACGGTAGTTGAGGAAGCATAAGGGCAACTATCCTACCCATGCTCTTGAGATGGTTGCTGTTATTTTTGCCTTGATGATTTGGCGATCTAATCTTTATGGCGGGAAGGTTTAGGTGTTCACGGAGCATAAGAGCCTGAAGTACATCTTTACTCAGCCAGAGCTGAATATGAGTCAGAGAAGATGGATGGAGTAGGTGGCAGATTATGATCTGGAGATAGATTACCATCCCGTGAAAGCTAATTTGGTAGCAGATGCTTTAAGTCAGAAGCGAGTGGCTTCGGCTCAGGAGTGGGACATGGAGTCATTGGTATATGAGATTAGTACGTTGAGATTATATGCTACTTCTTAGGAACCATTGAGTTTGGAAGCAGCTAATCAAGCAAATCTTCTGAGCAATGTTCGATTGGCATAACAGAAGGATGAGGTACTAATTAAGGATTCCAAGGTTGAAGGTTCTGAGTATAAAGTCTCTACTAATGGGACGATTCTAATGCACATACCAGTATGCGTACCCAGGGAGGAGCATTTGAGGCGAGAGATTATGAGTGAGGCTCATGCGAGCAAGTTTTCAATTCATCCAAGAGCGTTTAAGATGTCCCAGGATCTGAAGCGGTATTATCATTGGATCGTGATGAAGAAGGATGTTGCTAGCTGGGTCGTAGCATGTGATGTGTGTCAGTTAATGAAGACTGACCACCAGAATCTGAATGGTTTGTTGCAGAGTTTACCTCTTCTATAGTGAATATGAGATATGATTACGATGGATTTCGTGATGGGGTTACCTACTTCTCAGATCAAGGATGCTATATGGGTTATTGTTAATCGTTTGACAAAGTCAGCGCATTTTCTGGCCATTACAAAGACCGATGGAGCAAAAGTTTTGGCTAAGAGGTATGTGCAGGAGGTAGTGAGACGTCATGGAGTACCGGTGAGTATAATGCTTGACTAGGATCTTAAGTTCACTTCAGCGTTCTGGAGGACGTTCAGGCGGAGATGGGCACTAATGTGCATCTGAGTACGGCTTGCCATCCTCAAACAGATGGGCAATCTGAAAGAACCATTCAAACTCTCAAGGATTTACTGAATTGGGGTTTATGATGAAGGTTTTGTTCAGAAGACCTTAGAGAAGATTAAGGTTTTTAAGCTGTACATGAAGGAAGCTCAGAATCGGCAAAAGAGTTATGCTGATAAAAAGAGAAGAGATCTTGAGTTTGAGGTGGGAGATAGAGTGTATCTCAACATGGCGATGTTGAGGGGTCCTAACAGGTCCATTACCGAGAACAAGTTGAGTCCGAGGTATATGGGTCGGTTTAGGATTGTTGAGCGAGTTGGACCGGTTGCTTATTGGTTAGAGTTACCGGAGATTATGCAAATATTTCATAAGGTTTTCCATGTGTCGATGCTGAAGAAGTGCTTGCATAAGGATGATAAAATATTGGCTAAGATTTCTACAGATTTTCAGCCCAACATGACCTTGGAGACGAGGCCAGTGAGGGTTTTCGAGAGGAAGGTCAGGCAGGATCATCGGAAGAAGACTCCAATGATCAAGGTTTTGTGGGATTGTGACGGTGTTGAGGAGAAAACTTGGGACCCAGAGGCGAGGATGAAAGCGAGATTCAAGAAGTGGTTTGAGAAGCAGGCGGAGGCTTAAGCTTATCATCGATGGTCCTAGTTTCAGAGTTTGAGTATTTTGTTTTAATTATTTCATCATGTATTTTGTTTAAGATTGTAACAGTTGATACATTTTGGAGTTTATAAGATGAGTATTTTCTATGGGTTGATGACTTGTGATGCCAAGAAAATTTTAAGGGAAACATGAGGTTTAAGTTATAAAAATAAAAAATTTGACTTATACTAGGGAAGAGAGTATGTGAAACACCTTGAGTGACTGGGATATTTTAGATGGCCTGAGAGAGTAGTCATGGTTGAGACAATATTCCGGAGTGTGAATATGGGTGGTAAGTATGGTGTTGTGATATTGCATGCAAACCATATAAGGTCGTTTCGGTCAGAGATACTTTTAGACACTTAGACATGATTGTTCGGAGGACGATTTGGTCTTGGACAACTCATTAGGAAATGAATAGTTTCCATGGTACCGAGAGCTCATAAGGTCATTCAGCCTATAGTGTGAGTGGTATAGTTATATACTCAGAGCTCGTAAGATTATATAGCCCAGAGAGTGAGTGGTACAGATACGACACCCAAATCTCGTAAGATTGTACGATCCAGAGTGAGAGGTATGAGTATAATACCGAGAGCTCGTTAGGTCATACTGTCTATAGTGAGAGTGGTATGAGTATGATACCGATAGCTTGAGGAACTTTGTGGCCTAAGAGTGAGAGTGGTATGGGGTACCCAGAACTCGAAAGACTTTGCGTCTGAGAGTGGAGAGGTATGAGGTGAGTTGTGAGCAATGAGTCTATGACGTGAGTCTAAAGCGTAGTGACTGGATGTAGACCTTGGAGGTTGTTAGTGCTTGACTTTGTGATCGGATAATGTTGACCGGTGGGTCAAGGGATGAGTGAGTCGTTGCGATGATAATAGTTGGAATTATTGAAGAATGGACAATGACGTAAGATTCGAGGAAGAATTGTAATGCCCGTGTTCCAAAACAAATGAAAGAATTGAATTTATGTCGGAAATTGGAGTGGAATCAGTTCAATTCCAATTGGTTTACCAGGCTGATGATTTAATTAAACTAAGAAGTGGTTTAATTATTTTCTAGTTTAATTAAACATGGTTTAACCAAATTAAACCAAGAAGTCCTTAGTTTCCTCCTTTAACATTGACGCCACCTTCCTCTTCTTCTCAATAGTCAGTGACCTACAAAGAAAAAGAGAGAAAGTGAGCTGAGTTAGTGTGAGGAAGAAGGAAAGGTTGAAGTTTGGTGAAAGGAGAGAGAGAGACTGACCAGACACGTCGTGGTAGAGAAGAGATTCGACATAGCAAATCTTTGACAATGGTAACAAAAATTTTTGGGATTGTATCTTAAGACCTATATCTAGATGTCATACTTTGCTGATATTGATTTGAGTCAATATTCTAAGAGTTATCTGCATTTTCTTGAGCTGTTTTGTTTTAGACGCGATTTGGACCAGCGTGTATTCAAAGAAAGGTCTCGAGTGAACCTTTTAACGGATCGTCACAAAATTTTGTGGGTAGCTTCAGTACATCTAGGAGAAGATTTTCAACTGTGGGATTTGAAAGTGGATGATAAGATTTCGTTTTGTAATCCTATCGTTCAGGCAGAGCGTTCAGTGATTTTTCCAGATTTTTACAGTTTAGGTTAAATGTTGTTTTTGGTTGTTGTGGTTGGTTATAGGGTGAGTTGAGCTACTGTTGGCGACTGGAAGTCACTACTAGTTGTGTAATTGTTGTTTTTGGTTCAAAAATCATCTTTGTTTCAAGGTGAGTGTGTGACCATGAGCTTATCTAAGCGATTAAGATGGTTTGATTTGTTTCTTGTGATGTGTAGGCTGGATTTTTTATGGATCCAGGATTGCATCCCTGAGATGGTTGTGTCAGTGGGTGATTTTTGGTTGTTTTTTGTGATTTTTGTGTTGATTGTGATCTTGGTTGCTTGTGTAAAGCTCGTAGATGGGAGGGTTCGTCTTACTAAGTATTTATTGAAATATTTATGCATCTCTTTTCTTGGTGCAAGTAAAGATAAAGTGTGATGTGGAATCATGGCAAGGAAGAGAGGATGATCTAAGGTCTTGTTGGTGTTATTTTATTATTTTTAGTATGATGGAATATTGGATTAGAAGTTGTTAGAATTGTTAGATAATTTGTTGGTTTTTGTTGGTTAATTAATAATAAATTAAATTAGATTTTTGATAGTTTTACCATGATTTTTAGATGAGAAAATTAATTAATATTTATGGAAATATTAGTTAATTAATTAAAAAAATGGGTTGGGTTTTAACACACGTAATCATGTCTTTTTTGCAAGATAATCAGTACTTGTATTATTACAACACGAAATAAAAAAACGGAAAAGAGATCTCTAATGAGCTAAAATCTTTTATCTTTAACGTAAAAGCAAGCCATTCATCGAAATTTTAATAACTGAGTTAACTCCATGCAACATGTCTCCAAAGCAACATCGAATATAGAAAGTGAAGTAAGAAAAATCGATCGGTATTAAATTTTATCTACCATTCGAGTTAAAGAAAAAAGTTCGTTTCAAATTTGAAATGAATTTTTTTTTTTTTGCTAAACTTGTTAATATCATAAAAGTATGAAAATTTTTGACTGTTACAAAGAGTAGAGCCTGGGAATTTTGTTTCCTTGGCAAAAAGAATAAAAAACAAAGAGACAAATTTGGGAAAATCACAAAAGTGAGATCATGTTAACCAGCACTGCATCAGATTGTAAAACGGTTTCTTGTGGCGCCTCGCTGAGATGATGTTGCGAATGTCTTTGTCAAGAAGCAAGAAGATATTGGAAGATGAGATTGCTTTTTGATTATGGACAAGATTATTGCGTTGCTTCCAGATGTGGTAAATGGTTGCTTGGACAGAGAGTTTTCTTAGAAGTACCGGTGTAGCTTGCGTATTGACTCTTACCCAAGAAAGAAGTTCAGTCCACGAAAGGAGCAAAGACCTGTTAGGGTCGAGCCTTAGAAAAACCAGACGCCAAATAGCTTGAGAGAAGGCGCAGTTTAGGAACAAATGGTCTCTTGACTCGATATGTGCAGCACAAAAACTGCAATTCGGAGAAGGGATAAGACCCCAAGAGAACAAACGCTTCTTTGTGGGCAATCTGTTGAGGTGAGAGACCCACATGTTGAAAGCATGTTTGGGAATAGATCCTTTGAACCACACAACATCATGCCAATTAGTTTCCTCTTTTCGTGGCCTTAAAACATTCCAAGACTGTGAAGAAGAGAAGCCATTACATTTTACCTTGTCAACAACCCAACAAAACTCATCTTGAGTTGCAGAACTGCTTGGAACCTCAATAGTTGTTAAGTGTGCATGCAGATTTAACTCTACATCAGACCTTGGTGAAGGAAGTTTCCAGCCCGCAGAGTTACACGCATCTTTTACCTTAGCTTTAAGGGGTATACGAAGTTGACGAGGACCATCAGCACCAATATATTTGATAAGAGGTCCAAAAGGAGACCAATTGTCAAACCAGAAACTAGCACTGCTCCCATTACCAACTACAACTTTCAGAAACTGGGCAGCCACAGGTCTTAACCTTAAGATGGCTTTCCAAGTCCAAGAATCTCTTGGTGATTCACTGATTTCCCAAAGACTGTTACTTTTGATGTTGTGATACTTATGCCACATAGCCCACAGAGAACCAGAATCAGAAAATAATAACCAAATAAATCTCAGGCAGAGAGTAGAATTCCATTGAGAGAATCTTCTAAGCCCCAAACCACCTTCTTTTTTAGGTAAAAAGACAGTCGACCAAGCAACTTTCGCACCTTCACTGCCATCAATTGTACCGGACCAGAGAAATCTAGAGCATAATGACCCGATCTTCTTTATACAAGTTTTCGGTAAGATGAAAGCAGAAATCCAGAAGTTAACAGTTCCCGAAATAACCGAAGACAACAGTTGGGTACGTCCAGCAAAAGACAAAGATTTCATTGCCCATCCTCTAAATTTACCAATAAGTTGATCCAAAAGAGGCTCATACTCACAGATTTTGAGTTTTCTATGCATAAGAGGGAGGCCAAGGTAGCGTATTGGCAGAGCAGCAACTGGAAAACCATGTCTAGCAATAGCTGAGGATTTGAGGAGGTTAAGACCAGCATGAAACAGTTGAGTCTTGTCCCTATTCATATGTAAACCAGAACAAGAAGCGGAATCGTCTAGGGCTTCAT
The DNA here is from genome assembly GCA_019202795.1 of Arabidopsis thaliana x Arabidopsis arenosa. NCBI lineage: Eukaryota > Viridiplantae > Streptophyta > Magnoliopsida > Brassicales > Brassicaceae > Arabidopsis > Arabidopsis thaliana x Arabidopsis arenosa. Next base: position 3,435,424 of record CM032925.1, read on the forward strand.
TAATTCCATGGAGAGAGGCCTCAGACCCATCAAAAAATATCATAACATCATCAGCAAACATCAAGTGAGAGATAGACAAACCTGATGTTTTCGGATGATAGTTAATATAACCTTGAATAAACCTTGAATGAAGAAGACTTGAGAAAACCTCCATTCCCAAAACAAAGAGATATGGTGAGATAGGATCTCCTTGCCTAAGACCCTTTGTACTTTTGAAAAAACCACTTGAATTGCCATTAAGACATACTGAGAAGGTTGGTGTGGTGATGCACTCTGAAATCCAGCCAACAAATCTTTCAGGAACACCTATGGCACGTAACGCAGACAAAATGAAAGCCCAATTAACCGAGTCAAAAGCCTTCCTTATATCCACTTTTAGCATTGCTCTTTCGCCAATATTCTTCTTGTTGTATCCTTGAAATGAATTTTTTGTTTTGTTTTTTTGCTCACCCCTATTTTAAATAAACAACTTGACACATACGTTAAATCTATCTTTATGCTTTACATTTATAATCGCTTGCAATTAAATTACGGGATTTTGTTGTCCATATATAATATAATCTCTTCAGAAATTTCATTTTTGGATTCATATCATAGATGTTATTTCTCCACATCATGGCAACTTGAAAGCAACTCGTGGCACATGGTTTGTGATCTATAACACGGCAACTTTGCTAATGGGCATATCTTCAATTTGTTGGATCATATGAATAAAAATAATAAGATATGGGCATCAACGTGATCCAACAATTTCAACACAAAAGAAAAGATGATCATGTTACCACTTGGACGATCCCAATTATATATATACAATATATTGAAAATTCAGAGAATTGTGAGGATTGAAGCATTATCATTATCAAACAAATAGTTTAGCCAAGATTACTATTATATGAAACTATTCTTTTGATGATCAAACAATTATATATTGCAAGTGGACTTTATTATAAAATATAATATATATTGTTTGTGACCAAAACAACCACACAGTTTTTTTACGTTTCTTTTTTTTTTTTTTTTTTTATTATATTATGGTACTTGATGACGGATGCACATGATTTTCTTTTCAATTATATAAATTTTCTTTTACTTACGACTTTTGTTGATTAGTTCATTGGATGATGAAAGCATATGAAAAGACTAAATTACGTAAACTGGTTCAATATTTATCCTTTAACCAAAACAAAAAAGGTTCTATATTATTTGTCTTCTACAAGTTATGAATAATGATTTACGCAACCACGTCTATACGTCACACGAACATGCTCTATCGTCGAAACTAAAATTTCTCAAACCTTTTCCCGTGAATAACTCTACGAATTCCTCAAATATCAAGTGCCTAAAAGAGCGATTTGATGCACTGGAAAAAATGATTTTATACTATGAAATGGTTTTCAATATATATCTAAACTTTTGAACTACTAAATTTAACTAAATGGAAGTCATATAATAATTTTTATTTTTTGGGTCAGATTCTTTTGTCAAGAAAAAAAGACCAAATATTCACCTCCAGATTGGAGATAGCTTCAAAAGACAATAAGGCAGATTTTGCCAAAGAGTTCACAAGAAAATTGGGTAAACGAGGAAGGTAATTAAAGGAAATCAAAGAAAACTGTACACATAAAATTTATACGTCATAGAGAAAAGCCACTAAGTCAGGCTACTTTCGAGCTTAGAAGAGTTTTGCTTTGAAAAATAAGGCCTCACCTGCCAAGGTAGAGTGGACAAACATTTAGTAAGTTGTTCCCTGCATTAGATATATATATCATCCTAGACCACACAATAGGCATTTTAGGTTTCCTAGGTATAATTCTTGTGTCTCTCTTTTTGTCTCTTTTGTACCCATCTAAAGTGTAGCCTACACCGTATAGGAACACCTTGGTTATCTTAATTTTAGATTAGGCTTGCTTATAGTACATCTATAGATCACGAAGATTTCATATCTATGACGTAGTCGATGAAATGTCTAGACAAACTTTAAATGAGCTTTTCACATGGTAACCAAGTAGCGTTGATGTTTAGGGTGGTTACTCTCTATTGGGTTTGATATTATTGGTTGTTGATTTCTAAACGGAATGCATGAACAAATCTAATTAGGAGTCAAGAAGGGATTAGTCGAACATGAGAGATTGTGTTTATTGTTTGTTCTAGCTTCTTGAACCAATTGGTAATACTCCCTAATTGAAATGCTTAACTATGATATACATACCTCTTTCTATATTGATGTCTTGTATTTGCTATCCTTTGTTGGGTTTTTTTTAGCCTTTGTTTATTTCACTTGTTTGCTTGTGTTTTAATTTCATTGCTTTGTATAGCTTATGCTTTTTGTTGTATGTATATATTTTGTGTCCAAGACCTTTATTACCTTCTTACCTTATATTTTCTCATTTTCTCATAATAGCCTAGTGTGCATTCACCTTTCTTTGTATTCATTCCCATGTAATACATGACATACCAATAGATTTTGTGGTTGTCAGTGGGTTAAAAACTTGGCCACGTGAAGTTTTTGACGTTGTTAATTGGAAAAATACAAAAAAAAACCATTAATTTATTAATATATGTAAGACTAGCTAGGGTTTTCTTTTATTTCAGTTACTAACTTGTTTAGGGGATGTTATTCAATCATGGAGTTAAATTAAACCAATAATTTAGTTAGTATCTAGTTTAATTAAATCATGGTTTAACCAAATTAAACCAATAAACCCTTATTTTTCCTTTAGAAGTTGACGTCAAAGAGAGCTGCGTTAGTGTGAGGAAGAGTGAGAGGTTGAAGTTTGGTGAAGAAAAAGAGAGGCAGATAGGACACGTCATAGTAGAGCAGAGTTTAGACGTATCAAGTCGTTTCCAAAGGTAACGAAAATTTCAGAGATTGTAGGTAAGACTTATATCTAGTTGTGACCTTTTACGGATATTGATTTGAGTCAATATTCTAAGAGTTATCTCTGTTTTTATGAGCTCTTCTGTTTCAGACGCGATTTGAACCAGTGTGTATTTAAAGAAAGATCGCGAGTGAACCCTTTGTCTGATCGTTACGAAATTTTGAGGGTAGATTTAGTACACATAGTGGAAGCGTTTCAAAGGTGAGATTTGAAAGTGGACGGTTAGATCTTGTTTTGTGATCCCATCTTTCAGCTGACCATTCTGTGATTGTTTCCTGAATTTTATAGTTTGGTTTAAATGATGTTTTGATTGTTGTGGTTGGCTATAGAGTGAGTAAGCTACTTTTGACGTGAGGAAAAAGTCAACTGTGGTTGTGTGGTGTTGTTCTTTGTTCAAAAATCATTCCTAAGATGAAGTGAGTGCGTGATCATGAGCTTATCTAAGCGATTGGGATTATGTGATTGTTTGTTGTGATGTGTAGGTTAGATTTTTGATGGTTCCAGAATTGATATCCATGAGATGGTTGTGTTATTGGATGATTGTCATTGGTTTGGTTTGTTTTTCATGAATTATGTGTTGATTTGTGATTTTAGTTGCTTGTGTGTATAGCTCGTAGATGAGAGAATCGCCTCACTAAGTATGCATCTCTTTTCTTGGTGCACGTAAAGATAAAGTGTGATCGTGGAATCATGGAAAAGTAGAGAGAATGATCTAGGGTCTCGTTGGTGTTAGTTTATTATTTTTAGTATGATGGAATTTTGGATTAGAAGTTGTTAGAATTGTTAGATAATATTCCAACAAATTATCTAACAATTCTAATAACTTCTAATCCAAGATTCTAACATACTAAATATAATAAAATAATACCAACGAGACCCTAAATCATCTCTTTCTCCTTGCCATGATTCCACGATCACACTTTATCTTTACATGCACCAAGAAAAGAGATGCATAAGTATTTCAATAAATACTTAGTGAGGCGATCCTCCCATCTACGAGCTATACACACAAGCAACTAAGATCACCAATCAACACATAATTCATAAAAACAAACCAAACCGATGAAAATTATCCAATAACACAACTATCTCACGGATTTCAATTCTGGATCCATCAAAAATCCAAACTACATATCACAACAAACAATCACATAATCTCAATCGCTTAGATAGGCTCATGGTCACGCACTCACCTCGGCTTAGGGATGATTTTTGAACAAAGAACAACACCACACAACCACAGTTGACTTCTTCCTCACGTCAAGAGTAGCTCAAATCACCCTAATAGCCAACCACAACAATCAGAACAACATTTAAACCAAACTATAAAATTCTGGGAAAATCACAGAATTGTCAACCTAAAAGATTGGATCACGAAACGAGATCTAACCGTCCACATTCAAATCCCACCGTTGAAACTCTTCCCCTATGTCTCCTGAATCTACCCTTAAAATTTCGTAACGATAAGACAAATAGTTCACTCGAGATCTTTCTTTCAATACACACTGGTCCAAATCGCGTCTGAAACAGAAGAGCTCACGAAAACAGCGATAACTCTTAAAATTTTGACTCAACTCAATATCTGTAAAAGGCCACAACTAGATATAAGTCTTATCTACAATCCCTGAAATTTTAGTTACCTTTCGAAACGATTTGATACGTCGAAACTCTGTTCTACCAAAACGTGTTTGGTCTGTCTCTCTCTCCTTTCACCAAACTTCAACCTCTCCCTCTTCCTCACACAAAACTTAGCTCTCTTTCTCTTCTTTTTTTTTTTTTTTCAGTTCACTACGCAGGAGAAGAGGAGGCTGGTGTCGTGATATAGAAAAAAATAGGGTTTCTTGGTTTAAATTGATTAAACCAGGATTTTATTAAACCGAGAATTAATTAAACCACCTCTCTTGTTTAGTTAATAAATCAACCCTTTCGGTAAACCAGCTGAAATTGAACTGACTCTACTTCAATTCCCGAAATAAACATCCATTTTTCTATCTTTTTTTTGGAACACAAGCGTTACATGGCGAGCAACAAAATATATTTTTTTATGAATGTAAAATTATATTCAACAAAAAAATAGTTTTACAATAAATGCATCATCAAGTATAGAGAGTTTGAGGAAAAAAACTGAACAACTTAGTCATTATCGGATCTACGGATTTGGAACCAATACCGCAATCCGCTTTCAAACTTAGCGATGCCCAATTGGTGAATGGTGCTGAACTGGTTTCGAACATTTTTATCGATGATTTTGATAGTTTTAAAGCTTGGGTTTTCAAGCTCCCCATGACGTCTACCGTTGCGCTCTCTCCATAGACTATGGATCGATGCTTGAAACACATACCACAAGGTGAAAACTTTAATGTGAGACTGTGAAGAGTCGAGAAGTAGTTGAGTAATTACATCCCAAATCGACGTGTATCTGTGATTAAGAATGCCACCAATTAGAGAATATCAGATCTGGGTAGAGTAGGGACAGGAGAAAAACAAGTGTTCCTGTGTCTCCAATTCTTCACTTCAAAAAACACACCCAACCTGAGCTCCCACTGTTCCATTTGCTAAGCCTACTCCTGTTGCAAGTCGGTTGTGGAAAGCTAACCAAATAACGAAAGAGTACTTTGACACCAAGAAAGTAGTACAATAAAAAAATTTGGCCGAAAATATAGCTCAAAGTAATGCAAGTTGTGATGAAAACTACGATAGGATCGTAAGAGAGAAATTGAATGAATACTCATGGAAATTATTCGAACTTGTATATGGGAAGATGGCCGACGATCAATTCCTAGATCCTCTTGCTTCCTCTCGGAACTTTACTCAGAAAAAAGGAGGATTCCAATATCGCTCTTTCAACCATTATTATGGGAACATTAACAATTATATAGGAGTATCAATGTGGAAACCCAACAAGACCAAGTATACCTAGCACAAAAGAAACAATGAAAATACTTCCAACTAAAGTCATTGATACAAGGTCAACAAGGGTTCAACACCGCTACTAATAACAAGAAGACCAACAAGGACAATTTCTTCAAAAGCCTCAATTAACAAAAACTTCCAAAGGCACATATGCTCTTCTTTAAAACTAGTTTAAGATAGTAAGATAGAACAATTCTAGTGCAAAGAGCTTTGAAAAACAAAAACTACGCAAACATAGGAAAGAAGTTTGAAAAGATCCACACTACGATTGATGGAGTTTAAAACGATCTAGACGGGAAGATAATGAGCTTAGCCTCTCACGTAGAGATGATAATAGACTTGCTATAAGCTTAAATTGCATCGAGTTCTAAGAGTCCAACATAGATCTTCTCGGAAAACCGGAGAAAATCCAAAAAATATATATTAAAATTGGTCTTTTTCAAGAGTGACGAAGGAGTTGATACCAAATTTTGATCTGACCATTTTCAAATTTTGATTAAAGATGATTTTGTGTTGCAGTTCTAAGATAATTGAATTTGAAGGAATGAAAAAAAAAAAAAAAAGCATGTGTGATTTTGTTTTAATCACTAGATTGTGACCCGCGGTACACCGCGGGTTGAATATTTTTATTATTTGTTATTTTATAATATAATAATAATTGGTTGTATTTTATTTTGATTGTTGTTTGTGGTGATATATATATTTATGTATTATGGTTGGGATTGTGTTATAAGTTTTCGATATTATTTGTGTATAACATGTTTTAATCGAGTCATATGTGTTACATAAAAATTATTTCTTTTTATATTAATCGTCTAATTTATACTACATAATTATTTATTTTTAAAAAGTTTGATAATGTGTAAACATACAGCTGGTTTCTATGGTAAGATTAATTTTCATATATGTGCACCTGGCTTTTATATGTTAAATGTCAATCTGTTCGTCTTGGTAATATAATTCTCAGATTTTAGGTATCTTGTATTATATGATTTATTTAGATGTGAAGGATTAAAATAATTTTAATCAATATAAATTGCACGATAGTTTGATTTTATTAAGGAAAAATTAATTTTTGATCATGTAAATATGGCTGTGAATAGTTTTTCCATATGAAAAACTTATTGTTTGAGATAATAATATGTTTTACCAAGGGTATAACTAACATGTTAATACAAATAAGGTAACCTCTCATACATGCTGGGCTGTAGAAAACCAAGCCCATTAATGTTCAATATACAAAAAAAAAAAAAAAATGCAAAATTACCGGTCGGATTTGTTGATCTGATCCGGTAACGTACCGGCCGGTTAACACTGATTTGATCTCGTTGGTACAGTGAAGATACTCGATTTTCAATTCCGCGAAACACACTCAACCTAACTTCTTCTTCTCCATTTTCTTCATCTTCTTCTTCTTCTTCTTTAATCTCGTCTTCTTCAGCTCAATACCTAAACCAAACAAAACCTTAAAACCACTTCTTCTCTCGATCAATCAATCAACGATTATTCAACTTTAATCGACCAGAGATCTTTCCGATATCGTCGATCCCAATTAACATGGCTTCGAACGGCGCTTCTCCGGTATCTTTCTCACTCGATATCTGTCTGCTACAATTTAGAATCTTAGTTTTGGCTCCTTTTCTAATTCACAGTCTTAAACTGACCCATTTTGTCAATTGAGGAAAATGCGTAGAGGATTGTTGATGCTACTGATAACAGCTTGGATAAGATCAAGCAGCAATTGGCATTCGCGGTGTATCGGAACTTCCTTCTGGGACCTCTTATTCAAGCGATCTTAAACTGTAAGTTCAATTCTTATTCTGACATTAGTATATTCAATAGTTTGTAACTCAAATGATTTTCAGTGTTCTGAGCACAGCTAAACTTTGAATCACATATCAACTGTACTGATTAGCTAATCGATCAATGTGTGTTTGTCTAGGAATTAACATAGAATCTGACTAATTGAAGCTTGGGAAACTCCTGAACTTACCATAAGCAGGTCAAAAACTGAAGAGAAGGTAAGAGTACAGATAGTGATTTTGGACGGCATAAAGGACTTTATGATGATTATTTTGAAGTATCTAACCCTTGCTGTATATTGAATAGGAAGCTTCTATGATCAGAACACATCAGGACAAAAATTTGAAACCAAGGAGAATCAAATCTACATCCGCATCTATGCAAGGTGAGTTTACACTCTGACCACTATGTTTAGAAACATATACAACATATTCATTAATGTTAAGCTAAGATAAATTGAGTGAAAATGAGAAAACAAAATGATTGTGCATCTGCTTAAGTGATTGGTACTTTAATTCAATACATAAAAAGAAAGACATATAACCAAATATGACGAAAGTAAGAGTGTTTAAAGAAGTCAAATATAGTTAGCACAATAACTGGCATCGAAAGTCGATTGATTGGTTGTTACTTTCTTTTGAACCATGAGGCATTGAATCTGTGAAAAGGTAAGTAAATTGTTAGTCAAATATATGATTGATTGACTGGGAGTTTTGCTTACCATAAAGCAATTATATTATAAAATGAAATGGTAAACTAAACATACCTTCTTTGATAAGATTGTTTGACAAATAATGCAAGAAGCATTAAGAGTCAATATTCTGAAAAACTTCTTTGAAAACAACATTAGTTGTTTGCTTTTGAATCTTCCCTTCTTTGTCTAGAATCAGAATTTTCAAACATGTCTTTGAGGTAACCCTAGATAAAGCAACATATAGTTGACCATGAGAAAACACTGGCTTAGGCAGATAAAGTCCAACCCTCTCTAGTGATTGTCCCTGACTCTTGTTGATAGTCATAGCAAATGCTAGTGATACTGGGAACTGTCTTCTACGCATCCGAAAAGGTAGCTTTGTATCGGATGGTGTAATATTGATTAATGAAATCAAAACAATATCATTCATTCTGTCTCCGGTTATAACTTTTGCTTGAAGAACACGTGGAGTCATCTGAGTTACCTGAAGTCGAGTACCGTTGCATAGACCACCTTTAGGATCAATATTCCTGAGTAGCATGATTGGAGCACCAATCTTCAGACGCAAAGCATGGTGTGGCAAACCTGGTAGCCTGATACTGTTTAAGAAATCTGGTGTGATAACAGGATTTTTAAGTGAATCGGAATCTTCAGGATCAATACTATCAGCACTGTAAAAAACTTGCTCATCACCTGTTGAAAAGATAGAAAAACCTTTTAGCTGTAAGAAATACTTGAAGGTTCTAATTTCACAAAGCTAGTAAGCTATGACTCACCCTCCAACTTGTCTAACATATATTGGTTGATTGTGTGTACATCATCATTGGTTGGCGCCAGAATTGCTCTCTTTTGAAAAAATACTGGATCTTCAGTACCTTTTAACATGGCTGGATCTCCATATATCTCACGAGTAATGGATTCAATTGGATCTTTTGCTTCGGTAATCAGAAGTTCTTCAGGTATATCAATTAGAGCCTCACCATCATTAGGTTCAGCAATTCTACCATCGCCAACAGCTAGAAGCCAATCACTGAATTCTTTGATGTCTTTTGCTTCTTCTACACTCAAATCCTTCTTAAGTAGCCTCATGTTCTTAGTAAGCTTTAGAACCTTACAGTGATCCCAAAGATAAGAAGCATTAAGAGCTGCCATCACAATCTCAGCCCTGCCTGCACCAGCGATAACAGGAATAACTTGTCTAAAATCACCGCCAAAGACAACAACCTTTCCACCAAATACTTTGCTATCTTTATTACCAATGATATCACAGAAACTCTTATCTAGAGATTCAAAACACCACTTGCTCATCATAGGTGCCTCATCCCATATAATAAGAGAAGCTTTCTTTATCAGATCAGCAAGATCAGACTTCGGCTTTATCCTGCACACTGAACTGCTATCAGGTGTAAGAGGTATGGCAAACCTTGAATGAGCAGTCCTTCCACCTTCCAACAACAATGAAGCGATACCACTGGAAGCCACGTTTAGAACTATATCTCCTTTAGATCTAATAGCAGCTGAAAGTGTTTTCCAAATAAAAGTTTTTCATGTACCTCCAAATCCATACACAAAAAACACTCCACCTAGATCATTGAATACTGCAGTGGTAATCTCATCATAAACACCTCTCTGCTCTGGTGTCATCATATCTATCCACTCAGCATGCTTTTCAGCCAATGATATACGGTCATACCTCATTTCATCAACAATCAAACGGTTGGAATTATCTATACCTTCTCTAGTTGGCTTAGGAAAGTTTAGTATATCTTCAAGAGTACCTCCATTAGACAACATCATTTTTTCTAGTTCTTGAAGAGTGTAGTTCCTAATTTCTGCCTCTGTCAGATTCAAATCTGCATATAAGTTAAAAGGCAATGTCAAGAAAAAATAGAATCATTGCTTATTTAACTGAGAAAATGGATATGATATAACAGTGATATAATTTCATTATTAAGCACACCTTGATTGTCATACTCATCTCTCTTCTTCTGTTGAATATCTTCTGCTAACAAATGCCACGTCTGTTCACAAACATATTCTGGCCTAGATAGGGAATCAGATAGTAGCAACATAGCGAAGAAATTCCTCAAAAAATCACCAAAACAGAATTGACTCGCATCAACCAGACTGTCAATGAACACCTGGTCATCATCTAGAATTCCGCGTGCAAAACATGCTTCTTTGTAAGTTGGATAGACCACACCATTATATGTTTTAATGTCATCAAAACATGTAGGACCTCTGACGATGTTGAGTAGGACTCGTAGAAAATATTCATCTTCTAGCTTCCTGGGAACATAATTAATCCGACCTAAAGACCATCCTCTAGACCTCTTATTCCACAGCTTATTAGTTCCATCCCATGTAAAATATGCAGGAATCTCTGCATATAGGAGCTCTCGCGCACGCTTTCCATTTTTTCCAATTCCATCATTCCTATTCAATGTTAGCCATGCCATGAATTGAGAATCTCGATTGAGAATTCTGTCCAAAACATCTGATATCACCTCTTTTCCTTTAAAATAAGCTGGTTGCTTCCCTTCTACATGAAAAGATAGCTTCAGAACAGGTGTTGATTTATGCTGTATGGGAAACTTAAAAATCCTCCAAATTGCTTCAGATGCTGACACATATCTACAATTTTGAATAATAAACAAAGCCATTTCAGGATCCAGACTGACCAATCACAGAAATAAACTGAAAAGGAGCAAAATTAAGATACAATACCTGCAATCAAAATAATCTTTTATTTCATTCTTCTTTTTCTCCTCTGGTAATGGTTCTGATCCATTAGCTGTTTGATCTACGTGTGAGCCATTATCTGTTGGTGGTGGCTTGACAGGCTCCACAACAAATGCTAACTTATCTGGGCCTTTATGTATATACTTGAATAAGTATTTAATAGACCCAGTTTGATTACACCATTCAACGTTAATGTGAGCACCATACCTAACTGATAGCTTTTTATTGTATGGAACGACATACCTATTATCACATTTAATTCCACATTTCTCAACAGTGTGGTCAGAGCGCCTTCTTCTATAGACAGGAAAACCATCAGCGCCTACCCTGGTGATATCCTCATATTTTTTAGGATACGATTTAGAACACTGGCCATCCACCATACATGGAGAACTCATATTTGCTGCACCACATGGGCCATGAATCATTGAATTACTAACAACCTCATAAAGCTCTGGTTCTGTTTCTTTATCTGGAATCTCAGCAGATATCATCCTATCAATATCGGCTGCTGTTGGAAGTTTGCTTTTAGCATCCATGAATAAAAGAATGTGAGCATGTGGAAGGCCTCTTTTCTGGAATTCTACAGTATACATAGCTGCATAACATATAATATAGTGTGAAACAATTGAAATAGTCTCAGTTTATTGTAATGGAATTGGAAGAAGTCAGACAACTTACATGCGACAGTCTTTCCAAGCATCTTCTTTTCTGTTAGATCGTTCATCAGAGAATCCAACTTGATTTTGAATATCCTAGCAACAATGTCTGGCCTATCCTCAGCAGTTAACCCTCTTGCTGTGGCATATCTTGTTATCTCAGGCCACTTAGGGTTACATGTAAACGTGATGAATAAATCCGGGAAACCATAATGTTTACATATGGCCATAGCATCATAATAACTCTGAACCATATACCTAGGACCACCAGTAAAAGATGCTGGAATCAAAATCTGATTTCCTTCTTCTTCCATATTTGTTACACCAGAGTCAGCAGCTTCTTTTAGTGAGTTTGCATTCTCACATCTAAGCTTAGACTGATTGAACCTTATGTAGGATAGACGATTTGATTCAATAGTGGTGTAAGCGTCACAAAGAAACTGCTGAAACAACCTCTTCGACAATAGAAGAGTATGGCACTCACCTGGCCTCTCCTGAATACGGAATGCAAACCACTGACGCATACTAATACACTTCTTCTTCTTCTGGTTATTACCCTTATAACATTTCTCTATACCTGGGGTGTAACCATCTTCACCATAGCAGAAAATCAGAGGATACTGAAGAGCTAGATAAGAAATATGAATCTGGCTAATCCTGGTTAGGTGGCCTGTAGTCCTTTCTTGAAGAACTATATCACGGTTTGGCATACCTTCTGTAAAGTCTCCTGGGATTAACGCTGCAACCTCTGAAGTAGTAGGCATGCTGTAAGTCCTTCCATCAGCCCCTTTACGACCAGAGCATATCCTCATATGAAATGGCTGGGGATTAACTGACTCAAATCTTTCCTTGGCAATTCTAAAATTCTTGACATAAGGATTAACTTCATTGAGCATTTTCATAATGGCTTCAATTGTGTCTTTGTTCAGTATATCCTTGTTTCCTCTTCTAGATGATTCTTTCCCCTTGCTACATTAAAAAAAAAAAAAGATAGTAACATGTTGAGTATACCACAACATAGAAATACATAAGAATTGAATAAGCATGTTAAGTAGAAATAATACTAACCCAATAACAGTTGCTCTGTTATCCACTTCATTCTCAGTATCTACTATATAGAGTTGTGAATACTTCGCATAATCACCTTCTGCAGGTTTTAAACTGCCTATCAAATGATAATTACCTCCTTGTAAACGAAACATGCTTGGACCTTTACCCTTAGGTATAGACTTATCTACTTTCCCACCTAGTGAGGTCATTGCAAAAACCATATTCCATATTCTCATGTGCTTTCTGTAATTCCTACTTTGAGGATCTTTCCCAGTCAGAAGTTTCTTAATCAATTCTGGTGACTCTTTAAGAAAAGGCAGCTTAACAGAACCTTGACCACAACATAGTGTAAATGTAGGATCTGTCGTTTTAAGTCTTTTGTTTATTCTTTCAGCATGCCACATCAATGCACCACAATACTTACACGAGTAAGTAGGGTCACCATGATCAAGATAAGCTGAAAACATAAATCTGTTTCTCATAAGTTTCTTATTCAGAATTACCAAAATTAAAAAAGTACTGGGAAGGGCAAGAAAATTTACTTATTGGTTTGTTTTTCTTTTTTGATTTTCTTATCTTTTTTCTTTTCGGAGGAGCTTTTCCTTCATGTGTTTCTTGCTGAACAGACTCAATAGATGATCTTGCCAAATCATTGGTATGAGATGAGACTTCAGTTATGTGTGACATCATTTCAATCTGTTCCTCGTCAGAAACTGACATTTCATTGTTATCAACTAATGATTCTTCACCTTCACTGCAACTAAGATCATAGCTTTGAGCTAGTGTCTCATCTTCACTGACATTACCAAACTCAGGATCATCATACATTTCATCGTCTTGGCTATAATCACTATCTTCATTATCTATTACTTCAGTTGTATACTGACCTTGAGAATACAAAGCAGTAAAATAGGTTAAGACATGCTTCTTAATTACATTTTGTTTCCAAGCTTCAAACAATTCAATAAAGAGTGTTACCTTTAGATGAAGAAGAGGTTTCGGCATTTGTAAAATCAATATCTAAGTTTTTCCTTGGCAAATTTATTCTCTGAGAAACAAAGCTTGATGTCTGGTGGTTGGTTATACATGATGGATTTCCAGTGTATTGAACACCTACAACAGATATTAAACTTATTACTTATACAATATACTTCTCTATTTAAAACATTATCATACAATAAACGCAAAAAATTATTCATATGTGGAACTTAATTAATCTAATCACCTATTCTCTTTGGGGTTACAGAAGGTGGAGGCATTATTGGAGTTGTAGGTGTTCTGCTAAAAAGACTCTGGCTTGTATTAGTCATGGCGCTTAATCCAGATGGAGTTAACAATGGGTTAGGTCTGGTATAAGGAGAGCAAGGCTTGGACATTTTTCCACGAAGTGAACCTGTTTTAAAAGGAAGACAGGATTTAGAGATAAAGGTATTTTCTATTTATCTTTGATGAGAATGAAAACAAAAGAATTGTAAATGCAAACTTGTTTATAGAAATTAACCTTGATTCTTACTGTTCTGTTTTGCAGATGAAGATGTATTAGCATCTGCAGAGTTCTCAATGGGGCTAACTTGTGGGTCTGGAAGGTTAGTAATATCTCTAAAAGCACTACCAAACGCTGTACTAAGAGGGACAGAACCATTCCTGATTATAGGTAGATTAAACTGAGAAATGTTCCTGAGTCTAGTGTAAGGCTCACTTCCTCGATTGCGTTTTGGTGGATTAGACTCAGGAACATTATTTTCTGTTGGAGATAGAGGTTTTTTTTTCATATTTTAGTCTAAGAATGTGTATAGATGATTAGAATAGATACTGGTATATAAAGGAGAATAAGGTTTAAATAGAAAGCATTTTGATATCTGTAGATTGACTATTAATGGTAAATGATTGTCTGTTGCCAAAGATATAGGAAGTAAGATATGTTATTTTCTATAAGTAATGAATGAGAACCTTTAGATAAAATGCGGAATATACCAAACTATAAGATTGGTTCCGTCAATATAGTGATTATTGTTGTAATCATAAGATTACTAAGTATATATTTATTTATTGTATCAGGAAAGAGAGCAATGAAATATTCTTGGTATTCACAATCAATTGCACATAAGGAAGATGGACTCTTGAAAAAGGTAAATTGACCAAAACTGATAGTTTAGCTAATATCTCAATAATAGTCAATTTAGCTAATGAAATTATTACTTTGATACAGTAAGCATATATTTTATTGATCATATACTAAAACTTACTATAAAACAAATAACCATTAGAGTAGATTAATTAGATAAACATTAAATTCCAATAAAGGATAAAGCAGTTGATAGTCAAATAAACATGAACCAAGAGAAATGATAAAACAAACTTGTGTTCATAAACAGAAAACAATAGAGAGTCTTAAAAGTAGTTTTTTTAATAATAAAACAACTGCAGCCACTGGTAGAAATCTCACTTAGCTTCCCATCATCACAATTCCAACTCCATTCCAACATCCTGAACATCTTCTTGTTGTTCTGCAAAGCCACGGCTGTTTCAGAAAAGAGAAACATTACTTAGTCCAATCAGTAATCATAGCATTTGATTACTTAGTTAACATCTGATAAGTAACTACTTACATGTATCTCGGAATGTCAAAATCAGGAAAGGTTGGATCAAGGAAAAGCCTTGAACAACCAAACTCACTCATCAAACAGTTTTGACCTATAAAAACATGTTGATAGTTACCAGTTCCAGTTATTTTCTCATGTATTTGACAGTTTTATATAGTTAACAGGAAAATAACTAACCTTCAAACTCAGCAACCCTCCAAAAACGCAGGACAATGACAACTGGGTCATAATTGTATGTCACAGAAGTTATTTTCCTAAACCATTTAGTCACAAACGCCTGACAGGACCTACCCTTTGCAACACAGATTGTTTTTCTACCCCTACATGATCACAGATTCAATGCATTCAATACGACATGGGCAATACAGATACTAATTTGATATATCTATTGAAATAATACTTACATGTCATCTTTGATTTTGAAAACAACATATCTGGCTTCATAGTCTGTCTCTCCTTGACGACAAACAAATGGAAATCTCTGAATAGCAGAGACACTCGAGACCACACCAATAGCATCTGATAACAAATTTCTAATATACTTACTTAAAGTCATAATAAAGCAAGGTTTTACTAATTTTCAATCAAGAAATAACTATAGTTGAACCTGACACATGTTGCTTATCCTCTAATCCAGCATACTCAACTTCATCAGAATGAATGAAGTTGAAGAAATTTCCATTACATCTAGGAGACACAGGCCACATAGTGGTAGGCCATATACACTCTAGTGCAAAACGATTCCAGGAGTACTTAACAGGTTGAGTAGATGGTAGCACATGGAAGTCAGCCATGTAGTACCAGTGACCCTCCTTGAGACCTGCCCGGAAATTGTATAAGTAGTTTCCAGGAGGGATAAATGCATCAATCTGATTGGCCTAGGCATATAAGAAGAAATAAATAGTAAGTTTTCTCTGTGAATTTTCAAACTAATTAGTAAATCATATACTTGAGAAACAGAGACCCAAGTGAAGAAATTTCCTAACCTTTTCATCAGCCAGAATCATCATCGTAGGTTTATCAATAGCGTCTATACCTTGATTCCAGATAGATAAAATCTTCACATACAAAGTCCATCTAGGTCTTTGCAGGTTGAGATCGGAAATGTAGTCAATAGTACCCATTAGAATCACAGAAAGTGTAAGTTTTTCTCAGTTTTTTTTTATAGAGAAGGTTAGGTTTCTGAATAAAACCTAAAGGTTAAGTCTTAGTATTTATAGAATCGTGTAGAGATGTGAATGAATAGATTTAATTGCCTATATAAAATAGATATTATATATTGTAAATCATTGAAACCGTTTTAGATAAGTAAAGTTAGATATAATATATCAAGGAAACTGAATCGTTAGACTGTAAAAGATCTTTATTCAAATATTATAGTAATGATTGTATAAAACTGTGCTTTCCATATTACAATTTTCAAGAAACCCCATCATTGTTTATAATCTAGATTTCGTGTAGCAAACATAAAGATGTTTTAGGTGTTCTGCTGTAGTTTTTGAGGTCTAATGATTAGATTAAACTAAATAAATATGCTATTTGTATAACAGAGAAAGACAACGGTACAATAGACAGAAATTGAAACCGATTTATTGGAGGAGACTAACCAAAAAAACAAACTGAAACATCAATTAAAAACCAAACTAAAAAACCAACAAATGTCTGACAATGAAATTTAAAAATACTTGGAATTATGATAACTCCTTATTGCTTGGTAAACTGGTGCTAGATCACTTTTTCTCTTGTTTGATCTTCACTCCAACTGCTTTAGCCACCTGCTTGGTATCCTTCTTCTCAGTCACAGGAAGATCACCACTGTCTTGAACACCCTTGCCTTTGGTGCTTTCAATCTTGACATTCTCTACCTTCACAACTTCAGAGAACTTGTCAGGAACTCCATTTTCAGTCAGACCATTCTCTCCAAATTCAAGCTCTGACTTCTGCAAGTCTTTAGGTTCAATGCACACCTTCTTAGAACTTGAGGATTGCTCTGACTCAGAGAGATTAGGAGCATAAACACGCTTAGAAGATGGAGTAGATGAGTCAGACGTGTCTTGACTCATTGTTAACATGAGACACTGAAAATAGATATTATCAGTAGGAAGGATATCCTAGTATAATTTTAAGGCAATTAGATAGTTAGAAAATGTTACCTGATCTCCAGAAACAATTGAGGCAGGATTAACCAATTGTTCAGATTCCTCAATGACATCTTCTTGCAAGAGTCCATCTTTGTTTAGGATCCTTGAAACCTTGTAAGAATCCTTACCATCCCAAATGTTTTCTTTCTCAACACATAGCAGAAAGAGAAAGGTCTTGCCAACCAAATTCCTTATCACGTCAGGCAAATCAGTAGGGTCCTCAATCTACATATACAAATTAGTACTTATCAGTTGAATGTTTCATATATATCAATTACATATATAATTCACATAATAGAATGTTACCTCATTGAATGATCCACCTAGCAATGATGCAGCAGATTCACCAACAATTTCTGAGCATATACTGTCAAACAAAAGGCATTTTGTTTCACCAGTGTTATCCATCACCTTAGCATATAGCATGTACCTTCAATAAGAGCAGTCATATTAGTGATTATTCCAAAGAAAAAAACACAAACTTATAAATATGCATTAGAATTAGATTAAGCAAAGAAATCTAACTTTGCTACAACATTAGTGACAGCAGTCCTGCAGACGTCACACCAAAACTTTGGTTTTTGTTTCTTCATGGAAGCAGTATTCACTCCAGAATGAATGTGAGTGACCTTTTAATTACAGTTACGGCAACTAAAGTAATACCAAGCCCAATCTGTATCAATTCCATAGATTGTGCAGATAACTCTAGCCTTTCCAATCTACAGGGTATAGGTAACTAATCAGATTTCACACACTAAAGTAGATGACAATGCTATATGAATAACTCAAACAAATACAAACCTCTGTTGAGTTAAAAAGATCTGATATTGTCTTCCTTTCAAACTGAAGACAATCATCATCCTTATTCACTGTAACCATCTGGAACTTAGGAACACTTTCACGGAAAGTTAAAGCTAGACCATCAGAGGGGAGACTGTTAATAGAAAAACAAAGAATGTCATTTTCAGTCTGTTATAATAAAACTATAAGTTTAGAGTAGTTTGACAAATAAACTTATACGCTCTGGTGAAAGCTTCAATCTCAGGGAAAGGTGGATTGATGTGAACTTGTGAGGCATCAAAGGAATTAGAGAGACTCCTAACACCTATAAAGGAAACAGGAACAATTGTCAACTAAAACTTTATTCATTACAAAACCTTAGATAGAAATAGTAATTTACCTTTGTATGCCTTAATCTTTGCAAATCTGATTACACAAATCACCATGATTCCATCAGCTGCTTGGCATGCTTGAAACATTTTTTCAGCAAATGTCCCCCAGAGTGTGCATGACATCCTATCATCACTGCAGTAGAAAACATTAGAGCATATCAAATCTAATTCTATAAATTCTCAGTCTATGTAATAATAAAACAACCATATCAGATTACTCACTGTTCATCACGCAACTCAAAGTCAAGCTTAGTGGTTGGCTTGTTATTAGCTTCCAGGATCTCTAGCTCACCAATATTTACCACTTGACCCATGACATCTATATTTGGTTCAGGACAGTACATTAAGTAACAACAAAAATAAACTGAATTCATTGAAGATATCAGAATGTATATTTTATAATTAGAAAGCACATACCAATCAACATGTAAGGATTTAAATCCCCATTCTGTATTCTGCTAAACCTTGCCAGTGTTAAGTAGCTTGAATCAGAGACAATGTCAGACCGTGTCACAGTAGTACCAATGACAAAGGACATCTTGTATAGATGACCAGTTGGTCTGAATTGCCCTGCTGCATGAGTAAGTGCAAAATGTTCAATGAACTTCCACTCATTCACTTGTAGGCTGTTAACATATTTAGCAACCAAATCCTTCTTAACAGAAGCATGAATCTTGACACCCTGTTTTAGTAATGAAGTAGAGTTAGAGTTAGGTTTCTAGATGTTGCTCATGTATAGAAATATAAAATGCTACTCTCAGATATATTGTTGTTTTACCTGTGAATCAGCAAGGACCAACTCAAGGGTTTCACCTGTGTTGTTGGTATACTGGCGCCAAGAATGGAGCACCTTAACCTGCACACGCCAAGATGTCTTGTATGGTCTGACATCTTTTAACATTGCAAATTGGGAAGCCATTGGTGCAGGTAAATAAAGCAAATTTTATTATCTGATATATTGCTATTGGGAAATGAGAGAGGATGTGAATAGAGCCGATGGAAATGAGCGGCTATTTATATAGTTTGAATTAGTAGGTTCCATTAGGTTTAGGTGAATATTATAAAATCCTTGATGATCAAGGATTGAATATATTGCGTGATCTTAATTATTGGAATACCAGAGAATATGCTAGGTTTATTGAAGCGAGAATATATATGAAATCTCTTCTCTATTAACTATTTTCCAACTGAATAAGATCATTCCGAGATACATGCTTCAGTTGATAGAAAGAAATGATAAATGGAGTAGTTACTATTGCGTTTTAATAGGGAAGATTAGATATGCTATGAATGTTTGCATTTTATTGGTGTAACTGGAAATATTTTGTGTATCTTTATGAGAGATTGAATTGCGAAACTTAATCATTTCTGCCATGAATGTAGGTCGCAGCAACTAAGGAAAGATTTGGTGCAAAAAAATCGGAGCAAACACTCAAATTAGGCAAGATTCTAATCTCACAAAGTCGGGTCACAATTAAAGATTTCCGGGTCATATTTTGACCCGATTTGGATACCCCAAAAACTGTTGCAAAAATGTATAGTAGATTTTAGGGGTATTATGGATCTCACCAATTAAACTAAAGATTTGTAAGTAAACGGTTTTGTCCGGCAATTATTTTAGTTTTTAAAACTATGATCACTTAAAAACGAAAAAGTCCCACTATGGCACTGTGTCTTCTCCACGCAAAAGAAAGTTTCATTTTCTTCATTTTATTCTTTATTTGTAATGAAGTTTCTTATTCTAAGAAAAAAAAAGTTTCTTATCCTAATGTAAATTATAAATTACAATATTTCCATGTGCCTTATTATACTCAAATCAAATGTATATAAAATTTTAGTGGGTCCATTAGAATCTCTTACAACATGATAAACGATGACATGAACTAATAAAAACATTATCGTAAATCGTAATGACAGTAACGACCTAATGGTTAGTGGTCATTTTTATTTTTATTTTCATACTTCAGATTTGCCATACAATTAGAATGTTTTATAAAATTAATAATCTGTTTAATGTTTTATATGATTAATAATCTGTATAGGTTTATACCATAAAAAAGTTTTGACTCGGGGGTTAGCTAGCAACAAGCGCAAATCTATCCCAAAACTTGATCCCTAACTCATCATATCTGAAACTTTTATCAATATTTAAAAGTGTCAAAACAAACTAACCCGCTTCAATTTAACATGTCTTACAATAGAATAAGGTATTTTACAATTTCTGAAGAACCTACACACTTTGAAAAAAATCTTAGAACATCAATCTTAACATACCTCACTTTACAATTGTTGATTCATGCGCTCTTTTTACATTGCAACTTTTTCTTATTTAGATTTTTCTTAGGTACAAAAATATATTCTTTAAATCTACTTTTTATATATAATAAAATATAAATAAGATATAATATAAATTTACTTCTAATTTTCTACGAGAAAAATTATCTTTTACTAACCTGGTAGAAAAGTGATAGGAAATTGAACCTACCAAAATTTTCGTAAGAATTATTGTAGGAATTAACTATGTTTTCTTGTACGCTAACGTAAAAAAAAAAAAAAAGCAACAGAGTAATTTGAATATAAACATCATAAATATATATTTTAAAACATATTCTAATTTTTTTAATTATATTATTATCTCTATAGATTAGTTTGATGTTCGCGCGAATTTAACCAATTTAAATCGTTATCTACAGTAGATGAAACCCGTCTGTTTGTAGCATTAACCCGGTCCATAACAATCGACCTTGGGTCTCTCTTAGACAGTTATGAGGTAAATTAGGTTGCGAAAAGAAGTCATCTCAGCAATGGAAATTTTTTGTGATGCTTGAAATCGGGTTAAAAATGAAGAAGCGGCCAATTAGTTACTGGAAATTGATTGGCGGCTAGAAGGACTTGTATAACATGTGTTATATATATGTATCAAACATAATCCACATGTCTTTATCCAGAATTTTGGCGACAATCAAACGTAACCTAGATTTATAATTACGTTTATTGTTTTGTTTGAAAATTCTTGTAAAAATTCTATTTTGTAGAGTTTATCGAACCTTGTTTAGCTCTTGAATTATAACAAAATTTTGACGACAAAATAAAAATAGAAAAATTGTTCCATACCTAAATATATTGGGATATTTTTGAAAAGAGATGTTATAAAAGATGTATTTTTGAAATTCTCCAATTTTATTCCAAATTGACACTCGTATCACTTGTTAAATTTTTATTTAAATATATAGTATAAATTAATACGTTAAGATATTAGATATACACCAACATTTACATTAGTATTTAATTTCGCAAGGAATCATAATAATAGAGACGACAATGTGAACTAACGCTCCCGTAAACTATTCTTCTTCTTTTTTTTTTTCTTTTTTTTTTTGGTGTGCAAATCCTTAATCTATTCTTCTTAAAATATAAAAATTCACATTATCTCTCAACATTTTTCTTCTTTTTGTGCAATCTATTATCTCTCAACATTTATCAAAAGAATCTTCTTGTTTGGAAATCAAAGAAAATCTTGTTTTTACAATCCTATCATCATCTAACGATCCGATCCTTCAAGTGCTTCTATTTACGTCCCCTATTTGCTTGGGACTAGAAGATATATTTCTAATTTATCTTCACCCCAACCCCAATCAAACCATATCCACTTGGCACTTCTGAGCTGTCCCTTCCTACATTGTCTTAACCAATAATAGTGGACTCTTCACAAATTCTTACATTTACATTTTCACCTCATTACTTCTCCCTTATTTCTTTAACCCCCTCATTTCTTTCAATTTTCTCCACTAGCCCCATTAGAAATCGAATTCTTTTTGAAAAGTAGACAAAAAATATAAATAATGATTATTCTTTAACTAAAATTATTTTAAACCGTATATATTTTCTCTTTAAAACGAATAGGTTTAGAACTATTCAGATGCAACTTTGAAACGATATGCAACTTTCGGATGTAAGAAATGATTTAAGAAACGATAAACATATGAATGTGGAGAATCAATCAAAATGTTGAGTGTAGAATTGTAGATGCACATCTAGATTTTAAAAATATGGACGGCTTTAACAAATGATAATTGACTCTTTACAAATATTATATTTTCACCCCACTATTTCTATCTTATTTCTTTAACTGCCTCATTTCTTATAATTGACCCCACTAGCCCATAAAAAAACAAAAACCACTATTTTAAAATCTTTTTGAAAAGTGTACAAAAATTAATTAATAATTAATTACGACACTAATTGAGTTTTCCCCTTTATATACACCACCATCGAATCTCTATCTCAATCAAAACAATTGTCTACATTCATCTTCTTCTTCAAACAAAAAATGGGTTTCTTAAAGTTCTCTCCGATGATCCTTCTCTTAGCAATGATCGGCGTTTCATATGCCATCGACATGTCAATCATATCCTACGACGAAAACCACCACATCTCCACCGTGACCAGCCGTAGCGACGCGGAGGTTGAGAGAATCTACGAGGCGTGGATGGTGGAACACGGGAAGAAGAAGATGAACCAAAACGGTCTTGGTGCAGAGAAAGATCAGAGGTTTGAGATCTTTAAAGATAATCTTCGTTTCATCGATGAACATAACACCAAAAACCTCAGTTATAAACTTGGTTTAACCCGGTTTGCTGATTTAACCAATGATGAGTACCGATCTATGTACCTTGGTGCTAAACCGGTGAAGAGAGTTTTGAAAACCAGTGATCGGTATGAGGCGCGTGTTGGTGACGCGCTTCCTGATTCCGTTGACTGGAGGAAAGAAGGTGCCGTCGCCGATGTTAAAGATCAAGGAAGCTGTGGTAAGAATAAAATCTTTTTGTTCTGATTTTATTGATTTTTAAAATTTAAAAAAAAAAAAATCGTAAATTTCGAATCTGAAAAAATCCCACAAATTCCTGATTTTTTTAACCGATGAATCAGTTTTTTTTTCGAGTATTGAAATGGGTTTTTGTAAAAATTGTCGAAAAATCTTGGATTGTTTCATAAATCTTTTTTTTTAATTGATAAATATTTTCAGACATATCTTGAAACTTGTCTGGGGAATGATGAGTTTGGTCTGAAGTGTTGACTTTAACTTTTTGGTATACGTTTCCAAAAACCAAGATTTTGAATTTATGGAGATGAATAATTATGGTTAAAATTTTGGATGATATTTTGTGTTTGTGGAATTTTAGGTGAACGTTTCGCAAAACGAATATTTTTGAATCAATGGAGGTGAATAATTGTGTTCAAATCTGAGAAAATTGATGATTTTTTGGGACCTTATTGTGTTTAAACTTTAAAGTGGTAGTGGGACACAATATGGACCCATTACGAGATTTGCTTTTTTCAAGAATTTAAAGGAGTGGTAGGGACGATGATTTGGTATGTGTTAGTGTTAGATTGTGACAATTTGATTGATAATAACAACTAATCTTCTTGTTCTATAGGGAGTTGTTGGGCATTTTCAACTATTGGGGCCGTGGAAGGAATAAACAAGATTGTAACAGGAGAGTTAATCTCTTTGTCTGAACAAGAATTGGTTGATTGTGACACATCGTATAACCAAGGATGTAATGGAGGTTTGATGGATTATGCGTTCGAGTTTATTATCAAAAATGGCGGTATTGATACCGAAGAGGATTATCCTTACAAGGCTGCTGATGGACGTTGTGACCAGAACAGGGTTAGTTTAGTTTAGTTTTTGTTTTAGTTTATGAAATGAAAGTCAAAACAATGGGGTTTGTAATTGAAACTTACTCTGTTTTGTTATGTTTGCAGAAAAATGCTAAGGTTGTTACCATTGATTCGTATGAAGATGTGCCTGAGAACAGCGAGGCTTCTCTAAAGAAAGCTTTGGCTCATCAGCCCGTTAGTGTCGCCATTGAAGCTGGTGGTCGCGCTTTCCAGCTCTATTCTTCGGTATGAATTGTTCAAAAAACTGCTAGACAACCATTTCACTATCTTGATTTCAAGATGTTAAAATGTTGGTTGGGTATTTTGTGTTCAGGGTGTGTTTGACGGAATCTGTGGGACGGAGCTAGACCATGGTGTTGTGGCTGTGGGTTACGGAACTGAGAACGGAAAGGACTACTGGATTGTGAGAAACTCATGGGGAAACAGATGGGGAGAGAGCGGATACATAAAGATGGCACGTAACATTGCAGAGCCAACAGGAAAGTGTGGAATCGCGATGGAGGCTTCGTATCCGATCAAGAAAGGTCAGAACCCACCAAACCCTGGTCCCTCACCGCCATCTCCCATTAAGCCACCAACCACGTGTGACAAATATTTCTCTTGCCCTGAGAGCAACACTTGTTGTTGTCTCTACAAGTATGGTAAGTACTGCTTCGGTTGGGGATGTTGCCCGCTTGAATCTGCTACTTGCTGCGATGATCACTCTAGTTGCTGTCCTCATGAGTACCCGGTTTGTGACGTTAACCGCGGAACTTGTTTGATGGTTAGTTTCTTTATATCTCTATTGGTATCAAGAGCATTTTGATGGAAATGTTTACTGATTTTGAACTGTTGTGATTTGGCAGAGCAAGAACAGTCCTTTGAGCGTGAAGGCTCTCAAGCGTACACCCGCAATACCGTTCTGGGCAAAGAGCAGAAAGCACATTGCGTAAGAGAAAGACGGAAACATTGAGAATTCATCAAAAGCATTTTATGTTGTTGTTCAGATTTAAAATTGCTGATTCTGCTGCTGAGGTTTTCTGTACATATAAAACCTCTCCCTAAGTTTCATTCAGTTTCATCATTGTTAAAGTAACAAACTCAAAAACAAATGGGTTTGGTTATTAATCTCTTTCAACTTTGCTATTTATCGGTCTATTATTGGATAAATTTCACTTTCCATTCTCACTTGAGTATATTTGAATTGAAATGTCTTAGCTTTTCTCTACTCACAACTAGGCATATATTATCACAGATTTTCTTACCTGAAAGTACAAAAGCATCAAGTGTAAGAGAAAATGAAGGCCAAAAAATATAGAAAAGATGAAATACTTAGAGCTACATCTTTAGGACCATTGATCTCCCCTCTTTTAGTGAACTCAAACAAATGGCACTTGGATACTTCTGCTGGAGCTAGTGGCCGATTCAAAATGTTGCAGTTTGTGGTATGTATTCCAATAGAGAAAGAATGCCCTCTTCACCAGCAGATTACAGTTGCCAAATGGGGTAGATATCTGAAACAAATGGCTTCATATCTCCGGTGTGGGGCGGGCTGATTGTGTGGAACCCGGGAAATTGTGATAAGGACTCTGAAAGTTCAAGTAGGAACACGATATCGCCTCAGGATATTGAGCAAATAGATGAAGTATTCTTGGGGCAGTTAGTTGTGTCTTTAAGTCTGAAGCCATTTTTACCAGTGGATTGGGCACGTACAAGATTTTACCTAGTGAAATAGGCTTTGCAGAGTGGGAATTGGATGTCTTGTCACGGAAATACACGGGTTTCAATCTCTATCCTTGTTCGACAACCCTCAGTCTAATGCTTCTCTGGGAGGATACACTTCTTCAACCAGTTAAATCAAGAATGCCTACTTCCATCCATCCATCATGTCCGTCAGCTACTTCTCTTGTGAACATTGCTTTGCAGTGTACTCACCGTTTTTCCTGCTCACGCCAGGACACGTTGTACTTGACATGTCTAACCAGAAAGAAGATGGCTTAAGACCCTTTACTCTATTAGCATACTAGAGATTCTCTGAAACATCAAAGTT
Source organism: Arabidopsis thaliana x Arabidopsis arenosa (assembly GCA_019202795.1). NCBI lineage: Eukaryota > Viridiplantae > Streptophyta > Magnoliopsida > Brassicales > Brassicaceae > Arabidopsis > Arabidopsis thaliana x Arabidopsis arenosa. The sequence goes on from CM032925.1 coordinate 3,461,794, forward strand.
TTTGGTCGATTATATTCAAAATTATGATAACAAACTACATTAAGAAAAACAAAACATGTATAACAACACTTAATGGAGCTCTCGAAGTATTCCAAAACCTTGATTTTAACCTTTACATCGACACGCAAACAGTTAGCTAGCCAGCTTGAATGCGTCAATGAAGAGACCATAAGTGAAACCCATCTTGAAATTATTAAGCAGAGCAATCGGAAATGTCACCGTGGTACGGCTATAATAGAATCTTGTCACATACTCTGTCAAAAGAACACATAAAACCGCAGCGATAACATCATTCACTCCCAAAGCTCCAAACGACAGAGAGATAGTCTGCGCAACATAAAACCCACCTAACAACGAGATTCCTCCGAAAAGCGTTCTTCTTGAAGGCTTCTTGAAGTAATTCCTAGAGATTTCAGGAACTGATCTTATAATGTCTATCAATCTTCTCGGAGTTGGCTCTTGCAAAGCTCTAATGCTTCTTGCAAATCTCCTCTTAGGTTTAAACGGCGACGACACCAAAGTTCTGAAACTCTGCCACTGATTATGATTAAGGACTAAACTGTTCAAGTTGGTCGAAATGAAACTCAAAGAATGTGCCATCCTGAAACAATATCAAATAAACCTTTTATCTAAATGCAACAGTAAAATTCAACATTGGCTGCTACAAAAATTCTAAATTCAAATCTAAAACTACTTCAGAAACTTGAATAGTGCAAAGCAAACGCCAATGGAATTATCAACAGAAGCTAATTGAGAAATCTATTTATTCAAGGAGAACAAGATCTTCAAGTAATTCCAACTAGAGGAGACCACAATACAAACGACGAAATGTGAGTTTTAGACTTTGAAATCATAATCAAAATGCAAAAAATCCCCAGAAATTAGGGTTTCCAGCTAACTGCAATCAACTCTCATTTCCCATACAGTGAATTTCGATTCCCGATCAAAAACTTTCGGAATCTAGGTGAAGAAACTACTATAAAATCGAGATAGGCCTTGCAAATGGAGTTACCCGCAGAAGGAAGATCGAAGAAGACCAGAGCGAGAAGAAGAAGAAGAAGGCCGTTTTTTTTTTTCTTATCAAATCTGGATTTAAGAAGAGAAGGAGATGAAAGGGAAGAAGAAGAAGAGAAGGCCCATTATGTTGAAAAGCCCATTATCAAGTCTGATTCGGAGAAGGAAAGGGAAGGCCACTTGGAAATTGAGCCCATTGTATTGAAATGGGTTTTGTGAATTCGTTATTAAAGATACTAGGGCGAAATCCGCCCTACGCCGCGGATGTGTTTTTGATGTAATTTTTTTAATTGATATGTACCTTAAGCATCCAATATTAACTGAATTTTCATATCAATATGATTTTTATTACTTTTTTCATATAACCATTGTATATGATTAATCCTCATCAATAATAATTGAAACGAAAGTGGAGTTTCAATGTCTATGAATGCAATTGCTTTAGTAGCATTTTATATATGGTGGATTTAGGTTGAAGAACTAATCCCAAGTCCAATTTTATAATATCAAGTCAAAGTAAAAGGCATGACTCAATAATAATCCTAAGCACCTTTTTGTCAAACTCACAATCCGTAAAACGTTTAGGACTGTACTGGTTTGGATTCAATTTTAATTTAAGTCTCTTGGTTTAATTGGTTTAGACGGTCGGTTCAATAATGAAGAAAAACAAAGTTTTGGGAAACCGAATTTACTTTCATGGTCTACTATTACCAAACTGCCGCACGAATGATCGTTTTGCCGGAAATCTACTCACACCATCACACATCTGCTACCATCACCGCCGCCATTTCCTCTTTCTCTGCTTCCCGAGCGATAACTTTTCTCATTTTCCCTTTCTCTGCTCGGAGTTCGTCTTCTCCGTTCTCTAGGCCAACCATTCACTCTCTCGACTCCACGGTGATGATTCAGGTGAGTCTGCATCTCCGCTCTCTATGTTACCATTGAGGTTCTTTGAGGGAATAATCGTACAAATGTATTCTAAAATATGATGCTCATATCCGTCTAAATTTGAGAGACTGTGATTGCTAATAAACTCAAATGTTTTACTTTGAAATTTTTTTGAAGTGCTCTATATATGTATCAGTTCAAAGTTCAAACACATGTATCAATACAGTGCAATTGATTACATTATAGCCGTACGTCGAAACAATCATTGATCATAGATGGTTCGTTCAATCTCTAATTTGGCTTATAGGATTTTTATTGTGTGTGTCTGATCTGATGTGATGGTTGTACTGTCTCTTCTTTGCCTATGTAGGTAAGTATTGTTTCTACTAAGAAGTGAATAATATAGTAGGGTAGGTAAATCTGGTTTACGACTTGGTTTTGATTGAAGCTGCTCTCCTTATATTTAGATAGATAGCTGGATATATCTTTCCTTTGTATAGTTATTCTAACTCCTATATATTTACTCTTTATGTTTTGTAGCTATTGGAAAAGTTTCCTAAAGATATGCCGTCTTGGAGATAGTGATAAAACGGTATCAGTCTTATCCTCTTATTTGTCATACTCTTTATCTTTGAAAATATGCTTTCTATGCAGAAATTGTCATGGATTAACCAAGATATAACCTATAATTGGGGTATAGTGTATAGTTAGTTTTAAGTGTCACTGCCATGTAAAGTTGTAAGTCTTCTTGGATTGTTTATAAGATGATAGAACAACCAATAATTTCTCAATATTTTGATCTCAATACCACGAAAAAGTTAGTCCCTTTTAGTCTAAATAGCAAACTCATAATCAGCATAAACCAAAGAAAAGCATAAAACAAAGGAGCTATTCAACTTAAAACTTTGGAGGTATTCAAACAGAGCTTTTTCTATTGAGAAGCTGAATAAAAAAACTATGATTTCAAAAAATGATCATCATTGAGCCAAAAATGTTTCAGGTGAATGGCAAGACTGGTCTATCAACTCCGGTTCCGTCTTTGGTGTTTCCCTGTTCGTGGAGGAGACAAAGACCAAGGATTGTTAAATCAAGAAAAGATACCTCCAGTTGTGTAGCTGCCTCCTTGTATTGCCTTTTTGACGTCATCACCTTAAGCTGTTCAACCGCAGAGACTGCCATAGCGAGTGTCATTAGTGAGCATATGAATGGTATACTTGGTAAACTTTAACTAAGTTCATGACATACAATTTGGTTACTACATAAATAATAAAATAAATTCACTAACAGGTTATAAACATCAACATCATGTTACGTATTTGACTTTGCCTACCTTGGAACCCCTATTTATATATGGCTTCTTTTGTAATTCTGTTCAATACTCTTTGCTATCATTGTGATATCAGGATCTTACTCTTCCGTAAAGCCTAAGAGATGCGTTGTTGAGTCAAATGAGATCGCATTCAAGTACGATTCCTCCTCTGCATTGGTCATCTTTGAGTTGGACAAAATGCTTGTAGAGACCAAACGATTACATCTGATCGAAGTTGAGTTATGAAGAGTGATTCATACAATTCATTAAACAAAAACAGTCTCAAAAGCTGATATCTTGACAATATAGATCAACCTATGAGAGACTAACCTCTACAGCACATGTAGCATCAGTAAGATGAAAACGACGCCATGGATGTTAATCATAAAAAATCAAAACATGTAAGAAAAATTATCAATCAACTCTCATGTGAAAACAAATCTAGAACATTAAGGCGGTTTGGAAGATTGTTTACAAGGATAATAATCCATACTCATTCCAAGCATGAGACGTCTTATTAGTGATCTTGAAAGGACTATTCTCATATAACATAACCAACTCACTGCTACATCCAGGCCCTCCAATCAACCAAATTAAATCACAACGGGAGTGTCCTTCTTGTTGCGTGATTCGAAGAAGAAGAAGTCGAACATGGTAACACACACCAAGATAAAAAGTGAACAAACAAAGCGAATAAACACTACTTTGAGATTCCAATTAGTTAAACGTGACCAAAACTCCAATGTTCAAAAATCAAACTAATACACAAACCTACTCGAGAGCTAGCTAGAAATTGTAATTAAACCACAAACAAGTCCATAGAGATTTCTCAAATTTTAAAGTTCTAGAAGTTGCTATAGTCTACCATAAAAAGCTCTTACTTTATCAAAATCGAGCAGATCCTTGCTCATATCAAGTGATATATAGTGCCACTGAATTGTAACATAGAACTCGAAGGATGTGGAATTTATCACCTGGATTTCTTGTCTAGGTAAACACCATGGGTTTGAGAATGGACGAGGATCAAGCAATCCGAAAGAGGAGACGAGACCTCGAGGTGTGGTGAGAGAAATCGCAAATTGAGCTTCCAGAAGAGCTATTGATAGCTACAGTTGAAATCCAATGATTTGTTCATCGATCAAAAGGAACAACCTAGAGAAATTGCAAATTGAGCTTCGAAAAAGCTATTGATGGCTACAGTCGAAACTCGAAATCAGATGATTTGTTCATCGATTAGAACGCAAAACCTAGACCCATCTCGCGAAAACCAAATATTTAAACCACGTTTGGGGTTTGTGGTTATAAACCAAATTTGTAAAAATCCCAAAAATAAAAGATTAAGATGGGCATTTAAAAAGCCCAACATGATGTATCAAAAAATGATGTGGATCATAGGAGGATTTTGACTGGAGGAAAATTATGAGTTGTATTAATGTTATAATTTGATTGGACAAACTTTTAAATGAGGTGTCAGGCTGAGAACAGCTGAAAAAGCTGAGGTGTCAGCCTTGGAGAGACTTTTAGCAATTTTATTGTATTGATTTTTAATTAATTTGATTTTTTTAGTGGTGAAAATATGTATACTTTTATAGAATTTTGTCTTGATTTTATGTGGACATATATTATAAGATGTTTAAGAAGATTTTGCTTTCTTTTTATAAGATGTAGTTTTTATACAGATTTTAATGTTATTTGATATTTTTGATTTTTTGAATTCTAGAGTTTTTCTTTTTATGATTGGCTGAATTGTATTTTAAAATAATTATTAAATGATGTTTTATTACTACAAAAAAAACCTCCAAATAAAATATTTTCGTAACTTTACCCTCTAATTAAAAAAAATACAAATCAACACAGAATTACCAAGTCTGATTTGACCATAAGAACGTTAATTAAGTGAGTTAGAGATTTAACGATGATACCTAACCATTCGAGTTTTACTTTTTGGGGAAGATGATGGTTTGAACAAATATTTTTTTATCATTGACAAGCGTTTCTCATTCATGAGTTTTGTCGCGATTGATTATAGAATTTACATGTTTTTAAAACTACAACATTCACCAATTAAAGTATAAAATGTTCTCTTTTAAAAAAAAACTGTGAATTCTATGACCAATCACAACAAAAATCTCTAAATGGGAAATGATTGCCAATGGTAAAAAGATTCGTTTCAACCATTCTCCTCCCCAAGGATTAAGACTAATTTAAAAAATATCATCGTCCAAAATAACTTTTCAAACACGAATCTTGGTACTATAAATTGATTTAAAACCAATTCATCGTCCAATGGAATCGGGAAAACGGCCTTTTTCATCCTTAACTATTTGCTAGCGGGTTTTTCCAACCCAAACTATGACCCCTAGTCGAATTCAACCCAGACTCAATAATAATTCAAAATTGAATCCTGAACTAATGCTTATGAGCCGATTTCAACACGACGCGAAACAGTGTTAGTACGAAAGTTAACGGTTCTCAAGGTTATTTGATTTTATTTTCAGAATTTGCTGAATAATGTAGAGAAAGAATTATCCAAGGTTAAACAACCGTTAACTTCCGAACTAACACTGTTTCGCGTCGTGTTGAAATCGGCTCATTTGCACTGGTTCAGGTTTTAATTTTGAATTATTTTTGGGTCTGGGTTGAATTCGACTAAGAGTCATAGTTTGGGTTGGAAAAACCCGCCAGCAAATAGTTGAGGTTGAAAAAGGCCGTTTTCCCCCAATGGAATCTCTTTCTGAAATGAAAAAGAAAAATCCATTTTTCAAAATATTCCAAATTTCAAATTCTAGTAAACACTTATGAAGACATGGATTTCATTCGTGCTCTTCAAAATAGTTAACTAAAGATTAAATATGAGAAAGTAGCATTCCTCACAGATTTATATTCCTATTACTCCTACTTCTAAAATCCTTATAGATATCTAGCCAATGATTTAAATAATAATGAATATCCTGAACAGTTCCAAAATCTTATCCGAAAATAAATCGTCTTTGATATGTCTATATTTTACTAGTTTCCACTAGCCCTGAGACGGATCCGGATATCCGGCAAATTTCATGGTATCCGGATCCGGATCCGGATCCGGCGGATCCACAATATTACTATCCGGATCCGGCTCCGAAAACATCGGATATCCGGTTTCCGGATATCCATGAAAAAACCCGGATATCCGCGGATATCCGAATCCGGTCAGATTCACATTATAAGTCCTGATTATCATAGTTATCTCATATTTTAAGTATACATAAAATTTAGGTTTGATACATCAAATTACCAAAAGTTTAAGCAAGTAGCAAAAAGTTTAAGCAAATAGCAAAAAGTTCAAAAAATCAAGTGATATATCTTGATCTCTTTGTAGTCTTCTTCTCATTCATTCATCTTCATATTTTCCTTGATAATCTGAAAAAGAGAAAAACAAATGTGGTAGATGAAATTCATATTGATTCCCTGAGAGACCATTTAGATTTCAAAGTCATGTAAGAAATCTTCTTAATCGTTTAGCTTCTTAAACCAAATGAAACCATATAAAGCCACGTATCAAAAGGGTAAAGACTCTAAAATTACCTCATCCTCACGACACACACCCATTAAAGCTTTGTTCATGGCTGTGAATTCAAGGTCTCCATTTCTATAAAAGATAACAATCATTAGTAATTGAAGAACAATAAAAAAATTCATGAAACTAGAAGATATATAACAAAAGAAAAAATATAAATACCAGATTCAATATACTCAAGTTCATCGACCATTTCTTCTACTCTTAAATCTTCATCATTATCACGGTACCAATCTTGAGTACAAATCAATGCTTCCACGATTTTTGGTGTCAACGAACTACGAAAGCGATCTAATACTCGACTACCTGCACTAAACGCAGATTCAGATGCGACCGTTGAAACAGGAATAGCCAAAATATCTCTTGCCATCATTGCCAAAACCTTATATTTAGAGCCTGTTGTCTTCCACCAATGCAATATGTCAAAATTTGGATTCTTTCGATCCTCTCGAATATTATCCAAATAATACTGCAACTCTGATTTTACAACTTCAGCCTCCTCACTTTCCTCAGCATCATCAAACATCGCATCCATCAATGAATGTCTCTTCTCTTTGTTCTTAGAATGATGTGACTCTGGATTTTCTTTATCTTCAAGTCCCAAAGATGTATAATATGCGACTAATCTGTCTAAAGAGTCGGTGATCTTGGCAATCAAACAACTAGCCTCAGAATTAGGGTAAGTACCTTGAATCATCCACTTTACCCATCTCATTTTGAAGCGTGGATCAAGAACTGCAGCTATATAGATCAACATGTTTGTATTATCAAAGTTGCCCCAATACTTATAAAACTTGAGCTTCATTCTCGTAGCCATATCTTTCTTGTGTTCATCCTCCATTGTCATCATCTTTATAATCATCCAACCCACTCCGAATATCTCTTTCATATATGTATTCCCTGTGACATATTTAGACCCAGAAATATTCACAGTCGCATCATAAAAATACTGCAAGATAGGAGATAAAGCAGCAGCGTATTCTCATGTGTTTTCCCATTGCACTAGTTGTGACACCATGTTTAGTCTTACAACTAATCAATACAGAACAATGAATACACCTAGCCTTAACATCAGTAGGTTTAGACTGCACAAAATGCAACCAGACTTCAGACGTTTTCTTTGTTACCTCAGATTCAGAAGCTGTTGAAAAATTTGTCTCTTGAGTGTTTTGAGGCAGTTCAGGTTCAGTGCTCTTATCAGCAGTACCACAATTGGCTGTGGATTTTGTAGTTTCGTCTGTAGCTTCCATCTAGGCAGAAAAAATAAAAATTATAAGATACATACTTACAACTGGTGAGATAAAACTAACACAATCACACAACACTTCCCTAACGAGTCCAACCAGAAACTTAAGCAAGCTTACATGCATTCCATAAACCATCGATTATTAAGTAAAAGCTCAAAAGATTGTTGCATAATCAGACTCGGAGACCTAACCAGACACAAAGTAAGACATCAAACTATCAAACTATCAATGTTACCTGAAACTATCTCTCGCTGGACACCGTCTTTCTCTCTTTCTATGTGAGTTGGTGTGTTGATCTATCAATGTTCTCGCTCTTGTTATGATCTCCAACAAAGGTGGTGTGTTGTGAGAATGTGAGCTGTGACACAACGACGGTCGACGGCTAAACCTAATGTCTCGTGAGATTTTCTTTTTTGGAGAGACAATTGGGCTTATGGGCTTTAGATGTTTAAAAACAATTGGGCTCACGAGACATAATTGGATTACTTTAGATTGTAAAAATATTTTATGTTGTATAAAGTATAAACCCAAATGCAAAATTCAATGTAAAGCATGTACCCCCGGATCCCCGGATATCCGGTTTACAAAAATTTTATTATCCGGATCCGGATCCGGATCCGGCCGGATCTGCAATTTCGATATCCGGATCCGGATCCGGCTAGACCGGATACCCTATTTTTCGGAGCGGATCTGGCCGGATCCCGGATCGGATCCCGGATCCCGGATAATAAGTCTCAGGGCTAGTTTCCACCATACATTTATCTCTCATTAAGTCTACTTTCTCTCTTATTTCATGTCATTCACAACCACTTTGTATCACTTTGTGTATTTAGGATCTTTCTGCATTACTATTGCATGCATTCTTGCATTTTGGAGTTGTATCAGGTGTTTTTAGGTACTAAGGAGCTGTTGGAGAGCAGCTGTTGAGTTGGAGGTGCAAAAGTAAGTTTGGACTGTTCATGTTCTGTAGTTCTATAGTTTTTATGGATGATTACTTAGGATTGTTAGATAATCAAACCTTATTCACCTGGCTTGACTTAATTATCTCACATCATATCTTGATTGTTAACAACTTCACCTGATTGGATTGATGACCTTAATTGCTGCAATGACATTGATAGTAATCTAGGGTAATTGATAGTAAAATCCTAGTATCAATTTGGCGCTGTTACCATTTGGGTGTCTGCTTGTTACATTTGAGATTTTAGAATTGCTAAGATCAAGTTTTTTTTCAAATTTCACTACAATTACTAACTCTACTCTTCTCTTTTGTCTGTTTTATTCAGGTGCATCCTAGCTCGACCAGACTAGCTCGAGCTCCACTCGAGTCAGTCTGTTATCCCTTGTATGCACACTCAGTCCAAAGGCAATCAGAACATCTTTCACTACCGCGACAACATAAACCGTTTGGCATGCGAATTAAAGGAAAGAAGAGACAAAAAAGACATTGAGCAACCTTCTCCAGCAAGAATGGGTGATGATCAGGATGCCCAAGGGTTGCCTATGAACATTGGTGTCGGAGATGTACCACGCAACCATCACCAGAGACAAGGCATTGTGCCTCCACCTGTACAGAATAATAACTTTGAGATCAAGAGTGGTCTGATCTCCATGATTCAAGGCAACAAATTGCATGGCCTACCAATGGAAGATCCTCTAGACTACCTCGATGAGTTTAATAGGCTCTACAGCCTCACTAAGATCAATGGGGTAAGCGAAGATGGCTTCAAACTAAGGTTGTTTCCTTTTTCTTTGGGAGACAAAGCTCAATTTATGGGAGAAAACTCTACCTCAAGGATCTATCACTTCATGGGATGACTACAAAAAGACATTCCTTGCCAAGTTTTTCTCCAATGCTCGAACAGCTAGACTAAGGAATGAGATTTTCGGCTTTGCTCTTAATGAGTTCAGTCAGGCTTCCCTTCTAAGCATTCTCTTCTCTACAAAGGAGTCCTCCCCAAGATTAGAATGTTTCTTGACACAACAAGTAATGGAAACTTTTTCAACAAAAAAGTGGGTGAAGGATGGGAACTGGTAGAAATCTTGCTCAATCTCATGGGAACTACAATGAAGACTATGATAAAACCATCAAGAGCACTTCTGATTCTGATGATAAACACCGAAAAGTGATAAAAGCCTTGAATGATAAGTTGGATAAGCTTATCTTAGCTTAGTACAGTACAAGCAAGTCCATTTTATTAATGATGAAGAGCACTATCTGATTCAGGATAGGGAGAATGATCAGACACAAGAGATTAGCTATACCTACTTGAAAAGTTAGAACAAATTTGAAAAATATATAAACAAAATGAGCTAGAATTTGAAAATAACTCAACTTTAGAAAGAAAAATCGCAAAGTAGAATTTTAACAAAAAAATTACAAACTAAATTATTTGATTTATTTATTTTTGTTAAAAATAATAGTTTATTTGGTATTTATTTGGTTTATTTAGTATCATGGGTTATTTACCATTTTGAAAAAGGTAAGTGTTTGAATCCAATATCGCCTCTTGTAAGGAGCTATCAATTGTCTCATCCAAGTAACATATTTCATTGGGTTTTGTACTATTTTCTTTAGTTCTTATTTTATCCAACATTAAATACGACGAAAAAAATCAAAACCAATTAAATTGTAGTAAACATGACACTAAAAATAACGCACTCACATTTGTATAAAATATGCTGCTTAACTGAGTTGTTGTAAATTTGCCCACTCAAGGAACCAAAGCCACTATTAGAATTATGAATGGTGAATTTCCCTATCATAAATCCCTTTTTCTTTTTTTAGTTTTTAACTTTTTAATTGTTGTATTTTAAAATGGTGTGAGGAACATAAAATGAAAACAATTGTACAAAACTTGTAATGATAAGTTATTTGGATAGTCTTTGTTGGATTCTTTCTCCTCTATGTTGAAGGATTTATTTGCAGTTATGCTATTGAGGCTCTTTTTACTAAAATTGTTGAATTGGTGATAAAATTAGAATCGACTATAGTTTGGAAACAATTTTTATTATGATAGATCTACCAAGCAAAAAACTACTATATTTTATTGGCACTGCAGCTCCACAAATTATCCAACTAGTTAAAAAAAACGTAATAAGTTGGGCTTAGAATTTTCATGAATACGTGAATTGGAAAATCTAAGTTTAATCATTTAACGTTGTTGTCATTTTGTTTACTTCTCTTGGTAATTCTAAAATAGGGATTTGTTTGTATAGTATTAATCTCTAACCTTTTTAATTGGTCAATCACAATAATTTCTACGATATGCCATGCCTATATTTAACTTGGCATATGGATAAATTTAAAATTTTTAAGTCATAGCTATAGCTAAAGTGAAAGTAAAAGAGAAATGGTTTCCAAATCACAGGAAGATGAGACGGTAAGAGCATCTTCATCCATTAGATATTCTTAAGAATTTGAATTTTTAAACAAAAAAATATTAATCCTATTAAATAAAAAGTTTTTAGTGTTTATGTAGCATGCTCACAATTTTTTAATTATTTTATTTTTATTTATTTAATTTTACTATTATATTTGCCAAACACATTGTAATATGTAAATTTAAAGATTTTTTAATATGTAAAGTTATCAAATTTTGATATTTTAAATTTCTCTATTACTACCAGATTTAAATATTTCGAATTGCATCTCCATTCAATGCTTTAATTGTTTTTAATACACACTAAATCAAATATAAATCATTCCATATTATATGACCTAAATTTATATCTTCTATATATACCACTAATTTTTATATATGTTAAACTTATATAACAGGATACGATATATTAGATTAGTGATAAAAGAGTATACATATATACTATATATATATATATATATATATATATATATATATATGTGCGTGTATTTTTATAAAAATATTATTATCAATATTCGAAGGTCACACAAATTCCACTGGAAAGCATCGTGATTTGAAAATACTCTAATTTAATTATCGTCGAATTTAATTATCGTGTTATGTTTGACGTTTTGTTATCTAAATTCACCTCAACCAACGGGTATGTATATTGGGCTTTATAAGCCTATTGCAACTTCCCATTAGTATGATATTGTCCGCTTTGGGTCTACATGCTCAAGCCCGCACGGATTTGTTATTGGGCTCCTTCCCAAAAGACCTCATACTAATTGGAGTTGGACTTTACTTATATATTAGAAACTTTTTTTCTAAACTTCCGATGTGGGACGTTGGTTTGTACCCAACAATCTCCCCTTCAAACCACGGACCACGAACATTGGGCCTCCTCTTCAGCAAACCTAGGCACCCTAACTCGGTACTTTCTTATTCGCGAAGTTCTTGAGGCACATACTTATCGTGTCACATTTGAGGGCTTCTCCCACACCAAACTTTAGCCCACACCCCTAGGTCCACTTTTTCGACCTAGGCTCTGATACCATTTATTGGGCTTTATAAGCCCATTGCAACTTCCCATTAGTATGATATTGTCCGCTTTGGGCCTACATGCTCAAGCCCGCACGGATTTGTTATTGGGCTCCTTCCCAAATGGGACGTTGGTTTGTAATGTATTTGTTCAAAAAATTCTCCTGTTGATGATATCTTCCCGCTACATCAAAAAGAATTAAAACCCATGTATACGTCACTATCCAAATTCAAACCATGTCTTTTATTTTTGCCGACATCCAAATCAAGTTTATCCCTCAATTAAGTTCATAGTTGAAACTTCAATTGGAAGCGAAAAAAACGAACTTATCCAAACAACAGAGAAACAAAATGCGTTACTAGTAGAAAAATAATACAGTTGGCTCTTTGTCACATTGTTAACTAACTAGCTTTAAGTCTCAACAACCATATATGATCAATAACAACCTGTACTAATAATTATATCCTAAATCTAACCTAAAACATAATATTATTTCTTTCGTTACAGTAGTTAGATCCGGTTCTGATAGAAAGAAAACAAGAGTTTAGATCTCTTCCTACAAATTCGGCATTAATATATTTGAATTTGATCCATACTATGCTTTTACTTCGTTCAACAGTTCTACAAGTATCATAAATATACTATAATAATTACACAACTTCTTTACTTTATCAGTCTTCACGTGACTCTGAAAACTTTCCAGTCCCCGACAGCTACTTCTCCTCTCTTGTTTCTTACATCCTTTTGTCACGTACCTCCTGCTCTCTTCACCTCTCTCTTGATATGTAATAATAATCAAACAGACATTAACATGCTTCTTTAACACATTCTTCTTACAAGCTATGCTTCTTCGTTGTAACTTACCCATTTTTGGGTTTCTTCTCTTCTGCTTCTTCTTCACCATTGTTGCTTCTTCTTCTTCTTCCTTAAACCGCACAAAACACGTGTTTCATTACAACCGTGACGTTTCTGCTTTGTTACGTTTCAAATCCAAAGCTGATTTATGGAACAAGATAAACACGAGCTCTCACTTTTGTCAATGGTGGGGTGTTACGTGTTATGGAAACAGAGTTGTTCGTTTGGTTATTGAAGATCTTTATCTCGGAGGTCGACTCGTTGCTGACTCAGTTAATAAACTCGACCAGCTTCGAGTTCTGAGTCTCAAAAACACTTCCTTAACCGGACCTTTACCAGATTTCTCCGGTTTGGTTAATCTCAAATCGTTATTTCTCGATCATAACTCTTTCTCCGGTTCGTTTCCTCTCTCGGTTCTCGCTCTTCACCGGTTAAGAACTCTTGATTTCTCCTTTAATAACCTCACCGGTCCAATCCCACCCGGTTTAGTTCTCTCCGACCGGTTGATTTATCTCCGTCTCGATTCAAACCGGTTTAACGGTCCCGTCCCTGCTCTAAACCAATCGTCGCTTCATACATTCAATGTTTCGGTTAACAACTTAACCGGTGCTGTACCGGTAACAACCGTGTTATTACGGTTCGGCATTTCTTCATTTCTCAAAAACCCTAATCTCTGCGGCGAGATCGTCCACAAAGAATGCAATCCAAGACCAAAATTCTTCACTCCGGTAACGGCGGCGCCGCCACCGAAGATGGTTCTCGGTCAAATCGCGCAAATCGGAGGAGCAAGATTATCCCGGCCAAATCAAAACAAACATTCACGATTCTTTGTGATTCTCGGTTTTATCTCCGGCGCTTTTATCCTATTCATCTCCGTCGCGTGCCTAATCGGTGCAGTGAAGAGACGAAGAAGCAAAAACGAGAACCAAAAGGGGAAAGAATCAACGGCGGTTGTCTCATTTGACGCGGCGGAGACGGCGGAAGTAGCGGCGGCGATAGAACAAGAGAGTGAGATAGAAGAGAAAGTAAAGAAGCTACAAGCGACAAAAAGTGGGAGTTTAGTATTCTGTGCGGGTGAGGCACACGTTTATACGATGGACCAACTAATGACAGCATCAGCTGAGTTATTAGGTAGAGGAACAGTGGGGACCACTTATAAGGCGTTGCTTGATAGCCGTTTGATCGTAACGGTGAAGAGATTAGATGCCATTAGATTAGCGGGTGTAGGGAGAGAGAAATTTGAGCGTCACATGGAATCAGTTGGTGCTTTAGGGCATCCGAATTTGGTACCACTCAGAGCTTATTTTCAGGCGAAGGAAGAGAGGTTATTGATTTATGATTATTTGCCAAATGGCAGTCTCTCGTCTCTTGTCCATGGTAAGCTTCGTAAACCCTATCACATGCGATTATATCATTTTTAATTCTTTGTGTGCATTGAATTTTAAATAAATGATTAGTAGATTAATTCATTGAAGACATCAAGCATTTTGTTAGGTTTGCGTGATTAATGCTTGTAATAAATTTACTAGTTACGACTTACGAGGTTTTTTACTTTTGGTGACTCAATAATTTTTAACTTTATGTACAGTTAGCTCTAGTGGCCACATGGAATTTCTATACAGTTAACTTTACTACATGATTTTTTAAATCTTTTTATTGAATTTTGGTACATTTGGTAATTGGTACTCTTTGTTTCATGTTAAAAGATGTTCTTGGAAAAAAAAAAATTAATGATGTAATGCAAAAAGTTAATTGTTTTTATAATTTTCTTTAAAGTAAATGTTTAATTACTTTGTCTTGGTTGTTGTTTTGATCATATAAATAGGGTTATGAAATGTATTCACTTTTTTATTATTTTGTGTGGATTATGTCTCACTGGCATTAAAATAAATGAGAGTATATGTGTTAGCTGAATTAGACTAAAATTGGTTATCTTGTTTTAAAATAACAAAATCCAACAGGTTATAAAATATATTTTGGTTTAATTTTGGGTTAATATGTCCATGTCTAGCAAAAGAGGAATGTGATGGTTTTGGTATATTTAAGAGTTAGTTAGTTAATAATTTACAAAATAGTATAGAGGAGCTTATGTTAAAAGTTGATATGGTATTTGTTTAGGTACAAAATCGTCGAGGGCAACGCCATTACATTGGACATCTTGCTTGAAGATAGCAGAAGACGTGGCTCAGGGTCTCTCTTACATCCACCAAGCGTGGCAGCTTGTTCACGGCAATCTCAAATCCTCCAATGTCCTTCTCGGACCAGACTTCGAAGCTTGTATCGCTGATTACTGTCTCATTGCTCTTGCAACAAACCCTCCTTTAACATCTAATGACGGTCAAGAAGATGCGGATGCAGCAGCGTATAAAGCCCCTGAAGCGCGACACAAGAGTTTAAATTATCAATCTGTTAAAGCTGATGTATACTCCTTTGGAATTCTTCTCTTGGAGCTTTTGACAGGGAAGCAACCTTCGAAGATTCCGGTTTTACCGTTGGATGAGATGATTGAATGGGTGAGGAAAGTGAGAGAGGAAGGTGAGAAGAAGAATGGGAATTGGAGAGAGGATAGAGATAAATTCGGAATGTTGACTGAAGTCGCGGTAGCTTGTAGCTTAACATCGCCCGAACAGAGACCGACGATGTGGCAAGTGTTGAAAATGTTGCAAGAGATTAAAGAAGCGGCTGTGATGGAAGAGTGTGAACTTGTTATGGATTCTTCTAATTCTGAAAGCTCCTAATTAAGGACAGTAATTTTATTTATTTTCAACTAAATCTCTCTTCATGTCTTTCACTAATCTTAAAACTATATATAACAGTGACGGTTTTAGATTAATGCCACGTTCTTTACCCGTTTACTAATTGCTACCAGGTCTGATAGTGATGCTATATTATTTCTCCTATGAAAGTGTCTTACGGTTAATGGTAAACACGCGGTGGTGGCTCATGTTGTCTGATAAGAAAAAAAGATGCAAGGACAAGATTAAGGAAGTGGAGTTTCCATGGAGAAGCAGATGTAGTCAAGGTTCCAACTTTAAAACTACGACACTTTCTGTTAATTTCCGGTCATGGACAGATGTATCCTGTGTTTTTTTCTGCGTGGAAGAAAGAAGATGGTCATATCTTTATTCGGATGTTCGGAAGGAGAATTGGCAAGGGTGATATTGTGGAGAAGATAGTGATAATGGTTTATATTGAAGTCAGGTTAAGGTCTATGATATTTTGAAAGACACTGATGCAGACTAATTGGCATCAAATAGTCTTACTTTCAAGACTAGTATCAGGCGCAATGAATTAAACTAATACGATTAAGAAACAGCCTCAAGAAAAAGAAAGGCAAAAGAGTCGAAGAAATATTACGAATTTGTGTTTTCGTTAGCGAATAAGGCGTTTTCGATCAGAGCGCATTGTGAATCTTATTTCTTTGTATCTTTTCCAGAAGATGGCGCACATAACTGCTTATGTAATAATAGTTTTGTATGGTTTTAACGGAAAAACGGTCAATTTCCCCACGAGAAGTATCGCATCATAACAGATAGAGCTCAAACTTTAACAACGGTTTATATGTCTCGGAAAACAATGTTTTATGCCTATTTCTCCCCGAAACATAAATTCAATAGCTAAATCTCCCCGAATTAATACTTTGAGGGTTAATAGATCTCAAAGTATTAATTCGGGGAGATTTAGCTATTGAATTTATGTTTCGGGGAGAAATAGGCATAAAACATTGTTTTCAGATACATATAAACCGTGGTTAAAGTTTAGGCTCTATCTGTTATGATGCGATACTTCTCGTGGGGAAATAGACCGTTTTTCCGGTTTTAACATTATAATTTCGATATAATGAAATGAATTTTGTTTAGTCGGAAAAAAAAAAAATGGTCTAGTAGGTAAAACGACAGCGTTTCAGTTGGCTGAGTCATCTCGGAAAGCAATCCGTATTTTAGTCCAATTTCTGGAGAGAGACTAAACCCATTGCTCAAGAAAACTCTTTAGACAAATTTGTTGTGAGAAAGATCGTTTGCTTCGCTTTTCAGGAAAATCTGAGATCTATCTGTAGAAGAAGCAGAAGCTGAATTCAGAAACGATGACCGACGTCGATGAATCCGTTAGACGTCGTACCGCTGCGGTCTCCGAGTACCGGAAAAAGCTCCTCCAACATAAGGAACTCGAATCTCGTGTTCGAACAGGTTCGATTCCGCTTTCAATTTCCCCAGATTCACCAATTGCATCAATGTTGCTACTGCCTCATCTTTACTTAGTTCGAATGGCTTTGAGTTACTTGAATCTAGGGCTCTTTTTTGTGTGAAGCGATTCTAGGGTTTTCTCTCAATTGCTTAAAGTATTCTTCTTTTTTTGATAAGAAGAGTGTTCTCTCGAAATCTTAGCCTTTCTCGTTCCGATTAGTGAAGAAGATCTGAAGTTCTGATTTTTCACTGGATTACTATTAGCAGATGATGACTCGAGTTTGTGATAAGTAGTAAATGACTTTGTGATTAGAACACTGAGTTTTGTTGTGCTCTTGTAGCTAGGGAGAACTTAAGAGGAGCTAAAAAGGAATTCAACAAAACTGAGGATGATCTTAAGTCTCTTCAAAGCGTTGGGCAGATTATTGGAGAAGTTCTTCGACCTCTGGATAATGAAAGATGTAAGCTTTTTTCTATACTTAATACCCATTTCTTTGCTTCTGTGAGATTGTTGCTCGTTGGGTTCTCTGGTTGTACTACTGTTGGTTGTTTTGTGTTTTAGTGATTGTCAAAGCGAGCAGTGGTCCTCGTTATGTGGTGGGTTGCCGAAGCAAAGTCGATAAGGAAAAGCTAACCTCGGGAACTCGAGTTGTTCTGGATATGACAACACTAACAATAATGCGAGCCCTTCCCCGAGAAGTAAGTTCGATTTGGACATGTGTTTGGTTCTGTTATAGTTATACCCTTGTAGTGTATTTCTCTTGACAAGAATGTGGTTTTCGTTTTGATGGTAGGTTGATCCTGTTGTTTATAACATGCTTCATGAAGACCCAGGCAACATTAGCTATTCCGCGGTTGGTGGGTTAGGTGATCAGATCAGAGAACTCAGGGAATCTATTGAGCTACCTCTCATGAATCCCGAGCTTTTCCTCAGAGTAGGGATCAAACCTCCAAAGGTAATTATTGTGTATACCCTGGATCCTTTCTTTCTTCGCTCAATAATTCTAGGCTTTGCTTGTTTAGACTTCATCATCTTGTGATAGGCAGTAGTATTTAGCTTTTTAATGTTGTGGGCTTAAAATGTTTCTACATATCAATGCAGGGTGTTCTTCTGTATGGACCTCCGGGTACTGGAAAAACTCTACTAGCTAGGGCTATAGCCAGCAACATCGATGCCAACTTCTTGAAGGTTTAATTCTGTGCTACACTTGTTTCGGAATTTATGGTATGGCATATCCCGAGGTCTAATCAAATCTATTTCCTCTTGTTAGGTTGTATCTAGTGCAATAATAGACAAATACATTGGAGAGAGTGCTAGGCTGATTCGGGAGATGTTTAACTATGCCCGTGAACACCAGGTAATCTTGCTTTTAATGTGTGTATATATGCTTCTTCAACTTTTATTTTCTATAATCTTTGTATCACATTGTTGACATTATTATAAACTTTTCCTTTTGGTTAGCCTTGTATCATTTTCATGGATGAAATCGATGCTATTGGTGGGCGTCGTTTTAGTGAGGGAACTAGTGCTGATCGTGAAATTCAAAGAACACTTATGGAGTTACTCAATCAGCTTGATGGGTTTGACAACCTCGGAAAGGTAATGCTCTCTTTTTTTTTTTTGAAGTTATATCTAGATCAAACCTGGTATCCATGTGCATATGATTGCATTGTGACTTTATAGCAGTTGTCTTGAAATCTGTTGGATATCTTGATTGAATTGTATCTCTTCCCAACTCCTGTCATACAATTGCTTATACACTAAAAACCATCATCAATGCTATTAGATGTCTGTGAGAAATACTGAATGTGTTTTGGAAAATGTATTAGGTGAAAATGATAATGGCCACAAACAGGCCAGATGTGCTTGATCCTGCGCTTCTCCGTCCGGGAAGGTTAGATAGGAAGATTGAGATCCCTTTGCCAAATGAGCAATCAAGAATGGATATTCTCAAGATCCATGCAGCTGGTATCGCCAAACATGGTGAAATTGACTATGAGGCTATTGTCAAACTTGCTGAGGTTTGTTTGTTTTCTTACAATGCTTGATGAGTTAGTAAGTGTTACTTTCCCTAAGTGAGTTTCTTGCTGAAACGTTTTGTTATTCCAAAAGGGTTTCAATGGTGCTGATCTGCGTAACATATGCACGGAAGCTGGAATGTTTGCAATCCGAGCAGAGCGGGACTATGTGATCCATGAAGATTTCATGAAGGTATGTATATATATATTATATATGAGAATTGGTTAAATCATGTTGTAATCTTGGTTGTGATTTGGAAATGAACCAATATTTTCAGGCGGTGAGAAAGCTCAGTGAGGCCAAGAAACTCGAGTCGAGTTCGCACTATAACGCTGATTTTGGAAAAGAGTGAGAGTACACACTCTTTCTTGTGCTTTAGAGATGAAGAAAGGACATTGCAATGGCAGTTTCGTATTATTTATTGGCAATGTTAAACTTGTTTGTTTTACTCTTTGAGAAGCAAAGCTTGTTGTGGAGTGTGTGCTTAGTTACTACGTTTTGGTAATTTAGTGCTTCATCATACAAGCATTTGCCTCTTTTCTCGTTGGTATTGTTGCTTCTAGACTTGGTTAACATCGATTAGTCCAAACCAAATATCAACTGAATCAATTATTACAGGCAAACCATAATGTAAAAGACTAAAATCTACTAAATATCAAAACATGTACATAGACCGATCTAAAAGACGATATATCAGAGCATCTCACATGTGTGGTTTTCCTATCCATTTGAAGTATACATCTTAGGAAATTACAATGTATTTTCATACATATTTAAAAAATATCTAAATATATTTTCTGATCTATAATGATATTTAAGATTTATTAGATTTGATGAAAGAGTATATTAGAGTTTAGGGTTTAATTTCTTTTTCTTGTGAAATATCATTGAAAATTCTTCTACCAGAAGATGCTTTTGAATGAATTTTTATATGAAGTAGAAAAGGTGCTCATAAAAATTCTTCTGTTATTACCAAAAAAATGTAAAATATGTGCCCATAAAATAATAACAAATGATTTAAGTACAATGTAACACGGGTTACACAGCCTTAGCATTTTCGCTCTTTTTTAGCTCCAATAATTTTTGTAGGAGTGAATAATTTAATATGGTTAGGATTTAATTAGCTAGGACAACTTTTTCAAAAAGAAAATTAACATGCCGAAATCATGTACGTCGTAAATCACCAAACAGCGAAGATTAGTTGTATCTTACCCTTAAAATGATTAGAGATTTGATCTAATAGTAGACTAGAGTTTACTTGCAATGATCTCAAACACCAAAATACTTTGATTCCCTATGCAATGAAAAGTGAAGATCTTTATGATTAGCACTGAATTTTCCAAGCTTAACTTTTGACTTTTTCTCCATAATCATTCATTAAGCATCTCTTCATGTCACACTATAAAAAGCACCACGTACGAAGTCTCCTCTCAAAACTCTTCATATCATAGTATAACAACGATGGCGATCCTAACTCCGGTCATAAAACTCGTTGTTTTTAGGCAAAGTCTTCGACCACATTCTGCAATTGCATTCCTCGTTGAGTTCCTTTGCTTCGTCTTAGAATTACTCGACAAGGAGAAAGATCTAGCCAAAATATTCGGTATTGTATGTGCTTGCGCAGTGCCGGCTTAACATGGGGGGCGGGCAGTGCAAGTCCCAGGGGCCCACAAATCCAAGGGGCCCACAATTTTTTTTTCTTCTTTTGTATGCAAAACTAAAAAAAAAAAATCTGTGCAAGTATTTCGAAAAAAAAAAGTTATATTATAAAAAGGGGCCCATAAACATTACATAACATAAGTTATATTATAAAAAAGGGCCCATGAATATTGACATTACAAAGCATAACGAAATTCTTTTTTTATTGTTTTAATTTATAGGGCCAAAATTAGATGTTGATTTATTTTTACCCAATATTGTTATTTTATTTTTGTACATACTTTTTTCTTTATATATAATAGGGCCTAGTTTTTGTTTTTGCCCCAGGGCCTACTAAATGCTTGAGCCGGCACTGTGCTTGCGACACATTAATCTTCACTTTGCTTGACCTAATCCAAAATCTGATCGAGGAAGAAGTGAAAATACGGCGATACGGTCGAGTGTTTTGGCTCTACACAAAGGACGAAAGGCTCTATTGGCACACATTAAACGCATATCTACTCATGTTATGCACCATCCATGTAATCGGTTCCACGATCTCTTACGTTTGTCATAAACATTATCTAGTCTTGCTCCCGCTTTTCGCAGCGGGACTCGAACTCGTCCCACAAGAAGCCTATCGGGTTCTTGGACCGGATCAAGAGTCACAAGACTGTATCGGGCCTCTTAATGACCCATCATATGGAAAAGATCAAACCCTTCAAGATGATATTGGCCTAAATCAAGAGTCACAAGACTGTATTGCACCTCATCAAGGTCCATTAGCTGATATTGAGCTAGAACAAGAAACGGTTGTTCATGTTGAGCCTCTTCAAGATTCACTAGATGGTATTGAGCTAGAGCAAGAAGTGGCTGTTCATGTTGGGCCCAATAATGGCCCATAAACTATTAAGTCCGGCCCATTAACTATTAAGGCCTATTTATAGAATAAAAGCTGAGACGTTACATAGATGGAGACCTATGTTTAATGTTAATGTACTTTTGTCTTAAAAACTTATGTACTTATGATCGTACGACTTTGGTAGCTACAATGTAAGAGAATCTTTGTTACAAAAAATGTTATAAAAAAAAAAAAAAAATTATACTCGACTCTTCAATGTTCCGTGGAGTCAGTGAAGGATTTATGACACGTGTGAACACGAAGGAAGATTTATAGCCGTCCGATGAAAATGGTTGTTTTGTAAATTTGACTCTTTCACGTGTGCCCTTTCCTCACCCCGAAAAATATTTTTATTTCCTTATTTTGTTCACTTTTTAATTTCATTTTCAATAATAATAATATTCGTCGAGTAGAAGAAGAAAGATCCAGACCAAAGCTTAAAGACCTATCTGTCTTCGTCTTTCTCTTTGTCTCCGCCATGACAAGCTCTTCATCTCCTTCACGCAAGGTTCTTAGATTCTCCAACACTCTTGTCTCTTTTGTGTATTTGATTCTCCGATTATTGATTTTGAGATTTGTGTAGGCGTTAAGCAAGATCGCGTGTAATAGGTTACAAAAGGAGTTATCAGAGTGGCAAGTAAATCCACCGACTGGGTTTAAGCACAGAGTTACTGATAATCTTCAAAAGTAATTTTGATTTCTAAATCTTTCGTTTTTTGATTATTATTTTTTTGAGATTTTTGATTGTTTTTTTTTGTGATTTAAAGATGGGTAATTGAGGTAACGGGAGCACCTGGTACGCTTTACGCTAATGAAACTTATAATCTTCAGGTTGAGTTTCCTCAACATTACCCTATGGAAGCTCCTCAGGCAAGTTTGGTTTTTGGATTTTAGATTGAATTTTTTTGTGTGGTTATTGGTCTGAAAATGTTGATTTTGATTAAGGGTTTGTGTCCAAATTTCTTGATTGTGGCTTAATTAACTGAAACCAGAGTGTTTTTATGGTTTTTTTTTTTGCATGTTTTAGGTCAGAGATTTTAGTTTTAGAGTTTCGACTTGGTTTTGTGTTTTGTTCTGATTTTTATGTGTTTGTTGTTTGATCAGGTGATTTTTGTTCCACCAGCACCACTACATCCTCATATTTACAGCAATGGACATATTTGTTTAGGTAATATATTCATTGGTTCTTCAATCTTTAGTCTCTTCATGTGCTCTTACTTTTGGTTTCTCTGAAATGCTAACTCAAGTCATGTGTGTGTGTAGAGAAATTTGTTTTTGTCTGATTAGTCTTATATGATGCTTATGTCAATTCAAAATAGTTTCTCTGTAAAACGAGGAAATCAGTTTGATACTTACATATATAGGTTGTTCACAGACTGTAATGTAGCGAAAAGAGAAGCAATATTAGTTATTCCTCTAGAGTCCTAAAATATTATATCAACATTTTTATCTGTCTGTCTCCTACTTAAAGAGTTCCTAATACCAGTGTCGCATAACATCAAATTAGGGTGTGCATGAGCTTTCTACATCATAAAGAAAACCGATACCGTCCCTTTTGGACTCTGTGGTGAATTCCTTAGCAAAATCAGAATCTTTTCCATGATTATAACAGCTACTGAATTGCTAGTTATAATGAACTCTCTTCTGATCCAATAACTTGAAATTTGTTTTTTCTTTGTTGAATCCATATTCATTTTATATTTGCTGTTTTCACAAAACAATAAGAACTTGAAAGTTTTATTACAAATTTCTTAAATCTGTCCTCAATGCACTTAAATCAGGTCTAATGAAATTGTGGTGGAACCTGAACTATTACTCCTCATTTTAGGAGAAACTCCAATAAGATTATGCGGGTAAATAACGCACTCTCTAATTCTTCTTTGCAGATATTCTGTATGACTCATGGTCTCCAGCAATGACAGTGAGTTCAGTCTGCATCAGCATTCTCTCGATGCTGTCGAGTTCACCCGAAAAGGTTTTTCCACATTTAAACTCCCACAGTTTGTATCAGAAAGTGAACACCCTTTGACCCAGCCACACAACTCTTACTATGTCTTATTTTCGATATCTATTTCAGCAACGCCCAACCGATAATGATCGATATGTGAAGAACTGCAAGAATGGAAGGTCTCCTAAAGAGACAAGGTGGTGGTTCCACGACGACAAGGTATAAGGGTGACCTAAAGATGTCTCCTTTCAATTATAAAACACAGACTAAGAGGTTTATATAATTTCCCCAGACTGATATAATACTAATTGAAATTCCTCATGGCCTCCACTTTTATTCCCCTTTTTGCTTTTGTATGGATCATTTTATGTATAAAAGACATCTGAAAATGTTTCAGTGTCTGAATTAACACACCTTGTGCTTTTGTCCTTTCTAAAGTATCTGTGGAGATTTTAGGCAAAAAAAAAATTGTATTTGGCAAATGTATGTTCATCATATTTAAGTATGAGATGCCAACTCAAGTTAGTGAAGGAGACGGATGTGAGTCTCAATATTAGCCGCCTTAAGAATGTTAATCTAGAGAAGATTCATGCTTCAACACTTTTCTTCTTCCACCATAAGTGCATTTCATCGTTGGATTAAAGAAATACGTTTGTTGTATCAAGCAAATCAGGTGATCTTGAGGTGATCCAAAGTATGCATCAGAAAATCAGGATCAAGACTGCTAAAGTTTTGAGTTGTAGAAAATTCTGACAAACTGAAAACGATGTAAACAGAGAACTAAATTAACAACACAATCTCAAGAGTAATAGTAACATGAACAAACAATTAGCATAGCTGCGACTTATCGAGTTTGCAACATTTATTCACCACACAGAGAGCACAATCAAGGTGAAAGACTCTGGCGAACAAGGATTTATTAAAACACCAAACGTTTTAGCAACATAGGAAGAGAGAACGCGAATCAAGCAGCAGCAACGCTAGTGTGCTTCAGGAGCTTGGCAATGATTTCATCTTTCGCAGCTCCAACCACGGTATCCTTGACCTCTCCTTCTTTCATGAAGATAAACGTTGGCATTGCCTGAACGTCAAATTCCTTAGCAACAGTCTGCACAACAACATAACAAGTAAGTTAAAGGCTCAGAGGTTACTAGTACACTAAGTTTGGATATTTGAATATCCTATGATAGATGATGGAAACTCACGTTCAATTCGTCTACATCAACCTTGAAGAACACCACGTCTAGGTGCTTCTTGGCCAACTCAGCAAAGATTGGTGCAATGAAACGGCAAGGTGGGCACCATGTTGCAGTGAAGTCGATCACGATCTGTGTCATTCCAACACAACTAAAATTTAGAAAAAGTACGCACTAATGGTTTATTAAGATAACAAAACGTTTGCTTTTCGTGTGATAACTTCACATTCCTTTGGAAATTGGTACAATTTTCACCTACTTTCAATCTGCACAAAATGACACTAGTGTTGCTGCTGCTTGATTCGCTAATCAACAAAATTCGAAATTTCTATCAAGTTATTCAGGTGAGATCCAGAGTTTCTAGACTTTCAATCGAACTAAATCGATAGATAATACAAACACAGATACAAAACACGTAAACTACGATAACAAATGTGAGAAATGAAAGGCGATTTTCAAGTGATCTCTAGCAGATGAAGCATCAAACTGGATTTTCATAGTTGAAAAATTCACATAACATGTCATTATCTATCGAATTTGCATGATTTGGTACAGTTCTTAGGGTTTCAAACTTAGAGAACACTCCCATTTGTTCCTACTTTATCAACTGAATTTGAAATTTCTATTAATTACTTAGGGTTTCAAACATTCCAATCGAACTATTAGGGTTCATAAATTTCATAAGGAACTCAAAAATTCGATTTCGGGAAAATTCAAAACTAATTCTGAATCCTTCATAACCAAATCAGAATCGATAGCTAACTAATCTAAAATCCCCAAAATCAGAAACGATGAAGCAGAGAAATCAATCAAAACTTAAAAACCCTAAATTCTGAATTTCAATAACGAAATCGAAATCGAGAGTTTTACCAGTTTCTTGGATTCGTTGGCGGCTTTGAGCTTCTCGGTCCATTCTTCGACGGTATGGCAAGCGATAACTTCTCCTTCTGCGGCCATTTTTGTTTCTTCTCTGTGTTTGAGATTTGATTTTGATGAGTTTTTGAGTGATTTGATTTGATTTCTTCTTCGTCTCTGTGTCGGTTATTATAAGGGAAAAAACCCGAAAAAACCGCCATCTATTTTTTTTTTGGCCGTTTAATACGCGTGTTATTAAATTTGGAATAAAAATACCTCATTTAGTTTCGGTTGTCTTTTAAAACCTTTGTTTTTAAAAAAATGGTAAAATCGAACTTCCGAGTTAACGGTCGTTAACTTTGCTAACGGAAACACTAACTGTGGTTAAAACTTAACCCATGGTATTTAAACTATATATATACTATCTCTTTTCAAGCCTTACGTATATACTGTCTTCGTCAAATGGTAAAGCGTGTGTTACCTATTCTAATTAACGTGGGTTCGAATCCCCATCGTCCTTTATAGACGTTTTTTAATTTTTTTCTTAATTTTTTTTTCTCCTTCTTCTCTTTTGTCTTCCTCTTCTTCTTACTGAACAATGCCTTCAAGACCAAATCCTAAACCCAGAAACTCAGAGCAAATCCATCATAAACTTCTCTTTTGTTTTATTCTCCTACTATTCAACAAAATCTGGAAATGAAACAAAAGCAATTCTCGATCTCTCCGGAAACTAGATCTACCCAGAAGTGTCCACAAAATCTCAGATCCGCATTTGAAGCTCACAAATTAATCTTAGTGTAACGCATGTGAATCAGATCTCGACTAATCTATGTAATTTGAGAATTGAGATCGACAAAAATTGTCATCTAGAAACAAAATAGAAAAATGGGGCTAAGAGAAAGCGGGCACTAAAATGAAACTTCGATCAGATGCGGGTATAAAATCGAGAACCGGCAAACCGTTTCTGGTTCTAGAAGCCATCAAAAAACTAACTTCACTCCATCTTCCCACCCATTCTGTCGATCAAATGGATCAGAAGAAACTGAAGACATATGTTTTTAGATGACGAAGAAGATGAAGTAAAAAAAAAAAAATTAGAAACGTCTTTAGGGGGGATTCGAACTCAAGTTCAATAGGATAGGTAACCCAAGTTAAACCACCTGACTAAGACGATATATAAGTAAATTTATAAAAAGATTTTATATATATACTTAAACACTGTGGGTTAAGTTTTAACTGCGGTTAGTGTTGCCGTTAACAAAGTTAACGGTCGTTAACTCGGAAGTTCGATTTTACCATTTTTTTTA
This sequence comes from Arabidopsis thaliana x Arabidopsis arenosa, assembly GCA_019202795.1. Classification (NCBI taxonomy): domain Eukaryota; kingdom Viridiplantae; phylum Streptophyta; class Magnoliopsida; order Brassicales; family Brassicaceae; genus Arabidopsis; species Arabidopsis thaliana x Arabidopsis arenosa. The sequence continues at coordinate 3,489,116 of CM032925.1, forward strand.
AAACGAAGGTTTTAAAAGGCAACCGAAACTAAATGAGGTATTTTTATTCCAAATTTAATAACACGCGTATTAAACGGCCAAAAAAAAAAATAGATGGCGGTTTTTTCGGGTTTTTTCCCGTTATTATAAAGAAGGAGGCGGAGAGAATCTTACTTCTTTTTTTAATTTTTTTAATGCCTTTTTCTTTATATTTTAATTCAAAGGGAATAATAATAGTAATACTCTAAAATTGTCAAACAAAAAAAGAATAATACAAAATGGACCAAACCATACGCGGAGGAATTCGATGCGGGATTGGGAGATCTAACGGCTGAGATTGAAGAATCACAAGTCGGGTTCAGCATCTGGGGACGCGTGTTATGTACGCTCATTGGAAAATAGAAGAATTTGTTAGACTTGGGTATATTAGTTTTTGCCTTTTTGGGTTTTTTTGTCAAAAAGGTTAAGAGGATTAGACCATCTCCAAATGTATTTCCCTATTTTTAGCTCTATCTCTATAATAAATGTAAGTTTTCTCTATTTTTACTCCAATGTGTTCCTCTATTTTTTCCTCTAAAAAGTTTAACTCTATTTATACAGGAAAAAATAGAGATTCTCTATTCTCACCTCTATATATAGAGAAAAAAATAGAGATCTCTATTTTAGACGTGAGAATAGAGGTGGGTTGGAGCAAATTTGCCTCTAAAATAGAGTTTAGAGGCAAATATAGAGGTGGGTTGGAGATGCTCTTAGAGGAATGAGTAGATTTTTTTTGTATTCTTGTATTCTTATTCTTTGTTTGTAATTGTAACATTGAATATTATTGGTAATCCTATATGTTTTATTTGAGAAACAAAATAAGAAAAGAATCTCTAATTTGTAGAAAGTTTAAATATTGTATAGTGTTAATAGGAAATATTTTCAAGTTTATCATATGAGATTTTGTTAAATTTTTTATATCTTTTGCTTTTGTATCATATGGATTTTAAACACAAGTTATTGGGCTTTTGTTTAAGTAAAGCCCATCTTGTGGATGGTTTTTATTCTTCCAGATTTACTAGTTAGCGAAATAATCTTACACACAATTTAAGAACAAAAGAGAAATAGATCTAGCTAAAGGAAGAGAGAAAGAGGAGGGTTTGTATTATTGGAGAAAAGATGAGCCTTATGGTTATTGCCCTTAAAGATCCATGTCTTTATTGAAAGGATTTTGTCGTAGAGAGAAGAGAGTTTTAGTGGAACAAGCAAGCCAAGTATCTCACTGAAATGAGCTGATTAATGTGGAGTTGTACATATCAAGGTGGAGTTGACAAGAAAAAACGAAAAGACATGTTAAGGTAAAATACCCAGAGAGCAATGAAACCTTACCATGACAATTTGTCCAGACTACAACGAGTTAAATCATTATCACGACATTCATACTTGTTTCTTTCAATAGGATGTCTACCATTCCACAAAAGTTTTGCACAACATGGAATGTTCTTCGCGATGATTCTGGCCAACAGCAACCGCGTTTTTTCTCCTGAGTAAATACAATCTCGTTGAGGTCTATTATTAGTCGAAATATGGATCTGTAAAAACTGACGGAGATCAATTTTTTCAGATTTTTTATATGTTCTTGAAGTGGATCATCACAATACCCAAAAAAAAAGAAAAAAAAAAACAACTTCATTCTCCTTCCATCTATTTTTTGCATCTATAAAGCAACTATGAGAGGTGATTATCTTTACTTCAATTGTGTATCTCCATAGTAGATCTTAAACTCCTCTAATACCAATATGTTCAATTATATGTAATTTGCGGAAGAAATCGATTTGTCGGTAAGCTAGAAAATGAGACAAAGACGACATGTAAAAAGCACTCGAGTTCTTAGTACATGTTTAAACCAAAGAATCCGAATCCAAGCCGGATCCCAATGCGAGACCCGGTTTTCTACTCCGAGGTAGGTAAACTCTATAATTACCACCTTCTTTGTAACTAGAGTGTGCTTCTTTTTCATTTTAACTTCTTAGAGTACTTTTAAAACATTTTGTCTTTCATTGCGCTCTAGATTTAGGCTCACAAGTTTTTCAACCACTTCTCGGTCATACTTCTAACCTTCCATTCAGTTTTTTCGAGCACTTCCGATCGTTTCTTTCTTGAAACATTAATTTTCTATACATTTTAAATTGCTCTCTAAACCCTCAAACACGCCGTGTATCACCTTTTTCTAATCCAGTTACTCGGTATCATGATAACCATGGTCTTTATTATCATCGTAAAATTCCTCATCATCGTGTTTTTCAAACTTGAATTTGTTTATTGTTTGTGTAGGAGACTTACCCAATAATTAAACTCTCAAAAAAAAAAAAAATCCTAAACAATAACTAGAATTTAACCCGCGGTATACCGCAAGACGATTTATATAATTTTTTTGCAAATTGTATCATTTTATAAGATATTTATATTTTATAATTTAAAATTGTTATTAAATAATAGTATACCACAATACAAATTTTGTTTTATACAATTTACTTTAATTAGGATCATTCGATATGTCTAATATTGGTAGTGTTAAAAAAGTAATAAAATGAAGATTTAACCGTATTGAAGCAGCGGGTTAATGATGTTTAAAATTTTTTGATTCATACTCGTCCCGTCATATAACCCTATCCTTCAATATAACCTTCTCATGTTATTTTAATTCTTTATATATGTTCAAATGTTCTTATATTATAATTTTTTTTTATTGATTTTAAATATATAAATTATAATATTTAAAACTTCTTAAAAACTCGTCCCGTTATATAACCTTGTCTACCAATATCACCCGTTTTGTGTTTTTGTAACTCTTTATATATGTTCAAATGTTCATAATATTATAAATTTTTTATTGATTTTAAATATATAAATTATATTATTTAAAACTTTTTAAAAGTTTAAAATTTAACATTTCCGGTAAAATTAAACAGTTAAACTATAAAACCGAATGAAACGGTATATAATTTTAAATTTGGATGCTTATTAAGTTGATCTTCTTGTTCATTCGGATTTTGATTCATTTTAATCTTATTTATAATAGGATTCTGAATCAATATCTAAACATTTTATCCGATATGGGACGTTGAACATACACCTTTTTCATCAATTGGGTAATATATATCCGTTTTAAAAATTTCGAATCTCAATATATGCATAAAAAATATTGAGATTTTTTAAAACTCTATGTATTATATGACGATTCAAAACAGTTAAAATGTTCAAACAAAGATGATAGGAGAATTGTATTTCTAAATCTTAACCAAATCTTCTAAATATCTATATTTTTAAATATGGAATATCCGGTGAAAGATTTATGAAAGAAATTTCTTATCGGGTCGGGTACCAAATTTTTCGGATAATAATTTAACCTACCTGCTAAAAATGTATTTCAAAAATACTAGTATATATATTATTATTTGTTGATATTTTTTTTGGTCTACCATCAATTTGGTAAATTTACAATCACAAATTCACAATTATAATATTTATGAATTACCAAAAATTACTAGTATTTATGCTTTAATACTTTTTTTTCTTTTTGGTTATGAACTTATGAGCATATATGCTAGTTTTTGTGCACATTTAAGTAATTTGCAAAAAGCCCCCCTCCGTTCACCGGCACAGAATCTAGTCCGCGTTTCTTTCTTTTTAATATAAAAAAAAAAGAGAAACACAAAAAAAAAAAAAAAAAAAAAAGCGAGAGAAAGAAATCAAAGGTTTCTTAGGGTTTCAATCGAAGCGGGAGAGAAAAAAACCCAGAGAAATCCTCGAAGAGAAGCCATGGATGAAGCTTTGACGAACGCTTCTGCAATCGGTGACCAACGCCAGAAAATCGAACAGTACAAACTCATCCTCTCCTCTGTTCTTTCTTCCAACGATCTTCACCAAGCGCAGAGATTCATCGATCACAGTAATTTCCCTCTCTTTCTCTTGTATTCAACTTCATAAGAGATTCCACAACTGCTTTTTGTTCTTTTCGGATTCGGTGTATATCAGAATTTCTGGTTCGATTTTGATTTCTGTTGATAACTTTGAGAAATTCTCCAGTTCTTTCCGATGATGTCCCGTTGGTGGTTTCGAGGCAGCTATTGCAATCGTTTGCACAAGAGCTTGGGAGGTTAGAACCGGAGACGCAGAAGGAGGTTGCTCAGTTTACTTTAACCCAGATTCAGCCTAGAGGTGTTTCCTTTGAGGAACAGGTTTGTTTTCTCTTTTTATACATCCTAAACCCTATCACTTTGCTGTTTAGTAGTTCGATTTTCTAAAACCTATTTAGTCTATCTACTTGGTTTTAAGTCGAGAAGTGTGTAGAGACGCTTGCTATTGTATCTCGTTGATGTTTGAAATCTACTCTGAAAGCTACTTTGAGATGTTTATGTACTAAGGATGCTGTTTTTTGGGATAACTGAGACAATGTACTTTACAATCACTGTGTTGTAAGAGATGAAACTGTTTTTGGTGTATTTGCAGGCACTTATTATCAGAGAAAAACTTGCCGGTTTGTATGAATCGGAGCAGGAATGGTCTAAAGCGGCGGAGATGTTGAGTGGCATTGATTTGGATTCTCCAATGAGGTGTGTTGCAGAGAACATAATTTTCTTTTAGTTTTCTCTTTATGTTCTTTTGTGTTGCTTATTTTGGATTTGTGGTATTCTTTATTAGGGCCGTTGACGACAATTTCAAGCTTTCAAAGTGTATCCAAATTGCTCGTTTGTATCTCGAGGTTTGTCTTTCACTTCCATGTACATATGCTCAATAGATTGTGTCCTTTTCATTAATTTGTAAGCATGTAAATCGGTTATCTCTATTTATGAGATGGATTTCCGCATCGCAGTAATGGTTTATAGCTAATTGGTCTTATTTCCTTCTGTGGCTGCACTTCTATACAGTTACAGAAGTTAGATCTTAAAAGCTCAATAACTTCAAATATTTGGACATTTTTCTAGAGAGATTTTATTTAAACTCAACAAGTCTCTTGTCCAGATCTAAGTGTCATGAAACTAGGAATCTCGACTGTGTTAAGAGCATTATTCTGCTTCATAATATCACTTGTTTGTTATTGCTTTTGGAGAGTTAATTGAGACTACCAGAGTTGTATAAACACAATTAGTTAATTTTTTATTGTTCTCTAATACTTTTGTTTTTTGAAAATCTGCAGGATGATGATGCTGTAAAAGCAGAGGCTTTCATAAATAAAGCTTCTTTCTTAGTGAGCAGTAGTCAGAATGAAGTTTTGAATTTGCAGTACAAGGTTGGACCGCCTTAAACTAAGAATATCTGTGCTGGGTGATTAAGGAGCACTCGTTTTGAAGTTTTAATATATTTCTGTTTCAGGTCTGCTATGCTAGAATTTTGGATATGAAACGAAAGTTTTTAGAGGCTGCACTTCGGTATTACGGCATATCTCAGATTGAGAAACGCCAAATAGGGGATGAGTAAGTGAACTGACTTATCTTTCTGCTACATTTTTTTTTTGTTTAATATTTCTCTGTTGCTTTCCTGTTCGAATGGAATAACGGGTAATTAATCTTCTATCCATCTTTGGAGACTCTTTATTAAAAGTTAGTTTCCTACTTTTTAACCCCTCACTGTGCGATTGAATAGTCTTCGTCTTTTCTCTCTCCAATACGTTTTGTAATATCTTGTTATTCTGAAACGGTTCTAATGTTTTTCTAATATTTTCAGAGAGATTGATGAGAATGCTTTAGAGCAAGCCCTATCCGCTGCTGTCACATGTACCATATTAGCTGGAGCCGGTCCTCAGCGATCTCGTGTCCTTGCAACTTTATACAAAGTAATTCCCTTTGGATTATTAAAAATGCTATTTCTTACTTGCTTATTTATCGTTTTTTATTTATTGCTCAATATGTTTCTATTAACAGGATGAGCGTTGCTCCAAGCTGAAGATTTATCCTATCCTGCAGAAGGTTCTATCTCTTATTACCTACAATTGCTTCCTCTAGTAGTATTGTTTGAACTCACATATTACTCCTGTTTAAGTCTGCAGGATGTTTATTATGATTTGATTTATAAACAAATCAAAACAATTTCACCATAGCCTATAGAAGCTTGGTCAGAACTGCATACTGACTTTATTTTTTTTTGTAACTTTCTAGGTGTATCTGGAAAGAATTTTAAGGAGACCAGAGATTGATGCTTTTTCAGAAGAACTAAGGCCACATCAGGTTTGTACTGTTATTAAGATTTTGATGTAGTGTTTGGATATCATCTGTGTTGGTAGGTAGGTTCATAACAAGTTTTTACCTTGTTGATTTTTCAACAGAAAGCATCTTTGCCTGACAAATCCACTGTTCTAGACCGTGCTATGATTGAGCATAACCTTCTAAGTGCAAGCAAACTCTACACAAACATAAGGTATGGGATGCAGAATTAGTATCATCTTTGTGTTTCTTAGACTTGTTTGATTTTCTAAGCTAGTTTATATCTTAGGTTTGATGAATTGGGAACTCTGTTGGGGATTGATCCAAGAAAGGCGGAGAAGATAGCAGCTAATATGATTGGGCAAGACAGAATGAGGGGCTCCATAGATCAGGTAAGCAATAAAAAATACTTTGTTGGTTGAGCTATGTAAAACGAGCCCCGAAGAGAATTCTTGTTAGTGTTGATTTTCAAGAAGGTTCTTAGACGTTCTTTTAATATGTTATGTTACTTTTCAGGAGGAGGCTGTGATACATTTTGAGGATGACATTGAGGAACTACAACAATGGGATCAACAGGTTCTCTCTCTCTCTCTCCCTCCCTTGAGAGCAACTATACATATTTTTGGGTCTATTTTTTACTGAAATGTGGAAGTTGTGCAGATATCTGGATTGTGCCAAGCTCTCAATGACATTCTGGATGGGATGGCCAAGAAAGGCTTGCCTGTTCCTGTCTGATTGATTCCAAGCTGTGAGACCGACTCATGATGATTAATTTGTATTAGCCGAGCAACGGATCGAGTCTCATGCCTAAGTTTTTGCCAAATTGCTGTGTTTTTGGGACAGTTATTTTCACCTCATTTACTTTCTTGCAAATTCATGTCTATGTCTTTAGGTTAATTGATACAGAAAGGGGAAAGATTAGGCATTGAATGAGGATTTTAAGAAAGTTTAAAAGAGGTTCAGGGTTACATTTTTACCTCAGAACAAATTATTTTATGCATAGATAAAGCTTTCTGGTTCAAGAGAATGATGAAATTAGAGTTACATAACATTTGCCCGTTCGTTGATTTATTGAAAATTTTAATTCTTGAACGATCAAAACTTTTGCTAACAGACAGACGAAGAACTGCTAGGTATTATAAAGAGGAATCTGCTGCAACAAAATTTCGGAAGATTTGCAAGAAATGACTAGTTAAGTGTGTTGCAACACCAAACAATTGAAGTGAAACTTAGTTAAGTAATGTAAAGAGGAGACTACATTTCAAGATTCCATGTAGTTTCTGCGGTCAATTTCGGCGTTTTCACTTCATCCGCAAGATTCACAGACGCACATACCTGATGAAACAAGAAGAAAATTCCCATCAACAACCAAAATTTCAAATTTCAGTGATTATATGAATATACCATGAAATTTCTGAAGTTTATAAAGCTTTATAAGATAGTTATTGCTCAAAAGAAAGCCAATCCAATGTACAAATAAGGTTGCTAATACACACAACAATCTATAACTACTGATTATGATGCAGCAACGAAATACATGAAAGGTCATGCCTTATTGTCAAGAAGCTATGCAACCCATGTAGGAAACAGTTCATCAATCAAATGTACCAAGTTTAGGTTTGTCACTGATATCACGATTTCAATTTAAAGAACTAAGATTGCCATCAAAATATAATAACCGATATAAACCTTCGACTGTAAATGTTCATTTTTACCTTGATTCCACTTGCTTTGTTGTTCCTTGACCATTCCATACCCAGCAACTTACTAGATGTCTGATAAGTTGCCTTCACATTATCACCAGTATAAAATCTTCGAGAAACCGCAAAATCCCATGTATTTTTCGCCAAGTCATAGCACGGCTCAAACGTAGCTAACCCTCCATGTGCATAGGTATACTTAAGCTTACAGTTGTTCGTCCCCACCATGTGGTTAGCAGAGAATTTGTTTGCAGAATCAATCACAAGGCTCCCATCGACAATTGTTCGGTTATCAGCTCTGCTATGAATGTAAGTCAAATTCAAAGGCTTCTCCGCAATTCTTACTGTGTTCATGAACTGAAACCTAACATCCTGTAAACCAAAATCACCAACAACATAGTTCTACTTCAATTCTCCTGAACTTGCGGAGAATTCAAAAACCCTAAATCCTACTTCAATTAAAGCATTCGCTGCGAATTCAAAAACATTTTTGCCTCATTTTTTCAGAAATTAAACTTATTTGAAATATTCTAGGTTTAATCGTAAGCAATCAATCTCATTTCCATAGAAATTGAAAATTAGGAGTTTCTAAGATTTTTTGCTTTGACTCAAATCAAAAGAGGAGAAGCAAAGAGTTGTTTGACCTTCTTAGGGACGTTGTACTCGATCATGAAGGAACCAGGCTTTTCGACGGCGAGAGAAAGACCGGTCAAAGTAGGACCGGCGACGAGAGTAGCATCGGTCATGGTGGCGCGTAGCTTAATATCGCCGGCGTTGAAAGCTAGTGAACCGATTCCGCTGGTTTTGTCAGCATCGTACTTGCCTTTGAGAGAAGCCTTCATCGCCATTTTCGCAGAGTAGAGAGAGAGAGAGAGAGAGAGCAGAGGTTTGGTGAGAGCGGCGAGAAAAGACGATAAAAGCACGGTGTTATTATTCTCCGTTGCGTGTTCTTCGTTCGCACGTGCGAGTTACCACGTGTGTAGATTGGCACGTGTGCGAATTGCCTGTTTTGTTTGTTGTTTTTAAACCTTTCCTTTAGTTGAGAAGGTTTTAAACAGTTGATTTGATTCTATTTACGTGGTTGTGGTTTTGATCCCCACCGTGTTGATATTCAAATCACACAATAGAATTTATGTAAATGTTTTTTAAGAAAGATCGAATAATCTCTTTATTTGATGGACTTAGTTTAGTAAATACATGTTTAAGGTTTAAACGACGAGCTAAGCAAACAACTTATCGGTTTCGTTCGAACAAAGATGTGATAGCAACGAAGAGAATGTTTGGTCAAAAGGGTTCTGAAAACGAGTTATAGGGAAAATTTTATACAGACAAAATGACGAGTACTCTCTGTGTATGTGTCAGCGTAAAATTTGGAATCTTTTCTCAACAGTTTATTTCTGTTTCTATAGAAGAAATAGCCGGTCACGAGGTTGGGTAATTTCACGAAGTTGGTAATTTCTCTCTTTTGCCTTTTGCAAGTAGATGATGTTTATCGGGCTTAGCTGATATGATGGTACGAGCTCAGACTCTTTTTTCTAGGCCTAATTGGATTTAGGCCAGACTTTTGGATGACGAGATGACGTGTATTCTCTGCATATGTGTTAGCGTAAAATTCGGATCCTTTATGTTTTTCCATTTTTATATGGGAAATAAGCGGTCACGAGACCGTATAATTTACCTCTTTTGTCCTTTGCAAGTGGTTGATGCTTAATAGACCAAGATATCATGATGGACCGAGCCCAAACTCTTTTTTTTTGTGTGGGCGTAATTCGATTTGGGCCAGACTTTTGGATGGGGTGAAACCCATGTCCAAACAGTAAGCATCCCCCTCCTCCTTTTGTTTAGTTGGACAATCCAACTTGTCAGCTTGGCGCAAATTTGAGTTTGCCCATTTGGAGGGAAATTTGGAAAGATGGATGTTTCACCATTTTGGGTTATTTGTTTCTATAATTTTTAACTGATATGCAATTTTAAATGTTAAGTTTTTAAATATACTGTTATATAATAGCGCTATTGTTTAGTTATAATAGTTGATTCTTTAACATATATCTATTAACAAAACTATATCTGATATTCTAAAACTATTTATTTGCTATTGTGGATCTCATATCAGCATATAAAACCTTTGACAACCTTCGAATAAGTTGTATGTCGAATACACTTTTACTAACATTTATTAGTCATTTAGATTAAAAGTATTGTGAGAAAACTGATTTTTTTATAAAAATAAAATAATAGTTTTTTAGATACAATGTGAGTTAGGCTTTTAAAATTTTCATAATTAATTATATTTATATTGAGGGTGATGAGAGTTTATAATGGAGAATTGTATATTTACTCTCATAATCATAAGCTTTGGATTACATATGTTTATATAGTAAAATGGTTTCCTAAACTAAGATAGACCTAAATCTTAACATATCTTTTTTTTTTTTGAATCTAATGTTAAATTATATTCAAAAGAAAAAACACGTTGTTACAACAAAGTGCATCGGAAGTTTGAAAGAAATTTGAAACGAAAATTTGAGACCAACAAAAAACTAGAAAGCTTTAGAGTTTAAATCCGAGCTTGTAGCCATCTTTGATACGCCGCTTCGTATCGTCTATCTCCTTTTCTTCGAATCATAGAAATCTGGTTTCTGATTTGCTTCTCTATCCATCCCGCTATGAGAGTCCCCGAATGAGGCTGTTCATCATGTCTACGACCATTTCTCTCCTTCCAAATCATATAGACGGAAGTTTGGAAGAGATACCTAGTGAGAAAGCTCTCCACCCGATCTTGCTTTGAATTTGAGATGTGATCTATAATTTGAGCCCAAACTGTTGTGTATTTTGCTTTGAGGATCCCTTTCGCAAGGGCAGCCCATATTTCCTGCGTGTAGTCACAAGAGAAAAAGAGATGATCCCTTGTTTCCACGCAAGTGTTACAGAAAACACAAAGTCCCGATCCACCTCCGTTCCAGCGTTGCATACGTTCTCCCGTTGAAAGCCTGTCATGAACTGCTAGCCATACACAAAACGAGTACTTAGGGGTGTCATAAATGAACCATACTCCTTTGTGCCAAGAGACTGTGGTAGACGTTGTTCTGATGTGATTCCATGTGTCCTTTGTTGAGAAATGTGGTTTGAAAACATCATTCTTGTTGCGCCATAGCATAGTGTCTACGTTGCCATTTCGTTTTTTCCCCTGTTCGAACAGTATCTCCTCTGTTTCATTTAATAAGGCTGAGCGGTGTCTTCTTCGGCGGTGACTGGCCCAAGCTTGCGCCACCGTACTCGTGCTACTGATCCCCAAATCAATGACGCCCCTAGCACCCGCAGACTCAATTAAACGGCCTAGTCTTGACCAGTTGTCATACCAAAAAGATGTATACTCTCCATTTCCCACTTCCACGCGACAGAAACCCTTCGCCACTTCTCTATGTTTGAGTATTTTTTTCAAATCCAAGAACCCAAGCTTGTAGTGTTTTTAAGCGACCAGAAAGAACCTTTTTTGAGGAGATTTTCTTTAACCCATGTAACCCATAGAGAGTTGCTGTTAGAAACTATCCGCCATATCAGTTTCAAACAACAGACCTTGTTTGCTTCCTTAAGTGATCTCAGCCCTAAGCCTCCTTCATACTAATCTTTACATATCAATATAATAAATATTATAATATCTTCATATTAACTTGTGGATCTTCTAGATCCTTCTATAATTTGTACTTATAAATAGTTAGACCTTTTAATTTATTTAGCTCAAAACTATATATGTCAATTTGAACCACATACTCATTAATAATTTGGTTTAGGATATCGAAATAAGATAAAATTAATCATCTGTTTCTTATATTGAATTGGATATCGTTACTTGTATTTAGTTTTTGTTTTGTTATATTTGAAACGTTGATAGAAACCATTAACTTTAAGTTTTGTAGTATTTTTTTTGGTCAAATTTTTTAATTATCATTAAATATTACGTTAACTTTATAGTTTTTTTTTTTATAGTTACGTTGTAATTTCAATGATCTATATATAGGTTAGATAACTTCATGTTTTAAATAACAAATACAATTCATTGTTACTTACATTTGTTTTTTCATAAAATAAAAATAATTCTTGTATATTTCAAGCGTAAGTAGATATGTCTAAATTTAGCTCTCAGATTACTACGCTATTCATCGTTGTAGCTTTTGTGTGTGCGTTTGTTCCGGTTTTCTCAGTCGAAGAAGCTGAAGCAAAATCATTATGGAATACTTGTCTTGTTAAAATCACTCCTAAGTGTGCGTTGGATATTATCGCAGTTGTCTTTGAAAATGGAACCATCTCTGATCCTTGTTGCAACGATCTCGTCAAAGAAGGGAAAGTGTGTCACGATACGCTTATTAAATATATTGCAGATAAACCCATGTTAATTGCCCACGAAACAGAATACTTGAAGAAGAGTGATGACTTGTGGAATCATTGTGTCTCAATCTCCAAAAGTGCTTGAAATATGTATTGCTTGTACTATTTTTACCGAATAAATTGATATTTTTCTGTTGTTAGATTTCTCTTACCACAAACATTTATATTTTCACTTTACTACAATATTCACTAAAGGGAATTCTCTCTGAAAAAGAAGAACTAAAATTTATTATTTTCTATTTGAACTTTAAAACAAAGTTTTCTATTAAGAATCGAATAATAATTTAAAATTTAAAATATTAAGAGTAGCTCTAAATATTATTGAGTGAATTTTAATTTTTTATTTGTTTTTTTTAGAGTAATATGTTTTTGATAATTCAAAAAAGTTTACCATTTTTTCCTCAAAGCATTTATAGAACATAATTTTTATAAACTCAAAAATAATTAATATACATTCTTTATCTTTAGTGTTTAATTCAATAACCTTAAATCAAGACCTCATAAAAATAACCAAAACGTTTTCACGGAGATTTTTAATTCGACTTTCAATGTGAAAACGAAAACTTGAAGGGGTGAGAAAATTTTGAATATGATATAGATTAAATCCTTTGATTTTATAAATATTCATAGCAAAAATATGCATTTCCCAGTGGATCTGTTAGTTTACATGTATCGTAATTAGTGTTAAATCATATCTAACGATTAGTGATAAAAACTAGTTAGATATTTATATACGCTCCTTTACCATTCAACTTGAATCTTTCGTTAATATAGAAATTTAAAACAATCGATTAGGTTCTACGTAGTGGTATATATTCTTAACATATCACAACAATGAGATCCTAATTATCATGTATCTTTTGATATGTTAGGATTCATTTCTTTTGAAAAGATGGATGTTTCACCATTTTGGGTTAATTCTTTCTATAATTTTTTACTTATATGCAATTTTAAATGATATATTTTTAAATATATTGTTATATAATAGCTATTGTTTAGTTCTAATAGTTAGTTCTTTATAAACATATATCTATTAACAAAACTATACCTGATATTCTAAACCATTTATTTGCTCTTGTGGATCTCATATCATCATATAAAATCTTTGAAAACCTTCGAATAAGTTGTATGTCGAATACACATTTACTAACATTTATTAGTCATTTAGATTAAAAGTATTGTGAGAAAAATATTTTTTTATATAAATAAAATAATAATTTTAAGATATATTATGAGTTAGGCTTTTAAAATTTTCATAATCAAGTATATTTATACTTATATATAGTTATTCCTTTTAATTTATTTGCCTTAAAACTATATATGTCAATTTGAACCTCATACTCATTAATAATTTGGTTTAGGATATCGAAATAAGATAAAATTAATCATCTGTTTCTTATATTGAGTTGGATATCGTTACTTGTATTTAGTTTTTTTTTTTTTTTTTTTTGAAACGTTGATAGAAACAATTAACTTTAAGTTTTGTAGTATTTTTTTTGGTCAAAATTTTTAATTGCATTAAATATTACGTTAACTTTATAGTTTTTTTTTTATAGTTACGTTGTAATTTCAATGACCTATATATAGGTTAGATAACTTCATGTTTCAAATAACAAATACAAATCATTGTTTCTTACATTTGTTTTTCATAAAAAAAAATTAATTCTTGTATATTTCAAGCGTAAGTAGATATGTCTAAATTTAGCTCTCAGAATACTACGCTATTCATCGTTGTAGCTTTGGTGTGTGCGTTTGTTCCGGTTTTCTCAGTCGAAGAAGCTGAAGCAAAATCATTATGGAATACTTGTCTTGTTAAAATCACTCCTAAGTGTGCGTTGGATATTATCGCAGTTGTCTTTGAAAATGGAACCATCTCTGATCCTTGTTGCAACGATCTCGTCAAAGAAGGGAAAGTGTGTCACGATACGCTTATTAAATATATTGCAGATAAACCCATGTTAATTGCCCACGAAACAGAATACTTGAAGAAGAGTGATGACTTGTGGAATCATTGTGTCTCAATCTCCAAAAGTGCTTGAAATATGTATTGCTTGTACTATTTTTACCGAATAAATTGATATTTTTCTGTTGTTAGATTTCTCTTACCACAAACATTTATATTTTCACTTTACTACAATATTCACTAAAGGGAATTCTCTCTGAAAAAGAAGAACTAAAATTTATTATTTTCTATTTGAACTTTAAAACAAAGTTTTCTATTAAGAATCGAATAATAATTTAAAATTTAAAATATTAAGAGTAGCTCTAAATATTATTGAGTGAATTTTAATTTTTTATTTGTTTTTTTTAGAGTAATATGTTTTTGATAATTCAAAAAAGTTTACCATTTTTTCCTCAAAGCATTTATAGAACATAATTTTTATAAACTCAAAAATAATTAATATACATTCTTTATCTTTAGTGTTTAATTCAATAACCTTAAATCAAGACCTCATAAAAATAACCAAAACGTTTTCACGGAGATTTTTAATTCGACTTTCAATGTGAAAACGAAAACTTGAAGGGGTGAGAAAATTTTGAATATGATATAGATTAAATCCTTTGATTTTATAAATATTCATAGCAAAAATATGCATTTCCCAGTGGATCTGTTAGTTTACATGTATCGTAATTAGTGTTAAATCATATCTAACGATTAGTGATAAAAACTAGTTAGATATTTATATACGCTCCTTTACCATTCAACTTGAATCTTTCGTTAATATAGAAATTTAAAACAATCGATTAGGTTCTACGTAGTGGTATATATTCTTAACATATCACAACAATGAGATCCTAATTATCATGTATCTTTTGATATGTTAGGATTCATTTCTTTTGAAAAGATGGATGTTTCACCATTTTGGGTTAATTCTTTCTATAATTTTTTACTTATATGCAATTTTAAATGATATATTTTTAAATATATTGTTATATAATAGCTATTGTTTAGTTCTAATAGTTAGTTCTTTATAAACATATATCTATTAACAAAACTATACCTGATATTCTAAACCATTTATTTGCTCTTGTGGATCTCATATCATCATATAAAATCTTTGAAAACCTTCGAATAAGTTGTATGTCGAATACACATTTACTAACATTTATTAGTCATTTAGATTAAAAGTATTGTGAGAAAAATATTTTTTTATATAAATAAAATAATAATTTTAAGATATATTATGAGTTAGGCTTTTAAAATTTTCATAATCAAGTATATTTATACTTATATATAGTTATTCCTTTTAATTTATTTGCCTTAAAACTATATATGTCAATTTGAACCTCATACTCATTAATAATTTGGTTTAGGATATCGAAATAAGATAAAATTAATCATCTGTTTCTTATATTGAGTTGGATATCGTTACTTGTATTTAGTTTTTTTTTTTTTTTTTTTTTGAAACGTTGATAGAAACAATTAACTTTAAGTTTTGTAGTATTTTTTTTGGTCAAAATTTTTAATTGCATTAAATATTACGTTAACTTTATAGTTTTTTTTTTATAGTTACGTTGTAATTTCAATGACCTATATATAGGTTAGATAACTTCATGTTTCAAATAACAAATACAAATCATTGTTTCTTACATTTGTTTTTCATAAAAAAAAATTAATTCTTGTATATTTCAAGCGTAAGTAGATATGTCTAAATTTAGCTCTCAGATTACTACGCTATTCATCGTTGTAGCTTTGGTGTGTGCGTTTGTTCCAGTTTTCTCAGTCGAAGAAGCTGAAGCAAAATCATTATGGAATACTTGTCTTGTTAAAATCACTCCTAAGTGTGCGTTGGATATTATCGCAGTTGTCTTTGAAAATGGAACCATCTCTGATCCTTGTTGCAACGATCTCGTCAAAGAAGGGAAAGTGTGTCACGATACGCTTATTAAATATATTGCAGATAAACCCATGTTAATTGCCCACGAAACAGAATACTTGAAGAAGAGTGATGACTTGTGGAATCATTGTGTCTCAATCTCCAAAAGTGCTTGAAATATGTATTTCTTGTACTATTTTTACCGAATAAATTGATATTTTTCTGTTGTTAGATTTTTCTTACCACAAACATTTATATTTTCACTTTACTACAATATTCACTAAAGGGAATTCTCTCTGAAAAAGAAGAACTAAAATTTATTATTTTCTATTTGAACTTTAAAACAAAGTTTTCTATTAAGAATCGAATAATAATTTAAAATTTAAAATATTAAGAGTAGCTCTAAATATTATTGAGTGAATTTTAATTTTTTATTTGTTATTTTTAGAGTAATATGTTTTTGATAATTCAAAAAAGTTTACCATTTTTTCCTCAAAGCATTTATAGAACATAATTTTTATAAACTCAAAAATAATTAATATACATTCTTTATCTTTAGTGTTTAATTCAATAACCTTAAATCAAGACCTCATAAAAATAACCAAAACGTTTTCACGAAGATTTTTAATTCGACTTTCAATGTGAAAACGTAAACTTGAAGGGGTGAGAAAATTTTTAATATGATATAGATTAAATCCTTTGATTTTATAAATATTCATAGCAAAAATATGCATTTCCCAGTGGATCTGTTAGTTTACATGTATCGTAATTAGTGTTAAATCATATCTAACGATTAGTGATAAAAACTAGTTAGATATTTATATACGCTCCTTTACCATTCAACTTGAATCTTTCGTTAATATAGAAATTTAAAACAATCGATTAGGTTCTACGTAGTGGTATATTCTTAACATATCAGAACAATGAGATCCTAATTATCATGTATCTTTTGATATGTTAGGATTCATTTCTTTTGAAAAGATGGATGTTTCACCATTTTGGGTTAATTCTTTCTATAATTTTTTACTGATATGCAATTTTAAATGATATATTTTTAAATATACTGTTATATAATAGCTATTGTTTAGTTCTAATAGTTAGTTCTTTATAAACATATATCTATTAACAAAACTATACCTGATATTCTAAACCATTTATTTGCTCTTGTGGATCTCATATCATCATATAAAATCTTTGAAAACCTTCGAATAAGTTGTATGTCGAATACACATTTACTAACATTTATTAGTCATTTAGATTAAAAGTATTGTGAGAAAAATAATTTTTTATATAAATAAAATAATAATTTTAAGATACATTATGAGTTAGGCTTTTAAAATTTTCATAATCAAGTATATTTATACTTATATATAGTTAGTCCTTTTAATTTATTTGGCTTAAAACTATATATGTCAATTTGAACCTCATACTCATTAATAATTTGGTTTAGGATATCGAAATAAGATAAAATTAATCATCTGTTTCTTATATTGAGTTGGATATCATTACTTGTATTTAGTTTTTTTTTTTTGTTTTATTTGAAACGTTGATAGAAACAATTAACTTTAAGTTTTGTAGTATTTTTTTTGGTCAAAATTTTTAATTGCCATTAAATATTACGTTAACTTTATAGTTTTTTTTTTATAGTTACGTTGTAATTTCAATGACCTATATATAGGTTAGATAAATTCATGTTTCAAATAACAAATACAAATCATTCTTTCTTACATTTGTTTTTCATAAAAAAAAATTAATTCTTGTATATTTCAAGCGTAAGTAGATATGTCTAAATTTAGCTCTCAGATTACTACGCTATTCATCGTTGTAGCTTTGGTGTGTGCGTTTGTTCCAGTTTTCTCAGTCGAAGAAGCTGAAGCAAAATCATTATGGAATACTTGTCTTGTTAAAATCACTCCTAAGTGTGCGTTGGATATTATCGCAGTTGTCTTTGAAAATGGAACCATCTCTGATCCTTGTTGCAACGATCTCGTCAAAGAAGGGAAAGTGTGTCACGATACGCTTATTAAATATATTGCAGATAAACCCATGTTAATTGCCCACGAAACAGAATACTTGAAGAAGAGTGATGACTTGTGGAATCATTGTGTCTCAATTTCCAAAAGTGCTTGAAATATGTATTTCTTGTACTATTTTTACCGAATAAATTGATATTTTTCTGTTGTTAGATTTTTCTTACCACAAACATTTATATTTTCACTTTACTACAATATTCACTAAAGGGAATTCTCTCTGAAAAAGAAGAACTAAAATTTATTATTTTCTATTTGAACTTTAAAACAAAGTTTTCTATTAAGAATCGAATAATAATTTAAAATTTAAAATATTAAGAGTAGCTCTAAATATTATTGAGTGAATTTTAATTTTTTATTTGTTATTTTTAGAGTAATATGTTTTTGATAATTCAAAAAAGTTTACCATTTTTTCCTCAAAGCATTTATAGAACATAATTTTTATAAACTCAAAAATAATTAATATACATTCTTTATCTTTAGTGTTTAATTCAATAACCTTAAATCAAGACCTCATAAAAATAACCAAAACGTTTTCACGAAGATTTTTAATTCGACTTTCAATGTGAAAACGTAAACTTGAAGGGGTGAGAAAATTTTTAATATGATATAGATTAAATCCTTTGATTTTATAAATATTCATAGCAAAAATATGCATTTCCCAGTGGATCTGTTAGTTTACATGTATCGTAATTAGTGTTAAATCATATCTAACGATTAGTGATAAAAACTAGTTAGATATTTATATACGCTCCTTTACCATTCAACTTGAATCTTTCGTTAATATAGAAATTTAAAACAATCGATTAGGTTCTACGTAGTGGTATATTCTTAACATATCAGAACAATGAGATCCTAATTATCATGTATCTTTTGATATGTTAGGATTCATTTCTTTTGAAAAGATGGATGTTTCACCATTTTGGGTTAATTCTTTCTATAATTTTTTACTGATATGCAATTTTAAATGATATATTTTTAAATATACTGTTATATAATAGCTATTGTTTAGTTCTAATAGTTAGTTCTTTATAAACATATATCTATTAACAAAACTATACCTGATATTCTAAACCATTTATTTGCTCTTGTGGATCTCATATCATCATATAAAATCTTTGAAAACCTTCGAATAAGTTGTATGTCGAATACACATTTACTAACATTTATTAGTCATTTAGATTAAAAGTATTGTGAGAAAAATAATTTTTTATATAAATAAAATAATAATTTTAAGATACATTATGAGTTAGGCTTTTAAAATTTTCATAATCAAGTATATTTATACTTATATATAGTTAGTCCTTTTAATTTATTTGGCTTAAAACTATATATGTCAATTTGAACCTCATACTCATTAATAATTTGGTTTAGGATATCGAAATAAGATAAAATTAATCATCTGTTTCTTATATTGAGTTGGATATCGTTACTTGTATTTAGTTTTTTTTTTTTTGTTTTTTTTGAAATGTTGATAGAAACAATTAACTTTAAGTTTTGTAGTATTTTTTTTGGTCAAAATTTTTAATTGCCATTAAATATTACGTTAACTTTATAGTTATTTTTTTATAGTTACGTTGTAATTTCAGTGACCTATATATAGGTTAGATAACTTCATGTTTCAAATAACAAATACAAATCATTGTTTCTTACATTTGTTTTTCATAAAAAAAAATTAATTCTTGTATATTTCAAGCGTAAGTAGATATGTCTAAATTTAGCTCATAGATTACTACGCTATTCATCGTTGTAGCTTTGGTGTGTGCGTTTGTTCCGGTTTTCTCAGTCGAAGAAGCTGAAGCAAAATCATTATGGAATACTTGTCTTGTTAAAATCACTCCTAAGTGTGCGTTGGATATTATCGCAGTTGTCTTTGAAAATGGAACCATCTCTGATCCTTGTTGCAACGATCTCGTCAAAGAAGGGAAAGTGTGTCACGATACGCTTATTAAATATATTGCAGATAAACCCATGTTAATTGCCCACGAAACAGAATACTTGAAGAAGAGTGATGACTTGTGGAATCATTGTGTCTCAATCTCCAAAAGTGCTTGAAATATGTATTGCTTGTACTATTTTTACCGAATAAATTGATATTTTTCTGTTGTTAGATTTCTCTTACCACAAACATTTATATTTTCACTTTACTACAATATTCACTTAAGGGAATTCTCTCTGAAAAAGAAGAACTAAAATTTATTATTTTCTATTTGAACTTTAAAACAAAGTTTTCTATTAAGAATCGAATAATAATTTAAAATTTAAAATATTAAGAGTAGCTCTAAATATTATTGAGTGAATTTTAATTTTTTATTTGTTTTTTTTAGAGTAATATGTTTTTGATAATTCAAAAGAGTTTACCATTTTTTCCTCAAAGCATTTATAGAACATAATTTTTATAAACTCAAAAATAATTAATATACATTCTTTATCTTTAGTGTTTAATTCAATAACCTTAAATCAAGACCTCATAAAAATAACCAAAACGTTTTCACGAAGATTTTTAATTCGACTTTCAATGTGAAAACGAAAACTTGAAGGGGTGAGAAAATTTTTAATATGATATAGATTAAATCGTTTGATTTTATTAATATTCATAGCAAAAATATGCATTTCCCAGTGGATCTGTTAGTTTACATGTATCGTAATTAGTGTTAAATCATATCTAACGATTAGTGATAAAAACTAGTTAGATATTTATATACGCTCCTTTACCATTCAACTTGAATCTTTCGTTAATATAGAAATTTAAAACAATCGATTAGGTTCTACGTAGTGGTATATATTCTTAACATATCACAACAATGAGATCCTATTTATCATGTATCTTTTGATATGTTAGGATTCATTTGTTTTGAAAAGATGGATGTTTCACCATTTTGGGTTAATTCTTTCTATATATTTTTACTGATATGCAATTTTAAATGATATATTTTTAAATATACTGTTATATAATAGCTATTGTTTAGTTCTAATAGTTAGTTCTTTAACATATATCTATTAACAAAACTATACCTGATATTCTAAACCATTTATTTGCTCTTGTGGATCTCATATCATCATATAAAACCTTTGAAAACCATCGAATAAGTTGTATGTCGAATGTAACACCCCGGTTTCAGGAATATGGTGGTGCATGCGGAGAAGTTTAAAAAAATTGATTTGGCCACCTATGTCATTAAAGTGCACTTATCTTTTCGGTCAACTGTCATGAGAGAACTCCACAGTTAAGTGTGCTTGGGCTGGAGTAGTTTCAGGATGGGTGACCTTCCGGGAAGTGATTGTCGGAACTGTGTGAGTGAGGACAAAACACAGGGAAAGATCATGTGGTGATTTGTAGGTTCGGTAAACAAGTCTTTAAAGCATTCCGGACGTGGCGGACCGGCAGTCGGATAGGGGTGGGCCCATGGGCCCGAGAGAGGACGTGAGGCCCACTGGTAGGGACGATCGGGGCGTTACATCGAATACACTTTTACTAACATTTATTAGTCATTTAGATTAAAAGTATTGTGAGAAAAATAATTTTTTATATAAATAAAATAATAATTTTAAGATACATTATGAGTTAGGCTTTTAAAATTTTCATAATTAAGTATATTTATACTTATAAATAGTTAGTCCTTTTAATTTATTTGGCTTAAAACTATATATGTCAATTTGAACCTCATACTCATTAATAATTTGGTTTAGGATATCGAAATAAGATAAAATTAATCATCTGTTTCTTATATTGAGTTGGATATCGTTACTTGTATTTAATTTTTTATTTTGTTTTATTTGAAACGTTGATAGAAACAATTAACTTTAAGTTTTGTAGTATTTTTTTTGGTCAAAATTTTTAATTGCCATTAAATATTACGTTAACTTTATAGTTTTTTTATAGTTACGTTATAATTTCAATGACCTATATATAGGTTAGATAACTTCATGTTTCAAATAACATATACAAATCACTGTTTCTTACATTTGTTTTTCATAAAATAAAAATAATTCTTGTATATTTCAAGCGTAAGTAGATATGTCTAAATCTAGCTCTCAGATTACTACGCTATTCATCGTTGTAGCTTTGGTGTGTGCGTTTGTTCCGGTTTTCTCAGTCGAAGAAGCTGAAGCAAAATCATTATGGAATACTTGTCTTGTTAAAATCACTCCTAAGTGTGCGTTGGATATTATCGCAGTTATCTTTGAAAATGGAACCATCTCTGATCCTTGTTGCAACGATCTCGTTAAAGAAGGGAAAGTGTGTCACGATACGCTTATTAAATATATTGCAGATAAACCCATGTTAATTGCCCACGAAACAGAATACTTGAAGAAGAGTGATGACTTGTGGAATCATTGTGTCTCAATCTCCAAAAGTGCTTGAAATATGTATTGCTTGTACTATTTTTACCGAATAAATTGATATATTTCTGTTGTTAGATTTCTCTTACCACAAACATTTATATTTTCACTTTACTACAATATTCACTAAAGGGAATTCTCTCTGAAAAAGAAGAACTAAAATTTATTATTTTCTATTTGAACTTTAAAACAAAGTTTTCTATTACGAATCGAATAATATTAATTTAAAATTTTAAATATTAAGAGTAGCTCTAAATATTATTGAGTGAATTTTAATTTTTGTATTTGTTTTTTTAGAGTAATATGTTTTTGATAATTCAAAAACGTTTACCATTTTTTCCTCAAAGCATTTATAGAACATAATTTTTATAAACTCAAAAACAATTAATATACATTCTTTATCTTTAGTGTTTAGTTCAATAACCTTAAATCAAGACCTCATAAAAATAACCAAAACGTTTTCACGGAGATTTTTAATTCGACTTCAATGTGAAAACGAAAACTTGAAGGGGTGAGAAAATTTTAAATATGATATAGATTAAATCCTTTGGTTTTATAAACACTAGATGAATACCCACGCTACGCGTGGGTTTATTTTAAAATTTATTAATAACAAATTATTTTGATTGTTCTTGTTGCTACTTGATTACCCGCTTTACGCCGCGGGTTTTTTTCCCTTTTTTTATTTTGATTTACTTGATGTTAGATTTTGATAAATGTAATTTTTAATTATCTAATCATTTACTCATGCAATGAACAACTACTCTTAGTATTAAAATACATTTTCAACCAACATACTCAACAAGGCATCACTCACACAATCCGTAAACACTCTTTGTCCTAATTAAACAATTTTATAGATGGTAATGTTGGGATTATAGAACCTCAAAAATTTGATGATCTTACATACTCTTCACCCTCAGTGTCATATATAGATCAAACATTTAAGAGAAATACTTACTCAAACCATTAGCTAATCCACTATACTATTATCCACTCATATTTTGAGTTAAGATTACAAAAATTATCGAGAAAAACTTTGGAGTATATAAAACCAATAAAATAATTTTATTGAAAAAACATAAAATAACCAAATAAGTTGGTATTAGTAGAAATCAATATGTAAAATTAAATAATATATATAATTAAATAATAAATATATTATTAACTTGTGAAATACATTTTCAAATCCATATGGCCCATCCGTCATGGGCTATTCTGTTTTTTCATTTGACAATTCTAATTAAAAGATGATGATGTGTAAAAAATAAAAGCTGAATCATATTAATGAAATGTTTTGATTGGAAAAATAGAAAGCTGATGTGTCAGCTCCAGAATAGCCTAAAATGCTGACGTGGCGGAAGGATGGAGAGAGATAGCCTCCTTTCATATATATGATTCATAGCAAAAATATGCATTTCCCAATGGATCTGTTAGTTTACATGTATCGTAATTAGTGTTAAATCATATCTAATGATTAGTGATAAAAACTAGTTAGATATTTATATAAGCTCCTTTACCATTCAACTTGAATCTTTCGTTAATATAAAAATTTAAAACAATTTATTAGACTCTACGTAGTGGTATATATTCTTAACATATCACAACAATCAGATCCTAATTATCATGTATCTTTTGATATGTTAGTATTAATTGTTTTGTTTTGAAAGATGGATGTTTCACCATTTTGGGTTATTTATTTCTATATTTTTTTACTGATATGCAATTTTAAATGATATGTTTTTAAATATACTGTAACATAATAGCTATTGTTTAGTTATAATATTTGATTCTTTAACATATATCTATTAACAAAACTATATCTGATATTCTAAACCATTTATTTGCTCTTGTGGATCTCATACCATCATATAAAAACTTTAAAAACCTTCGAATAAGTTGTATGTCGAATACAGTTTTACTAACATTTATTAGTCATTTAGATTATAAGTATTGTGAGAAAAATGATTTTTTATATAAATAAAGTAACTGTTTTTGGAGAAAATGTAATTTAGGCTTTTAAAATTTTCCTAATTAAGTATATTTATACTTATAAATAGTTAGTCCTTTTAATTTATTTGGCTTAAAACTATATATGTCAATTTGAACCTCATACTCATTAATAATTTGGTTTAGGATATCGAAATAAGATAAAATTAATCATCTGTTTCTTATATTGAATTGAATATCGTTACTTGTATTTTATTTTTTTTTGTTATATTTGAAACGTTGATAGAAAGTTAGAAACCATTAACTTTAAGTTTTATAGTATTTTTTTTTTTGTCAAAATTTTTAATTGCCATTAAATATTACGTTAACTTTATAGTTTTTTTGGTAGTTACGTTGTAATTTCAATGACCTATATATAGGTTAGATAATTCATGTTTCAAATAACAAATACAAATCATTGTTTCTTACATTTGTTTTTCATAAAATAAAAATAATTCTTGTATATTTCAAGCTTAAGTAGATATGTCTAAATTTAGCTCTCAGATTACTACGCTATTCATCGTTGTAGCTTTGGTGTGTGCGTTTGTTCCGGTTTTCTCAGTCGAAGAAGCTGAAGCAAAATCATTATGGAATACTTGTCTTGTAAAAATCACTCCTAAGTGTGCGTTGGATATAATCGGTGTTGTCTTTGAAAATGGAACCATCTCTGATCCTTGTTGCAACGATCTCGTCAAAGAAGGGAAAGTGTGTCACGATACGCTTATTAAATATATTGCAGATAAACCCATGTTAATTGCCCACGAAACAGAATACTTGAAGAAGAGTGATGACTTGTGGAATCATTGTGTCTCAATCTCCAAAAGTGCTTGAAATATGTGTTGCTTGTACTGTTTTTACCGAATAAATTGATATTTCTCTTTTTTTAGATTTTTCTTACCACAAACATTTATATTTTCACTTTACTACAATATTCACTAAAGGGAATTCTCTCTGAAAAAGAAGAACTAAAATTTATTATTTTCTATTTGAACTTTAAAACAAAGTTTTCTATTACGAATCGAATAATATTAATTTAAAATTTTAAATATTAAGAGTAGCTCTAAATATTATTGAGTGAATTTTAATTTTTGTATTTGTTTTTTTAGAGTAATATGTTTTTGATAATTCAAAAACGTTTACCATTTTTTCCTCAAAGCATTTATAGAACATAATTTTCATAAACTCAAAAACAATTAATATACATTCTTTATCTTTAGTGTTTAGTTCAATAACCTTAAATCAAGACCTCATAAAAATAACCAAAACGTTTTCACGGAGATTTTTAATTCGACTTCAATGTGAAAACGAAAACTTGAAGGGGTGAGAAAATTTTAAATATGATATAGATTAAATCCTTTGATTTTATAAATATTAATAGCAAAAATATGCATTTCCCAATGGATCTGTTAGTTTACATGTATCGTAATTAGTGTTAAATCATATCTAATGATTAGTGATAAAAACTAGTTAGATATTTATATAAGCTCCTTTACCATTCAACTTGAATCTTTCATTAATATAAAAATTTAAAACAATTTATTAGACTCTACGTAGTGGTATATATTCTTAACATATCACAACAATCAGATCCTAATTATCATGTATCTTTTGATATGTTAGTATTCTTTTGTTTTGAAAGATGGATGTTTCACCATTTTGGGTTATTTATTTCTATATTTTTTTACTGATATGCAATTTTAAATGATATGTTTTTAAATATACTGTAATATAATAGCTATTTTTTAGTTATAATAGTTGATTCTTTAACATATATCTATTAACAAAACTATATCTGATATTCTAAACCATTTATTTGCTCTTGTGGATCTCATACCATCATATAAAAACTTTAAAAACCTTCGAATAAGTTGTATGTCGAATACAGTTTTACTAACATTTATTAGTCATTTAGATTATAAGTATTGTGAGAAAAATGATTTTTTATATAAATAAAGTAACTGTTTTTGGAGAAAATGTAATTTAGGCTTTTAAAATTTTCCTAATTAAGTATATTTATACTTATAAATAGTTAGTCCTTTTAATTTATTTGGCTTAAAACTATATATGTCAATTTGAACCTCATACTCATTAATAATTTGGTTTAGGATATCGAAATAAGATAAAATTAATCATCTGTTTCTTATATTGAATTGAATATCGTTACTTGTATTTTATTTTTTTTTGTTATATTTGAAACGTTGATAGAAAGTTAGAAACCATTAACTTTAAGTTTTATAGTATTTTTTTTTTGTCAAAATTTTTAATTGCCATTAAATATTACGTTAACTTTATAGTTTTTTTGGTAGTTACGTTGTAATTTCAATGACCTATATATAGGTTAGATAACTTCTTGTTTCAAATAAGAAATACAAATCATTGTTTCTTACATTTGTTTTTCATAAAATAAAGATAATTCTTGTATATTTCAAGCTTAAGTAGATATGTCTAAATTTAGCTCTCAGATTACTACGCTATTCATCGTTGTAGCTTTGGTGTGTGCGTTTGTTCCGGTTTTCTCAGTCGAAGAAGCTGAAGCAAAATCATTATGGAATACTTGTCTTGTAAAAATCACTCCTAAGTGTGCGTTGGATATAATCGGTGTTGTCTTTGAAAATGGAACCATCTCTGATCCTTGTTGCAACGATCTCGTCAAAGAAGGGAAAGTGTGTCACGATACGCTTATTAAATATATTGCAGATAAACCCATGTTAATTGCCCACGAAACAGAATACTTGAAGAAGAGTGATGACTTGTGGAATCATTGTGTCTCAATCTCCAAAAGTGCTTGAAATATGTGTTGCTTGTACTGTTTTTACCGAATAAATTGATATTTCTCTTTTTTTAGATTTTTCTTACCACAAACATTTATATTTTCACTTTACTACAATATTCACTAAAGGGAATTCTCTCTGAAAAAGAAGAACTAAAATTTATTATTTTCTATTTGAACTTTAAAACAAAGTTTTCTATTACGAATCGGATAATATTAATTTAAAATTTTAAATATTAAGAGTAGCTCTAAATATTATTGAGTGAATTTTAATTTTTGTATTTGTTTTTTTAGAGTAATATGTTTTTGATAATTCAAAAAGCGTTTACCATTTTTTCCTCAAAGCATTTATAGAACATAATTTTCATAAACTCAAAAACAATTAATATACATTCTTTATCTTTAGTGTTTAGTTCAATAACCTTAAATCAAGACCTCATAAAAATAACCAAAACGTTTTCACGGAGATTTTTAATTCGACTTCAATGTGAAAACGAAAACTTGAAGGGGTGAGAAAATTTTAAATATGATATAGATTAAATCCTTTGATTTTATAAATATTAATAGCAAAAATATGCATTTCCCAATGGATCTGTTAGTTTACATGTATCGTAATTAGTGTTAAATCATATCTAATGATTAGTGATAAAAACTAGTTAGATATTTATATAAGCTCCTTTACCATTCAACTTGAATCTTTCATTAATATAAAAATTTAAAACAATTTATTAGACTCTACGTAGTGGTATATATTCTTAACATATCACAACAATCAGATCCTAATTATCATGTATCTTTTGATATGTTAGTATTCTTTTGTTTTGAAAGATGGATGTTTCACCATTTTGGGTTATTTATTTCTATATTTTTTTACTGATATGCAATTTTAAATGATATGTTTTTAAATATACTGTAATATAATAGCTATTTTTTAGTTATAATAGTTGATTCTTTAACATATATCTATTAACAAAACTATATCTGATATTCTAAACCATTTATTTGCTCTTGTGGATCTCATACCATCATATAAAAACTTTAAAAACCTTCGAATAAGTTGTATGTCGAATACAGTTTTACTAACATTTATTAGTCATTTAGATTATAAGTATTGTGAGAAAAATGATTTTTTATATAAATAAAGTAACTGTTTTTGGAGAAAATGTAATTTAGGCTTTTAAAATTTTCCTAATTAAGTATATTTATACTTATAAATAGTTAGTCCTTTTAATTTATTTGGCTTAAAACTATATATGTCAATTTGAACCTCATACTCATTAATAATTTGGTTTAGGATATCGAAATAAGATAAAATTAATCATCTGTTTCTTATATTGAATTGAATATCGTTACTTGTATTTTATTTTTTTTTGTTATATTTGAAACGTTGATAGAAAGTTAGAAACCATTAACTTTAAGTTTTATAGTATTTTTTTTTTGTCAAAATTTTTAATTGCCATTAAATATTACGTTAACTTTATAGTTTTTTTGGTAGTTACGTTGTAATTTCAATGACCTATATATAGGTTAGATAATTCATGTTTCAAATAACAAATTACAAATCATTGTTTCTTACATTTGTTTTTCATAAAATAAAGATAATTCTTGTATATTTCAAGCTTAAGTAGATATGTCTAAATTTAGCTCTCAGATTACTACGCTATTCATCGTTGTAGCTTTGGTGTGTGCGTTTGTTCCGGTTTTCTCAGTCGAAGAAGCTGAAGCAAAATCATTATGGAATACTTGTCTTGTAAAAATCACTCCTAAGTGTGCGTTGGATATAATCGGTGTTGTCTTTGAAAATGGAACCATCTCTGATCCTTGTTGCAACGATCTCGTCAAAGAAGGGAAAGTGTGTCACGATACGCTTATTAAATATATTGCAGATAAACCCATGTTAATTGCCCACGAAACAGAATACTTGAAGAAGAGTGATGACTTGTGGAATCATTGTGTCTCAATCTCCAAAAGTGCTTGAAATATGTGTTGCTTGTACTGTTTTTACCGAATAAATTGATATTTCTCTTTTTTTAGATTTTTCTTACCACAAACATTTATATTTTCACTTTACTACAATATTCACTAAAGGGAATTCTCTCTGAAAAAGAAGAACTAAAATTTATTATTTTCTATTTGAACTTTAAAACAAAGTTTTCTATTACGAATCGGATAATATTAATTTAAAATTTTAAATATTAAGAGTAGCTCTAAATATTATTGAGTGAATTTTAATTTTTGTATTTGTTTTTTTAGAGTAATATGTTTTTGATAATTCAAAAACGTTTACCATTTTTTCCTCAAAGCATTTATAGAACATAATTTTCATAAACTCAAAAACAATTAATATACATTCTTTATCTTTAGTGTTTAGTTCAATAACCTTAAATCAAGACCTCATAAAAATAACCAAAACGTTTTCACGGAGATTTTTAATTCGACTTCAATGTGAAAACGAAAACTTGAAGGGGTGAGAAAATTTTAAATATGATATAGATTAAATCCTTTGATTTTATAAATATTAATAGCAAAAATATGCATTTCCCAATGGATCTGTTAGTTTACATGTATCGTAATTAGTGTTAAATCATATCTAATGATTAGTGATAAAAACTAGTTAGATATTTATATAAGCTCCTTTACCATTCAACTTGAATCTTTCATTAATATAAAAATTTAAAACAATTTATTAGACTCTACGTAGTGGTATATATTCTTAACATATCACAACAATCAGATCCTAATTATCATGTATCTTTTGATATGTTAGTATTCTTTTGTTTTGAAAGATGGATGTTTCACCATTTTGGGTTATTTATTTCTATATTTTTTTACTGATATGCAATTTTAAATGATATGTTTTTAAATATACTGTAATATAATAGCTATTTTTTAGTTATAATAGTTGATTCTTTAACATATATCTATTAACAAAACTATATCTGATATTCTAAACCATTTATTTGCTCTTGTGGATCTCATACCATCATATAAAAACTTTAAAAACCTTCGAATAAGTTGTATGTCGAATACAGTTTTACTAACATTTATTAGTCATTTAGATTATAAGTATTGTGAGAAAAATGATTTTTTATATAAATAAAGTAACTGTTTTTGGAGAAAATGTAATTTAGGCTTTTAAAATTTTCCTAATTAAGTATATTTATACTTATAAATAGTTAGTCCTTTTAATTTATTTGGCTTAAAACTATATATGTCAATTTGAACCTCATACTCATTAATAATTTGGTTTAGGATATCGAAATAAGATAAAATTAATCATCTGTTTCTTATATTGAATTGAATATCGTTACTTGTATTTTATTTTTTTTTTGTTATATTTGAAACGTTGATAGAAAGTTAGAAACCATTAACTTTAAGTTTTATAGTATTTTTTTTTTGTCAAAATTTTTAATTGCCATTAAATATTACGTTAACTTTATAGTTTTTTTGGTAGTTACGTTGTAATTTCAATGACCTATATATAGGTTAGATAATTCATGTTTCAAATAACAAATTCAAATCATTGTTTCTTACATTTGTTTTTCATAAAATAAAGATAATTCTTGTATATTTCAAGCTTAAGTAGATATGTCTAAATTTAGCTCTCAGATTACTACGCTATTCATCGTTGTAGCTTTGGTGTGTGCGTTTGTTCCGGTTTTCTCAGTCGAAGAAGCTGAAGCAAAATCATTATGGAATACTTGTCTTGTAAAAATCACTCCTAAGTGTGCGTTGGATATAATCGGTGTTGTCTTTGAAAATGGAACCATCTCTGATCCTTGTTGCAACGATCTCGTCAAAGAAGGGAAAGTGTGTCACGATACGCTTATTAAATATATTGCAGATAAACCCATGTTAATTGCCCACGAAACAGAATACTTGAAGAAGAGTGATGACTTGTGGAATCATTGTGTCTCAATCTCCAAAAGTGCTTGAAATATGTGTTGCTTGTACTGTTTTTACCGAATAAATTGATATTTCTCTTTTTTTAGATTTTTCTTACCACAAACATTTATATTTTCACTTTACTACAATATTCACTAAAGGGAATTCTCTCTGAAAAAGAAGAACTAAAATTTATTATTTTCTATTTGAACTTTAAAACAAAGTTTTCTATTACGAATCGGATAATATTAATTTAAAATTTTAAATATTAAGAGTAGCTCTAAATATTATTGAGTGAATTTTAATTTTTGTATTTGTTTTTTTAGAGTAATATGTTTTTGATAATTCAAAAACGTTTACCATTTTTTCCTCAAAGCATTTATAGAACATAATTTTCATAAACTCAAAAACAATTAATATACATTCTTTATCTTTAGTGTTTAGTTCAATAACCTTAAATCAAGACCTCATAAAAATAACCAAAACGTTTTCACGGAGATTTTTAATTCGACTTCAATGTGAAAACGAAAACTTGAAGGGGTGAGAAAATTTTAAATATGATATAGATTAAATCCTTTGATTTTATAAATATTAATAGCAAAAATATGCATTTCCCAATGGATCTGTTAGTTTACATGTATCGTAATTAGTGTTAAATCATATCTAATGATTAGTGATAAAAACTAGTTAGATATTTATATAAGCTCCTTTACCATTCAACTTGAATCTTTCATTAATATAAAAATTTAAAACAATTTATTAGACTCTACGTAGTGGTATATATTCTTAACATATCACAACAATCAGATCCTAATTATCATGTATCTTTTGATATGTTAGTATTCTTTTGTTTTGAAAGATGGATGTTTCACCATTTTGGGTTATTTATTTCTATATTTTTTTACTGATATGCAATTTTAAATGATATGTTTTTAAATATACTGTAATATAATAGCTATTTTTTAGTTATAATAGTTGATTCTTTAACATATATCTATTAACAAAACTATATCTGATATTCTAAACCATTTATTTGCTCTTGTGGATCTCATACCATCATATAAAAACTTTAAAAACCTTCGAATAAGTTGTATGTCGAATACAGTTTTACTAACATTTATTAGTCATTTAGATTATAAGTATTGTGAGAAAAATGATTTTTTATATAAATAAAGTAACTGTTTTTGGAGAAAATGTAATTTAGGCTTTTAAAATTTTCCTAATTAAGTATATTTATACTTATAAATAGTTAGTCCTTTTAATTTATTTGGCTTAAAACTATATATGTCAATTTGAACCTCATACTCATTAATAATTTGGTTTAGGATATCGAAATAAGATAAAATTAATCATCTGTTTCTTATATTGAATTGAATATCGTTACTTGTATTTTATTTTTTTTTGTTATATTTGAAACGTTGATAGAAAGTTAGAAACCATTAACTTTAAGTTTTATAGTATTTTTTTTTTGTCAAAATTTTTAATTGCCATTAAATATTACGTTAACTTTATAGTTTTTTTGGTAGTTACGTTGTAATTTCAATGACCTATATATAGGTTAGATAATTCATGTTTCAAATAACAAATTCAAATCATTGTTTCTTACATTTGTTTTTCATAAAATAAAGATAATTCTTGTATATTTCAAGCTTAAGTAGATATGTCTAAATTTAGCTCTCAGATTACTACGCTATTCATCGTTGTAGCTTTGGTGTGTGCGTTTGTTCCGGTTTTCTCAGTCGAAGAAGCTGAAGCAAAATCATTATGGAATACTTGTCTTGTAAAAATCACTCCTAAGTGTGCGTTGGATATAATCGGTGTTGTCTTTGAAAATGGAACCATCTCTGATCCTTGTTGCAACGATCTCGTCAAAGAAGGGAAAGTGTGTCACGATACGCTTATTAAATATATTGCAGATAAACCCATGTTAATTGCCCACGAAACAGAATACTTGAAGAAGAGTGATGACTTGTGGAATCATTGTGTCTCAATCTCCAAAAGTGCTTGAAATATGTGTTGCTTGTACTGTTTTTACCGAATAAATTGATATTTCTCTTTTTTTAGATTTTTCTTACCACAAACATTTATATTTTCACTTTACTACAATATTCACTAAAGGGAATTCTCTCTGAAAAAGAAGAACTAAAATTTATTATTTTCTATTTGAACTTTAAAACAAAGTTTTCTATTACGAATCGAATAATATTAATTTAAAATTTTAAATATTAAGAGTAGCTCTAAATATTATTGAGTGAATTTTAATTTTTGTATTTGTTTTTTTAGAGTAATATGTTTTTGATAATTCAAAAACGTTTACCATTTTTTCCTCAAAGCATTTATAGAACATAATTTTCATAAACTCAAAAACAATTAATATACATTCTTTATCTTTAGTGTTTAGTTCAATAACCTTAAATCAAGACCTCATAAAAATAACCAAAACGTTTTCACGGAGATTTTTAATTCGACTTCAATGTGAAAACGAAAACTTGAAGGGGTGAGAAAATTTTAAATATGATATAGATTAAATCCTTTGATTTTATAAATATTAATAGCAAAAATATGCATTTCCCAATGGATCTGTTAGTTTACATGTATCGTAATTAGTGTTAAATCATATCTAATGATTAGTGATAAAAACTAGTTAGATATTTATATAAGCTCCTTTACCATTCAACTTGAATCTTTCATTAATATAAAAATTTAAAACAATTTATTAGACTCTACGTAGTGGTATATATTCTTAACATATCACAACAATCAGATCCTAATTATCATGTATCTTTTGATATGTTAGTATTCTTTTGTTTTGAAAGATGGATGTTTCACCATTTTGGGTTATTTATTTCTATATTTTTTTACTGATATGCAATTTTAAATGATATGTTTTTAAATATACTGTAATATAATAGCTATTTTTTAGTTATAATAGTTGATTCTTTAACATATATCTATTAACAAAACTATATCTGATAATCTGAACCATTTATTTGCTCTTGTGGATCTCATACCATCATATAAAAACTTTAAAAACCTTCGAATAAGTTGTATGTCGAATACAGTTTTACTAACATTTATTAGTCATTTAGATTATAAGTATTGTGAGAAAAATGATTTTTTATATAAATAAAGTAACTGTTTTTGGAGAAAATGTAATTTAGGCTTTTAAAATTTTCCTAATTAAGTATATTTATACTTATAAATAGTTAGTCCTTTTAATTTATTTGGCTTAAAACTATATATGTCAATTTGAACCTCATACTCATTAATAATTTGGTTTAGGATATCGAAATAAGATAAAATTAATCATCTGTTTCTTATATTGAATTGAATATCGTTACTTGTATTTTATTTTTTTTTGTTATATTTGAAACGTTGATAGAAAGTTAGAAACCATTAACTTTAAGTTTTATAGTATTTTTTTTTTGTCAAAATTTTTAATTGCCATTAAATATTACGTTAACTTTATAGTTTTTTTGGTAGTTACGTTGTAATTTCAATGACCTATATATAGGTTAGATAATTCATGTTTCAAATAACAAATTCAAATCATTGTTTCTTACATTTGTTTTTCATAAAATAAAGATAATTCTTGTATATTTCAAGCTTAAGTAGATATGTCTAAATTTAGCTCTCAGATTACTACGCTATTCATCGTTGTAGCTTTGGTGTGTGCGTTTGTTCCGGTTTTCTCAGTCGAAGAAGCTGAAGCAAAATCATTATGGAATACTTGTCTTGTAAAAATCACTCCTAAGTGTGCGTTGGATATAATCGGTGTTGTCTTTGAAAATGGAACCATCTCTGATCCTTGTTGCAACGATCTCGTCAAAGAAGGGAAAGTGTGTCACGATACGCTTATTAAATATATTGCAGATAAACCCATGTTAATTGCCCACGAAACAGAATACTTGAAGAAGAGTGATGACTTGTGGAATCATTGTGTCTCAATCTCCAAAAGTGCTTGAAATATGTGTTGCTTGTACTGTTTTTACCGAATAAATTGATATTTCTCTTTTTTTAGATTTTTCTTACCACAAACATTTATATTTTCACTTTACTACAATATTCACTAAAGGGAATTCTCTCTGAAAAAGAAGAACTAAAATTTATATTTTCTATTTGAACTTTAAAACAAAGTTTTCTATTACGAATCGGATAATATTAATTTAAAATTTTAAATATTAAGAGTAGCTCTAAATATTATTGAGTGAATTTTAATTTTTGTATTTGTTTTTTTAGAGTAATATGTTTTTGATAATTCAAAAACGTTTACCATTTTTTCCTCAAAGCATTTATAGAACATAATTTTCATAAACTCAAAAACAATTAATATACATTCTTTATCTTTAGTGTTTAGTTCAATAACCTTAAATCAAGACCTCATAAAAATAACCAAAACGTTTTCACGGAGATTTTTAATTCGACTTCAATGTGAAAACGAAAACTTGAAGGGGTGAGAAAATTTTAAATATGATATAGATTAAATCCTTTGATTTTATAAATATTAATAGCAAAAATATGCATTTCCCAATGGATCTGTTAGTTTACATGTATCGTAATTAGTGTTAAATCATATCTAATGATTAGTGATAAAAACTAGTTAGATATTTATATAAGCTCCTTTACCATTCAACTTGAATCTTTCATTAATATAAAAATTTAAAACAATTTATTAGACTCTACGTAGTGGTATATATTCTTAACATATCACAACAATCAGATCCTAATTATCATGTATCTTTTGATATGTTAGTATTCTTTTGTTTTGAAAGATGGATGTTTCACCATTTTGGGTTATTTATTTCTATATTTTTTTACTGATATGCAATTTTAAATGATATGTTTTTAAATATACTGTAATATAATAGCTATTTTTTAGTTATAATAGTTGATTCTTTAACATATATCTATTAACAAAACTATATCTGATAATCTGAACCATTTATTTGCTCTTGTGGATCTCATACCATCATATAAAAACTTTAAAAACCTTCGAATAAGTTGTATGTCGAATACAGTTTTACTAACATTTATTAGTCATTTAGATTATAAGTATTGTGAGAAAAATGATTTTTTATATAAATAAAGTAACTGTTTTTGGAGAAAATGTAATTTAGGCTTTTAAAATTTTCCTAATTAAGTATATTTATACTTATAAATAGTTAGTCCTTTTAATTTATTTGGCTTAAAACTATATATGTCAATTTGAACCTCATACTCATTAATAATTTGGTTTAGGATATCGAAATAAGATAAAATTAATCATCTGTTTCTTATATTGAATTGAATATCGTTACTTGTATTTTATTTTATTTTTGTTATATTTGAAACGTTGATAGAAAGTTAGAAACCATTAACTTTAAGTTTTATAGTATTTTTTTTTTGTCAAAATTTTTAATTGCCATTAAATATTACGTTAACTTTATAGTTTTTTTGGTAGTTACGTTGTAATTTCAATGACCTATATATAGGTTAGATAATTCATGTTTCAAATAACAAATTCAAATCATTGTTTCTTACATTTGTTTTTCATAAAATAAAGATAATTCTTGTATATTTCAAGCTTAAGTAGATATGTCTAAATTTAGCTCTCAGATTACTACGCTATTCATCGTTGTAGCTTTGGTGTGTGCGTTTGTTCCGGTTTTCTCAGTCGAAGAAGCTGAAGCAAAATCATTATGGAATACTTGTCTTGTAAAAATCACTCCTAAGTGTGCGTTGGATATAATCGGTGTTGTCTTTGAAAATGGAACCATCTCTGATCCTTGTTGCAACGATCTCGTCAAAGAAGGGAAAGTGTGTCACGATACGCTTATTAAATATATTGCAGATAAACCCATGTTAATTGCCCACGAAACAGAATACTTGAAGAAGAGTGATGACTTGTGGAATCATTGTGTCTCAATCTCCAAAAGTGCTTGAAATATGTGTTGCTTGTACTGTTTTTACCGAATAAATTGATATTTCTCTTTTTTTAGATTTTTCTTACCACAAACATTTATATTTTCACTTTACTACAATATTCACTAAAGGGAATTCTCTCTGAAAAAGAAGAACTAAAATTTATATTTTCTATTTGAACTTTAAAACAAAGTTTTCTATTACGAATCGATAATATTAATTTAAAATTTTAAATATTAAGAGTAGCTCTAAATATTATTGAGTGAATTTTAATTTTTGTATTTGTTTTTTTAGAGTAATATGTTTTTGATAATTCAAAAACGTTTACCATTTTTTCCTCAAAGCATTTATAGAACATAATTTTCATAAACTCAAAACAATTAATATACATTCTTTATCTTTAGTGTTTAGTTCAATAACCTTAAATCAAGACCTCATAAAAATAACCAAAACGTTTTCACGGAGATTTTTAATTCGACTTCAATGTGAAAACGAAAACTTGAAGGGGTGAGAAAATTTTAAATATGATATAGATTAAATCCTTTTGATTTTATAAATATTAATAGCAAAATATGCATTTCCCAATGGATCTGTTAGTTTACATGTATCGTAATTAGTGTTAAATCATATCTAATGATTAGTGATAAAAACTAGTTAGATATTTATATAAGCTCCTTTACCATTCAACTTGAATCTTTCATTAATATAAAAATTTAAAACAATTTATAGGACTCTACGTAGTGGTATATATTCTTAACATTATCACAACAATCAGATCCTAATTATCATGTATCTTTTGATATGTTAGTATTCTTTTGTTTTGAAAGATGGATGTTTCACCATTTT
>CM032925.1:4781371-4808279 GCA_019202795.1 Arabidopsis thaliana x Arabidopsis arenosa
AAACTCATAGACTTCGGCCACACCCACAAAGCTTTGCTGAGGGTATAAGAAGCTTGATAGTTGTTTTTGGAGTCAAATATGACTAGATCTCGTGTGTATGATTGGGTATTAGAACTGGAACCTCAACCGGATCCCGTAAGGTCAAGTAGTTTTTTTCGTTTAGAAGCTCCAACACCGAAAACTCATAGGACTTCGGCCACACCCACAAAGCTTTGAGAGGGTATAAGAAGCTTGGTTAGTGTTTTTGAGTCAAATATGACTAGATCTCGTGTGTATGATTGGGTATAAGAACTAGAACCGCAACCCGGATCCCGTAAGCTAAAAGTAGTGTTTTTTTCCGTTTAGAATCTCCAAAACCGAAAACCCATAGGACTTCAGGCCACACCCACAAAGCTTTGAGAGGGTATAAGAAGCTTGGTTAGTGTTTTTGGAGTCAAATATGACTAGATCTCGTGTGTATGATTGGATATAAGAACTAGAAACTCAACCGGATCCCGTAAGCAAAAGTACTGTTTTTTCTTCGCGTTTAGAAGCTCCAAAACCGAAACTCATAGGACTTCGGCCACACCCATAAAGCTTTGAGAGGGTATAAGAAGCTTGATTAGTGTTTTTGGAGTCAAATATAACTAGATCTCGTGTGTATGATTGGGGTATTAGAACTAGAACCTCAACCGGATCCCGTAAGCTCAAGTAGTGTTTTTCCGTTTAGAAGCTCAAGACCGAAAACTCATAGGACTTCGGCCACACCCACAAAGCTTTGAGAGGGTATAAGAAGCTTGGTTAGTGTTTTTGGAGTCAAATATGACTAGATCTCGTGTGTATGATTGGATATAAGAACTAGAACCTCAACCGGATCCCGTAAGCTAAAGTAGTGTTTTTTCCGTTTAGAAGCTCCAAAACCGAAAACTCATAGGACTTCGGCCACACCCATAAAGCTTTGAGAGGGTATAAGAAGCTTGATTAGTGTTTTTGGAGTCAAATATGACTAGATCTCGTGTGTATGATTGGGTATTAGAACTAGGAACCTCAACCGGATCCCGTAAGCTCAAGTAGTGTTTTTCCGTTTAGAAGCTCCAAACCGAAAACTCATAGGACTTCGGCCACACCCACAAAGCTTTGATAGGTAATAAGAAGCTTGTTAGTGTTTTTGGAGTCAAATATGACTAGATCTCGTGTGTATGATTGGGTATAAGAACTAGAACCTCAACCGGATCCCGTAAGCTAAAGTAGTGTTTTTTCCGTTTAGAAGCTCCAAAACCGAAAACTCATAGGACTTCGGCCACACCCACAAAGCTTTGAGAGGGTATAAGAAGCTTGGTTAGTGTTTTTGGAGTCAAATATGACTAGATCTCGTGTGTATGATTGGGTATTAGAACTGGAACCTCAACCGGATCCCTGTAAGCTCAAGTAGTGTTTTTCGGTTTAAAAGCTCTAAAACCGAAAACTCATAGGACTTCGGCCACACCACAAAGCTTTGATAGGCAATAAGAAGCTTGTTTAGTGTTTTTGGAGGCAAATATGACTAGATCTCGTGTGTATGATTGGATATAAGAACTAGAACCTCAACCGGATCCCGTAAGCTAAAGTAGTGTTTTTCCGGTTAGAAGCTCCAAAACCAAAAACTCATAGGACTTCGGCCACACCCACAAAGCTTTGAGAGGGTATAAGAAGCTTGGTTAGTGTTTTTGGAGTCAAATATGACTAGATCTCGTGTGTATGATTGGGTATAAGAACTAGAACCTCAACCGGATCCCGTAAGCTAAAGTAGTGTTTTTCCGTTTAGAAGCTCCAAAACCGAAAACTCATAGGACTTCGGCCACACCCACAAAGCTTTGAGAGGGTATAAGAAGCTTGGTTAGTGTTTTTGGAGTCAAATATGACTAGATCTCGTGTGTATGATTGGGTATAAGAACTAGAACCGCAACCGGATCCCGTAAGCTAAAGTAGTGTTTTTCGGTTTAAAAGCTCTAAAACCGAAAACTCATAGGACTTCGGCCACACCCACAAAGCTTTGATAGGCAATAAGAAGCTTGTTTAGTGTTTTTGGAGGCAAATATGACTAGATCTCGTGTGTATGATTGGATATAAGAACTAGAACCTCAACCGGATCCCGTAAGCTAAAGTAGTGTTTTTCCGGTTAGATGCTCCAAAACCAAAAACTCATAGGACTTCGGCCACACCCACAAAGCTTTGAGAGGGTATAAGAAGCTTGGTTAGTGTTTTTGGAGTCAAATATGACTAGATCTCGTGTGTATGATTGGGTATAAGAACTAGAACCTCAACCGGATCCCGTAAGCTAAAGTAATGTTTTTCCGTTTAGAAGCTCCAAAACCGAAAACTCATAGGACTTCGGCCACACCCATAAAGCTTTGAGAGGGTATAAGAAGCTTGATTAGTGTTTTTGGAGTCAAATATGACTAGATCTCGTGTGTATGATTGGGTATTAGAACTGGAACCTCAACCGGATCCCGTAAGCTCAAGTAGTGTTTTTCCGTTTAGAAGCTCCAAAACCGAAAACTCATAGGACTTCGGCCACACCCACAAAGCTTTGAGAGGGTATAAGAAGCTTGGTTAGTGTTTTTGGAGTCAAATATGACTAGATCTCGTGTGTATGATTGGGTATAAGAACTAGAACCTCAACCGGATCCCGTAAGCTAAAGTAGTGTTTTTCCGTTTAGAAGCTCCAAAACCGAAAACTCATAGGACTTCGGCCACACCC
Organism: Arabidopsis thaliana x Arabidopsis arenosa; assembly: GCA_019202795.1. Taxonomy (NCBI): domain Eukaryota; kingdom Viridiplantae; phylum Streptophyta; class Magnoliopsida; order Brassicales; family Brassicaceae; genus Arabidopsis; species Arabidopsis thaliana x Arabidopsis arenosa. The sequence goes on from CM032925.1 coordinate 4,784,091, forward strand.
ACAAAGCTTTGAGAGGGTATAAGAAGCTTGGTTAGTGTTTTTGGAGTCAAATATGACTAGATCTCGTGTGTATGATTGGGTATAAGAACTAGGAACCTCAACCGGATCCCGTAAGCTAAAGTAGTGTTTTCGGTTTAAAAGCTCTAAAACCGAAAACTCATAGGACTTCGGCCACACCCACAAAGCTTTGATAGGCAATAAGAAGCTTGTTTAGTGTTTTTGGAGGCAAATATGACTAGATCTCGTGTGTATGATTGGATATAAGAACTAGAACCTCAACCGGATCCCGTAAGCTAAAGTAGTGTTTTTCCGTTTAGAAGCTCCAAAACCGAAAACTCATAGGACTTCGGCCACACCCACAAAGCTTTGAGAGGGTATAAGAAGCTTGGTTAGTGTTTTTGGAGTCAAATATGACTAGATCTCGTGTGTATGATTGGGTATAAGAACTAGAACCTCAACCGGATCCCGTAAGCTAAAGTAGTGTTTTTCCGTTTAGAAGCTCCAAAACCGAAAACTCATAGGACTTCGGCCACACCCACAAAGCTTTGAGAGGGTATAAGAAGCTTGGTTAGTGTTTTTGGAGTCAAATATGACTAGATCTCGTGTGTATGATTGGGTATTAGAACTAGAACCTCAACCGGATCCCGTAAGCTAAAGTAGTGTTTTTCCGTTTAGAAGCTCCAAAACCGAAAACTCATAGGACTTCGGCCACACCCACAAAGCTTTGAGAGGGTATAAGAAGCTTGGTTAGTGTTTTTGGAGTCAAATATGACTAGATCTCGTGTGTATGATTGGGTATAAGAACTAGAACCGCAACCGGATCCCGTAAGCTAAAGTAGTGTTTTTCCGTTTAGAAGCTCCAAAACCGAAAACTCATAGGACTTCGGCCACACCCACAAAGCTTTGAGAGGGTATAAGAAGCTTGGTTAGTGTTTTTGGAGTCAAATATGACTAGATCTCGTGTGTATGATTGGGTATAAGAACTAGAACCGCAACCGGATCCCGTAAGCTAAAGTAGTGTTTTTCCGTTTAGAAGCTCCAAAACCGAAAACTCATAGGACTTCGGCCACACCCACAAAGCTTTGATAGGCAATAAGAAGCTTGTTTAGTGTTTTTGGAGTCAAATATGACTAGATCTCGTGTGTATGATTGGGATATAAGAACTAGAACCTCAACCGGATCCCGTAAGCTAAAGTAGTGTTTTTCCGTTTAGAAGCTCCAAAACCGAAAACTCATAGGACTTCGGCCACACCCACAAAGCTTTGAGAGGGTATAAGAAGCTTGGTTAGTGTTTTTGGAGTCAAATATGACTAGATCTCGTGTGTATGATTGGGTATAAGAACTAGAACCTCAACCGGATCCCGTAAGCTAAAGTAGTGTTTTTCCGTTTAGAAGCTCCAAAACCGAAAACTCATAGGACTTCGGCCACACCCACAAAGCTTTGAGAGGGTATAAGAAGCTTGGTTAGTGTTTTTGGAGTCAAATATGACTAGATCTCGTGTGTATGATTGGGTATAAGAACTAGAACCTCAACCGGATCCCGTAAGCTAAAGTAGTGTTTTTCCGTTTAGAAGCTCCAAAACCGAAAACTCATAGGACTTCGGCCACACCCACAAAGCTTTGAGAGGGTATAAGAAGCTTGGTTAGTGTTTTTGGAGTCAAATATGACTAGATCTCGTGTGTATGATTGGGATATAAGAACTAGAACCTCAACCGGATCCCGTAAGCTAAAGTAGTGTTTTTCCGTTTAGAAGCTCCAAAACCGAAAACTCATAGGACTTCGGCCACACCCACAAAGCTTTGAGAGGGTATAAGAAGCTTGGTTAGTGTTTTTGGAGTCAAATATGACTAGATCTCGTGTGTATGATTGGGTATAAGAACTAGAACCTCAACCGGATCCCGTAAGCTAAAGTAGTGTTTTTCCGTTTAGAAGCTCCAAAACCGAAAACTCATAGGACTTCGGCCACACCCACAAAGCTTTGAGAGGGTATAAGAAGCTTGGTTAGTGTTTTTGGAGTCAAATATGACTAGATCTCGTGTGTATGATTGGGTATAAGAACTAGAACCTCAACCGGATCCCGTAAGCTAAAGTAGTGTTTTTCCGTTTAGAAGCTCCAAAACCGAAAACTCATAGGACTTCGGCCACACCCACAAAGCTTTGAGAGGGTATAAGAAGCTTGGTTAGTGTTTTTGGAGTCAAATATGACTAGATCTCGTGTGTATGATTGGGTATTAGAACTGGAACCTCAACCGGATCCCGTAAGCTCAAGTAGTGTTTTTCGGTTTAAAAGCTCTAAAACCGAAAACTCATAGGACTTCGGCCACACCCACAAAGCTTTGATAGGCAATAAGAAGCTTGTTAGTGTTTTTGGAGTCAAATATGACTAGATCTCGTGTGTATGATTGGATATAAGAACTAGAACCTCAACCGGATCCCGTAAGCTAAAGTAGTGTTTTTCCGGTTAGAAGCTCCAAAACCGAAAACTCATAGGACTTCGGCCACACCCACAAAGCTTTGAGAGGGTATAAGAAGCTTGGTTAGTGTTTTTGGAGTCAAATATGACTAGATCTCGTGTGTATGATTGGGTATAAGAACTAGAACCTCAACCGGATCCCGTAAGCTAAAGTAGTGTTTTTCCGTTTAGAAGCTCCAAAACCGAAAACTCATAGGACTTCGGCCACACCCACAAAGCTTTGAGAGGGTATAAGAAGCTTGGTTAGTGTTTTTGGAGTCAAATATGACTAGATCTCGTGTGTATGATTGGGTATAAGAACTAGAACCTCAACCGGATCCCGTAAGCTAAAGTAGTGTTTTTCCGTTTAGAAGCTCCAAAACCGAAAACTCATAGGACTTCGGCCACACCCACAAAGCTTTGAGAGGGTATAAGAAGCTTGTTAGTGTTTTTGGAGTCAAATATGACTAGATCTCGTGTGTATGATTGGGTATTAGAACTAGGAACCTCAACCGGATCCCGTAAGCTCAAGTAGTGTTTTTCCGTTTAGAAGCTCCAAAACCGAAAACTCATAGGACTTCGGCCACACCCACAAAGCTTTGAGAGGGTATAAGAAGCTTGGTTAGTGTTTTTGGAGTCAAATATGACTAGATCTCGTGTGTATGATTGGGTATAAGAACTAGAACCTCAACCGGATCCCGTAAGCTAAAGTAGTGTTTTTCCGTTTAGAAGCTCCAAAACCGAAAACTCATAGGACTTCGGCCACACCCACAAAGCTTTGAGAGGGTATAAGAAGCTTGGTTAGTGTTTTTGGAGTCAAATATGACTAGATCTCGTGTGTATGATTGGGTATAAGAACTAGAACCGCAACCGGATCCCGTAAGCTAAAGTAGTGTTTTTCGGTTTAGAAGCTCCAAAACCGAAAACTCATAGGACTTCGGCCACACCCACAAAGCTTTGATAGGCTAATAAGAAGCTTGTTTAGTGTTTTTGGAGTCAAATATGACTAGATCTCGTGTGTATGATTGGATATAAGAACTAGAACCTCAACCGGATCCCGTAAGCTAAAGTAGTGTTTTTCCGGTTTAGAAGCTCCAAAACCGAAAACTCATAGGACTTCGGCCACACCCACAAAGCTTTGAGAGGGTATAAGAAGCTTGGTTAGTGTTTTTGGAGTCAAATATGACTAGATCTCGTGTGTATGATTGGGTATAAGAACTAGAACCTCAACCGGATCCCGTAAGCTAAAGTAGTGTTTTTCCGTTTAGAAGCTCCAAAACCGAAAACTCATAGGACTTCGGCCACACCCACAAAGCTTTGAGAGGGTATAAGAAGCTTGGTTAGTGTTTTTGGAGTCAAATATGACTAGATCTCGTGTGTATGATTGGGTATTAGAACTAGAACCTCAACCGGATCCCGTAAGCTAAAGTAGTGTTTTTCCGTTTAGAAGCTCCAAAACCGAAAACTCATAGGACTTCGGCCACACCCACAAAGCTTTGAGAGGGTATAAGAAGCTTGTTAGTGTTTTTGGAGTCAAATATGACTAGATCTCGTGTGTATGATTGGGTATAAGAACTAGAACCTCAACCGGATCCCGTAAGCTCAAGTAGTGTTTTTCCGTTTAGAAGCTCCAAACCGAAAACTCATAGGACTTCGGCCACACCCACAAAGCTTTGAGAGGGTATAAGAAGCTTGGTTAGTGTTTTTGGAGTCAAATATGACTAGATCTCGGGTGTATGATTGGGTATAAGAACTAGAACCTCAACCGGATCCCGTAAGCTAAAGTAATGTTTTTCCGTTTAGAAGCTCCAAAACCGAAAACTCATAGGACTTCGGCCACACCCACAAAGCTTTGAGAGGGTATAAGAAGCTTGATTAGTGTTTTTGGAGTCAAATATGACTAGATCTCGTGTGTATGATTGGGTATTAGAACTGGAACCTCAACCGGATCCCGTAAGCTAAAGTAGTTTTTTTCCGTTTAGAAGCTCCAAAACCGAAAACTCATAGGACTTCGGCCACACCCACAAAGCTTTGAGAGGGTATAAGAAGCTTGGTTAGTGTTTTTGGAGTCAAATATGACTAGATCTCGTGTGTATGATTGGGTATAAGAACTAGAACCGCAACCGGATCCCGTAAGCTAAAGTAGTGTTTTTCCGTTTAGAAGCTCCAAAACCGAAAACTCATAGGACTTCAGGCCACACCCACAAAGCTTTGAGAGGGTATAAGAAGCTTGGTTAGTGTTTTTGGAGTCAAATATGACTAGATCTCGTGTGTATGATTGGGTATAAGAACTAGAACCTCAACCGGATCCCGTAAGCTAAAGTAGTGTTTTCGGTTTAAAAGCTCAAAACCGAAAACTCATAGGACTTCGGCCACACCCACAAAGCTTTGATAGGCAATAAGAAGCTTGTTTAGTGTTTTTGGAGGCAAATATGACTAGATCTCGTGTGTATGATTGGATATAAGAACTAGAACCTCAACCGGATCCCGTAAGCTAAAGTAGTGTTTTTCCGTTTAGAAGCTCCAAAACCAAAAACTCATAGGACTTCGGCCACACCCACAAAGCTTTGAGAGGGTATAAGAAGCTTGGTTAGTGTTTTTGGAGTCAAATATGACTAGATCTCGTGTGTATGATTGGGTATAAGAACTAGAACCTCAACCGGATCCCGTAAGCTAAAGTAGTGTTTTTCCGTTTAGAAGCTCCAAAACCGAAAACTCATAGGACTTCGGCCACACCCATAAAGCTTTGAGAGGGTATAAGAAGCTTGATTAGTGTTTTTGGAGTCAAATATGACTAGATCTCGTGTGTATGATTGGGTATTAGAACTGGAACCTCAACCGGATCCCGTAAGCTCAAGTAGTGTTTTTCCGTTTAGAAGCTCCAAGACCGAAAACTCATAGGACTTCGGCCACACCCACAAAGCTTTGAGAGGGTATAAGAAGCTTGGTTAGTGTTTTTGGAGTCAAATATGACTAGATCTCGTGTGTATGATTGGATATAAGAACTAGAACCTCAACCGGATCCCGTAAGCTAAAGTACTGTTTTTCCGTTTAGAAGCTCCAAAACCGAAAACTCATAGGACTTCGGCCACACCCATAAAGCTTTGAGAGGGTATAAGAAGCTTGATTAGTGTTTTTGGAGTCAAATATAACTAGATCTCGTGTGTATGATTGGGTATTAGAACTGGAACCTCAACCGGATCCCGTAAGCTCAAGTAGTGTTTTTCCGTTTAGAAGCTCCAAGACCGAAAACTCATAGGACTTCGGCCACACCCACAAAGCTTTGAGAGGGTATAAGAAGCTTGGTTAGTGTTTTTGGAGTCAAATATGACTAGATCTCGTGTGTATGATTGGGTATAAGAACTAGAACCGCAACCGGATCTCGTAAGCTAAAGTAGTGTTTTTCCGTTTAGAAGCTCCAAAACCGAAAACTCATAGGACTTCGGCCACACCCACAAAGCTTTGAGAGGGTATAAGAAGCTTGGTTAGTGTTTTTGGAGTCAAATATGACTAGATCTCGTGTGTATGATTGGGTATTAGAACTGGAACCTCAACCGGATCCTGTAAGCTCAAGTAGTGTTTTTCGGTTTAAAAGCTCTAAAACCGAAAACTCATAGGACTTCGGCCACACCCACAAAGCTTTGATAGGCAATAAGAAGCTTGTTTAGTGTTTTTGGAGGCAAATATGACTAGATCTCGTGTGTATGATTGGATATAAGAACTAGAACCTCAACCGGATCCCGTAAGCTAAAGTAGTGTTTTTCCGGTTAGAAGCTCCAAAACCAAAAACTCATAGGACTTCGGCCACACCCACAAAGCTTTGAGAGGGTATAAGAAGCTTGGTTAGTGTTTTTGTAGTCAAATATGACTAGATCTCGTGTGTATGATTGGGTATAAGAACTAGAACCGCAACCGGATCCCGTAAGCTAAAGTAGTGTTTTTCCGTTTAGAAGCTCCAAAACCGAAAACCCATAGGACTTCGGCCACACCCACAAAGCTTTGAGAGGGTATAAGAAGCTTGGTTAGTGTTTTTGGAGTCAAATATGACTAGATCTCGTTTGTATGATTGGGTATAAGAACTAGAACCGCAACCGGATCCCGTAAGCTAAAGTAGTGTTTTCGGTTTAAAAGCTCAAAAACTGAAAACTCATAGGACTTCGGCCACACCCACAAAGCTTTGATTGGCAATAAGAAGCTTGTTTAGTGTTTTTGGAGGCAAATATGACTAGATCTCGTGTGTATGATTGGATATAAGAACTAGATACTCAACCGGATCCCGTAAGCTAAAGTACTGTTTTTCCGTTTAGAAGCTCCAAAACCGAAAACCCATAGGACTTCGGCCACACCCACAAAGCTTTGAGAGGGTATAAGAAGCTGGGTTAGTGTTTTTGGAGTCAAATATGACTAGATCTCGTGTGTATGATTGCGTATAAGAACTAGAACCGCAACCGGATCCCGTAAGCTAAAGTAGTGTTTTCGGTTTAAAAGCTCCAAAACCGAAAACTCATAGGACTTCGGCCACACCCACAAAGCTTTGATAGGAAATAAGAAGCTTGATTAGTGTTTTTGGAGTCAAATATAACTAGATCTCGTGTGTATGATTGGGTATTAGAACTGGAACCTCAACCGGATCCCGTAAGCTCAAGTAGTGTTTTTCCGTTTAGAAGCTCCAAGACCGAAAACTCATAGGACTTCGGCCACACCCACAAAGCTTTTAGAGGGTATAAGAAGCTTGGTTAGTGTTTTTGGAGTCAAATATGACTAGATCTCGTGTGTATGATTGGGTATAAGAACTAGAACCGCAACCGGATCTCGTAAGCTAAAGTAGTGTTTTTCCGTTTAGACGCTCCAAAACCGAAAACTCATAGGACTTCGGCCACACCCACAAAGCTTTGAGAGGGTATAAGAAGCTTGGTTAGTGTTTTTGGAGTCAAATATGACTAGATCTCGTGTGTATGATTGGGTATTTGATACTAGGATTTTCACTATCAATTACCCTAGATTACTATCATGTCATTGCAGCAATTTAGGTTATCAATCCAATCAGGTGCTCTAATTATCAATCAAGATGTGATCAGAGAATACTAAGTCAAGCCAAGCAGAATAGAGGTTTGTTTATCTAGCAATCCTAAGCGAACATGCAATAAAACGATAAAACTACAGAACAGGAGTGAACATGCATAAAGGGAAATAGCTATCAATACTAAGCAATAAGCAAGCAGCAAGTACAGAGAATAGGTAAACAACAAGTAAGTAAGATTCAAGCAATCAATAGAGATAAAGGGTCCTGAGGAATGGGGTAATCGATTATAGCAGTCTCCTTAGTCTATCTAGGTGGTTAACAAACTCAATCAAGCTATCCCTAGACAATAGATTCAAATACAAATCAATCCACTCTCGTGACAGAGATTCTCAAGCTAAATCACTTTCATACTCAATTCTCATTGAAGAAATATAACCTAGCAGGCATTATGATTCAATCTAATCTAGTCAATAAGCATTCTAAACATCCAATCTCTTGGGCTAGAGTATGCAAATCTCTGGAAAAGTTTGTTCAGACATTTCATCAAACACCTTGTGGGTGTGGAAATGTCTGAGATCTATTTCCAATTGATCAGAGAAGAAATAGCATTAAGATCTACTAAACCAGAAGGGAAATCAAGCAATTCTACACTTAACCACCTAATTATACTAAAGATTCCACACCTAATCTAACCCATCCTCAATAACCCTAATCCACTACTCAAGAACACTGAAGAACATCATGCATAAAAACCCAGAAAATGTTTCAAACCCAGAAATCATTAAAAAGCAAGTATGTTATAGATGAGAAGGAGATCTACAACTTTGATGAAGAAAAGAAATTCAAAAACTCAAAGGATCAACAGGAAAAACGATTACAAAATCTAGGGTTTTTGAGAGAACAGCTCAATATCTGCTGGGTAAAGAGAATGTCCGCTGGATAATAGGGTGAACCCCTATTTATAGGAAATACTAGGTTGCCCTAATTAGCTACTGGACAAAATAGAGAGTCGGCGGAGACCAACTCGACGTGTCATCGAGTCCGTGTGGTCGAGTCCGTGTCCAGACAGCTTCCAGACGTCCTACTCGACGTGTCGTCGAGTCCATGTGGTCGAGGGGGAGTGATTCTTCAAAGGGTGCTCCTTGATGGCCTCCTACTCGACCTCACGTCGAGTTGGTGTGGTCGAGTCCAACCCTTGGTGGTTTCTGAGCGCCTGCTCGACCTCCTGTCGAGTCCAACCAGTTTTCTGCATATGTCTCCATTAAAACCACCATAATTCTTGCATCAAAGCTCTGATTCGCTTGAAATCACCTCCGTTGGAAAGGTAACTCAATTTCCTATAACTTGTATGAAGAGCTCTGAAGCTAAATCGCAATGAAAGACTTCCATCTGAGTCGATCTTTGAGGGACTTCGGACTGGTTCTGAATCATCAATTCTCTTCTTTGCATCCATTAAGTCCCAAATAAGCTCCAAATACCTGAAACACATCCAATATGCAATATGCTATGCCATGCAATGCAAATCGTACTAAGTGATGAAAATGTTATGAAAAGGGCTCTGGATGCAATGAAAGAGAGATGAAACTTAGCTAAATGTACGAGAAAAGTATGCTTAAAAGTGGTAAAATACAGAGACATCAACTCCCCCAAACTTAGCTCTTGCTTGCCCTCAAGCAAACAAATAGAACTAAGCTGGAGAAGAGGTTTGAAGGTGGAGACTCAGAACCAAAAACATGCATATAGAGTAAGTGAATTCAATGTCCAGGTTGCTAATTCTAGAATGCAAGGTTGACTGATCCCTACTTAAAAACATTAGCCATCTCCTTCACATCTCAACCTAACCTCTGCCTTAATCAATTCAAGCATTCAAATCAGCACATTCCCTTTAACATTGATTAAGTAGGAACCGTGAATCATACTATGCATTGGATAAGAACACATTTGGCTTAAGGGTAAAGGTTTAGAGACAAAGATGGTCCCTTAAAGATCTGGTTTAAACCGCAACAGGGGATCTCTCAAGAATGATTGAGCTTTAGTAGAATGCTAAAGGTGAGTATCAAGTTATGCATACAAGGATAAGACCCCATCTACCCAGAATGTAATCAATATCAACTCAAATGGAGGTCCTATTTCTAATCCCAGAACATGAACTTAACTCTACCCTTTTGCACTCCAAACATTTACAGACTTTTACTCACATCATTCCTTTCTTTTCTTTGATTTTCTATCCTAGGAGAAGCTTTCTTACTTTGCTCTGTCTAGCGGATTAGGATTCTTTAACAACTAGGGTTCCCTTTTCTTTCTTCTCATAAACACAAGGCTTTTGCCCATTCTCTTTAAGCTATTACAGAACCCTTTTTCTTTACTTTATAACATTCCCAAATCCTTTACTAGACTTTTCTTACTTTAGCTACTTCTCCTAAGGACTCTTTTCCCTTTTCTTTTCTTTCAATGATGAGCACAACCTTTTCTTTCTTTTAAGAACATCCCAAACCCAGGATTAAGCACCCACCTAGTCCTATCTGGTCCAGATAACGTGAACCAGAACTACATGAGATACTATCCTTGTCGTTACAGACCTAACACTTTCTACCAAGCTCAATCGGAATAAGGCCTCACATTCACACACAAATGATAAATGGCTTGAAGGAAGGTTAGGGCTAAGGGTAGGGAATAACTGCTCCAAAGATGGGAGTCAGCTACTTGGACTAGCAAGAGTGATCAAAAGGTAAAAGAAAGTCCAAGTATTTTAAGGTATCCATGAGTTCATAGCACAATGCACAGCATGATAATTATAAGTCAAAATTCAAGTTCAAATAGATAGGGAATGGCATCAGATCAAAGCGAGATTCGACTAAGAACAAGAAAATCAAGCGTTGAATTCAAAAGATGGTGCGGTCTTACTTCAAGTTCAGTCGATTATGCATTAGAGAACTAACAACCAGGGCACTGAGTTCTACTTAGTGAATATGCATATTTACAAGGTTATAGTCATCATAATCTCCAATGCAAATGCATGATGCAACAGCCCTATATGAAAGCATACTAAAACAATCCTAAAATGACAATGCAAGCTATATGAACACTCTGTTTTTGTGAAATCATTTTCGAAAAATTTCAAATTTTTATGGTTTTCTATGCCTTAGATGCAATGATGCAAAATTTGAAATAAGAGCAAAACAAACAATGTCAAATACTCCCTGAGCCCTCCCCCAAACTTAAATTACACAGTCCTCTGTGTAACAAGCATTTGGAAGAGAGTATTCAGGGCAAACCAACAGAGAAACAAAATGAAATGTGGTATATACAATGGTGAATTGGAGTTGTTACCTCATGGATGGGTGAAGAAGGAGGTGATTGACCTGGTACTGGTGGGCAATGAGTGGGCTCGACGTTGGGTCGAGCTAGGCTTCTTTGGTTGGCTTCACGGGCTAACTCGACTTGGCATCGAGCAGGACACATCGAGTAGGCTTCATTTTTCTGCTTGGAGTCATTCCGTTTGTCCACTCGACTTCACGTCGAGCAGGTACGTCGAGGAGGGCACTCCCAGCGTGTTCCTTCTTCATTTCTTTGACTCCAACTCGACTAAACCTGAGAATCACAGACACTAAAAAAAACATCAAAAATAACAAGAGATAAAGAGCTATTTACAAAGATAAACATGGGAATTCCTCCCAAGTGAGCTTGTTTAAAGTCACTAAGCTTGACTTTACTACTCTTTTAGGCGAGTTGAGGTTCCTGAAGATGGACTGTAGATCCTTCAGGAATGACGCTATCCGCGAGATACTTCTTAAGCCTCTGACCATTCACCTTAAACTCTGACCCGTCCTTAGCAAATAGCGATACCGCACCAAATGGTAGAACTTCTTTGATAGTGAAAGGACCAGACCACCTTGATTTGAGCTTTCCCGGAAATAGCTTGAGTCTGGAGTTGAACAGTAACACTTGGTCTCCAGCCTTGAAGTCTTTTGGTGAAATCTTCTTGTCATGGAAAGCTTTTGTTCTTTCCTTGTACACCTTTGAACTCTCATAAGCTTCAAGCCTTATTTCCTCAAGTTCGTGCAAGTCAACCGATCTTTTCTCCTGAGCTTCTTTGATATCTAAGTTCAGCAACTTAGTAGCCCAGATCGCTTTGTATTCTACCTCAACTGGAAGATGACATGACTTCCCATACAGCATCTGGAATGGAGTCCTTCCAATTGGTGTCTTGAATGCAGTCCGGTAAGCCCAAAGTGTATCATCTAACTTGGTAGACCAGTCTCTCCTTGAAACACCAACAACTCTTGCGAGTATGGCCTTGATCTGACGGTTGGATACTTCTACTTGCCCGCTAGTCTGAGGATGATAGGGAGTAGCTACCTTGTGTTTTACACCGTGCTTCTTTAACAGACTCTCAAAGACCTTGTTGATAAAATGAGAACCTCCATCACTGATCACAGCCTTAGGGATACCAAATCTGGGGAATATGATGCTCTTAAACAGCTTTAAGACAACCTTATGATCATTAGTTGGAGATGCAATGGCCTCAACCCATTTGGAGACGTAGTCCACAGCAACTAGGATGTACTTATTACCATAGGAAGCAGGATTGAATGGTCCCATGAAATCAATTCCCCACACATCAAAGACTTCAACTTCTAGGATAGGGGTCTGCGGCATTTCATTCCTCCTGGTGATGTTCCCCATTCTCTGACAGGGATCACATTTAGCAATGAATCCATATGCATCTTTAAACATGGAAGGCCACCAAAGGCCGGCTTGAAGAACCTTCTGTACTGTCTTGAAGGTAGCAAAGTGACCGCCATAAGCAGAACCATGACAGTGTTCCAGCACTCCTTGAACTTCCTCTTCAGCAATACACCTTCTAAATAGGCCATCAGTACCCTTCTTATACAAATAGGGTTCATCCCAGTAGTAGTGGTTGATGTCTCTAAAGAACTTCTTCTTCTGGTAAGCATCAAGGTATTTGGGGATCTCTCCAAAGATAAGATAATTCACAAGGTCAGCATACCATGGAAACTTTTCTTCCTTGACAGCACAAGCTACTTCGATTTCCTTCATGTTGTACACTATTTCGTAACTCTTGATGGCTAACAGCTGCTCTTCAGGCATTGAATCGTCTATCGGAGTAGCTTCTTCCATTCTCATTCTTGAAAGATGGTCAGCTGCACCATTCTCAATCCCTTTCTTATCTACTATTTCCATATCAAATTCTTGTAGAAGCAGTATCCACCTTAACAGTCTCGGCTTAGTGTCCTTCTTGGCATATATATGTCTCAGGGCAGCATGGTCTGTATAGACAGTGACCTTTGATCCAACCAAATAGCTCCTGAACTTCTCAAATGCAAATACAACAGCTAGAAGCTCCTTCTCCGTTGTTGCATACCTTCCTTGGGCTTCATCTAGAGTCCTGCTGGCGTAGTATATAACGTGAAGTTTCTTGTCGATTCTCTGGCCTAACACAGCTCCCACAGCGTAATCTGAAGCGTCACACATAATCTCGAACGGATAGTCCCAATTAGGAGCTTGAACAACAGGAGCAGTTACCAAAGCTTCCTTGATGGTATGGAAAGCTTTGAAGCAATCTTCATCAAATTCGAACTCCGCCTCTTTGCATAGAAGTCTTGTTAATGGTCTGGCTATCTTGGAGAAATATTTAATAAACCTCCTGTAGAATCCAGCGTGGCCAAGGAAACTTCTGATGTCTTTGACTGTCTTTGGTGGCTGTAACTGCATCATCACTTCAATTTTACCCTTGTCAACCTCTATGCCCTTCTCAGATATCTTATGACCCAACACAGTGCCTTCCCTGACCATAAAATGGCACTTCTCCCAATTGAGAACAAGATTAGTCTCTTCACACCTCGCCAACACCCTGCAAAGATTCAACAAACATGAGGAGAAGGAGGAGCCATAGACCGAAAAATCGTCCATGAAGACCTCCACCATCTCCTCGATCAAATCCGAGAATATAGAGGTCATACACCTCTGAAAAGTTGTAGGAGCATTGCATAAACCAAATGGCATTCTCTTATAGGCAAAGGTTCCATAGGGACATGTAAAAGTGGTTTTTTCTTGATCATTAGGGTGAATCGGTATTTGAAAGAAACCACTATATCCGTCAAGAAAGCAATAATATGGATGATTAGCTAAGCGTTCTAGCATTTGATCAATGAATGGCAAAGGAAAGTGATCTTTTCTAGATGCAGCGTTTAGTTTCCTATAGTCAATACACATCCTATGTCCTGTTATAGTCCTAGTAGGAATTAATTCATTTTTTCATTCTTTACTACAGTCATTCCACCCTTCTTAGGCACACAGTGAACAGGTGAAACCCATGTACTATCAGATATTGGATAAATAACATCAGCATCAAGCAATTTAAGAATTTCCTTTTTCACTACTTCTTTCAAGTTAGGGTTTAACCTTCTCTGTGGTTCAATGCAAGAATAGGATTTGTTTTCAAGGTGGATTCTATGATTGCATAAGCTAGGTGAAATTCCTTTTATATCAGACAATGAATAACCGATAGCTCTCCTATACTTCCTAAGCTCAGACAACAGCAAATTCACTTCATCATCATTCAATGCAGCATTTATGATCACAGGGTAAGTAGAGTTTGTTCCGAGAAATGCGTACCTTAGACCTTGCGGAAGTGGTTTGAGGTCTACCTTAGGTGCTTTGAGCTCAGACCAGTCATCTGAGGTGGGAGAGGGCCATCTCGACGTGTCGTCGAGCTTGCTGGTCGAGTCTGCTCCCTTGACTTCTTCAGGATTCGAACTGGGAAGGCCTACTCGACGTGTGGTCGAGTAGGTAGGTCGAGCCTGTCCTGAAACGTCTTCTTCCACTGTACTGACTTCTGCAACTGGCACCTCTAACTTCTCAAAGCATTCTGATGATTCTTCTTCTTTATGGGAGTCTAGCAGCTTCTTATACCCCAATGTCTCTAAGTGTAAGAACCCTTCTTCTCCGTCTTTGGTAAGAGCACTCTGTAGGTAGTCTTCTTCAGTAAGCTCTTCAAGCAGTTCGTCAGCTAAACGATCCATTTCTTCTATGTAGAACACTTGTCCGTCAATGGTAGGTTTCTTCATCGTCTTAGTGATGTCGAATGTCATCTTGAAATCGTCACCGAGGTTTAAGTCGATCTTACCTCTTCTGACATCAATGAGAGCTCCAGCAGTAGCTAAGAAAGGTCTCCCTAGTATGAGAGGGTCCTTTGGCTCTTCATCCATTTCTAGAACAACGAAGTCTGTAGGGATTTCTACTCTTCCAATTCTCACTGGTAGATCCTCTAACATACCATGAGGGACTCTTACGGATCTGTCGGCTAAGATTAGTTGGATTTGGCAGGACTTATACTTGTTGAAACCGAGCCTTCTTGCTACTGAGAGTGGCATCAAACTGACTGATGCACCTAGATCACATAGGCATTTGTTGAAGAACAAAGGGCCTAGTGAACAGGGTAGAGTAAATGAGCCGGGATCCCCAAGCTTCTTCGGTATGATCTTCTTCTGTATGATAGCACTGCATTCATGGCTCAACACTACCATTCCTTGTACTTCCTGAATTCTCTCCATTACCATGTCTTTCAAGAACTTGTGAGAATCTGGAATTAGCATGAAAGCATCAATGAGAGGCATCCTTACTTCAAGTTCTTTGATGTGTTTAGCAAACATGGCTCTGTACTTCTCAATGATATCCCTCTTGAATCTTCCTGGAAATGGTATTTTGGGCTTGTAGGGCGGTGGAACAAAAGCTTTCTTCTTACCCTTATCAACAGTTGGTTTTTCGATTTGGGGACTCTTAGCTTGATCCCTAGGTACTGTATCCTGGTCAAGCTTAGTGGTTTCTTCTACTGGAGTTTCATTCTGAATAGAATCCTCCCCTTCTTGAATCTCACTGTCCTCAGTGACAGGATCTTGGTTAGGTCGAGCACGCAGCTCTCGACCACTGCGGAGTTGAATTGCATTAGCATACTCTCTTGGATTCTGAATAGCTTTCCCGGGTAGTTGTCCGGAATGTTTAGGTGCAGAAGTAGAAGCAGCTTGGCTCTCCATGTACTTCACCTTGGAGTTTAGAGCCTCAAACTTGACATTTAGATCATTGTAGGAACAGTCTACTTTGTTTTGAATCTCAACTATTTTCTTCTCAATAGCTATAGTACCAGCTGCTTGACCGTGTATAATCTGCTGAAGCATTTGTTTCATGTCTTGATCTTGTGCAGGTGAAGCTTGCTGAGGTTGCTGTGCAAAACCGGGTGGTGGATTATGTTGTTGATAACCTCCACTAAACTGCTGCTTTGGGACAAAGCCTTGATTGTATGGTACGAATGGCTTGGACTGGTTCTGTTGTTGCTGAGGGTAAACCTGATCTTGAGGGTTTGCAACATTCGTGCTCCGGTAAGATAGATTAGGATGAGCAGGCTTGTAGGGGTTGTAGCCCTTGTTGTAGCTACCTTGGTTCTGAATGTAGCTAACTTCTGCAGCCTGAGTATTCTCCCCTTCTTGGATTTGATAGTGCTCTTCTTCGGTGATATAGTGTACTTGCTTCTGTTGACTAAGCAGAAATTTATCCATCTTATCGTTGAGAGCCTGAATCATCTCCTTATTATGCTTCGCATCCGGATCTCCAATACCTCTGTTGGAGCGATCAAAATCCTCGTTATAGTTACCATCGGATAGAGCTAAGTTCTCTATCAATTCCCAGCCTTCCTCAACATCCTTGTTCAAGAAATTCCCATTAGAGGCAGTGTCTAGCAACATTCTGATCTTGGGCAAAACTCCCCTGTAGAGTGTGCTGAGTAGTGAAGCCTTCTTGAAACCATGGTGTGGACACTGTATAGTGTAGCCTTTGAATCTCTCCCAGGCCTCACAAATGGATTCAGACTGTTTTTGGGTGAAACTGGAGATTTCATTCCTTAGACGTGCAGTTCTTGAATTTGAGAAGAACTTTGTTAAGAAGGCCCTCTTGCAATCGTCCCAAGATGTGATGGAGCCAGCAGGTAGTGTTTTCTCCCAGTGGTGTGCTTTGTCGCCCAGTGAGAAGGGAAACAGACGCAGCTTGAAACTATCTTCACTAACACCATTTATCTTGGTGAGGCTGCAGAGCCTATCAAAATTATCCAAGTGATCCAAGGGATCTTCCAGAGGCAACCCATGAAACTTGTTTCCTTGAATCATTGAGATCAATCCACTCTTGATCTCGAAATTGTTGTTCTGGACAGGAGGTGGAACGATTCCCTTTCTCTGTTGATGGTTGCGGGGTGCATCACCATCACCAATGTTCCGTGGTATACCAACTCCTTGATTATCTTGATCTTGTGGTTCCATGGCTACTGGATTGTGCGGTTCACAATCGTCTCTGGCTCGACGTTCTCTCAACTCACGAGCTAACCGATCGATGTTGTCTTTGTAGCTGATGAGGTTGCTGGAGCCTTTAGAACGAGTTTGCATGCAAAGTGGTCAGTCTCGACGTGCAGACTCGACGTGAGGTCGAGTAGGTACCTGGAGCACAAAAACAAGCAAATGAAATGAAGAGTTAGTAACCAAAGTAAAGAAAGAACTTGATCTTAGCAATTCTAAAATTTTGAATGTAACAAGCAGCACAAGACTGGCAACGGCGCCAAATTGATACTAGGATTTTCACTATCAATTACCCTAGATTACTATCATGTCATTGCAGCAATTTAGGTTATCAATCCAATCAGGTGCTCTAATTATCAATCAAGATGTGATCAGAGAATACTAAGTCAAGCCAAGCAGAATAGAGGTTTGTTTATCTAGCAATCCTAAGCGAACATGCAATAAAACGATAAAACTACAGAACAGGAGTGAACATGCATAAAGGGAAATAGCTATCAATACTAAGCAATAAGCAAGCAGCAAGTACAGAGAATAGGTAAACAACAAGTAAGTAAGATTCAAGCAATCAATAGAGATAAAGGGTCCTGAGGAATGGGGTAATCGATTATAGCAGTCTCCTTAGTCTATCTAGGTGGTTAACAAACTCAATCAAGCTATCCCTAGACAATAGATTCAAATACAAATCAATCCACTCTCGTGACAGAGATTCTCAAGCTAAATCACTTTCATACTCAATTCTCATTGAAGAAATATAACCTAGCAGGCATTATGATTCAATCTAATCTAGTCAATAAGCATTCTAAACATCCAATCTCTTGGGCTAGAGTATGCAAATCTCTGGAAAAGTTTGTTCAGACATTTCATCAAACACCTTGTGGGTGTGGAAATGTCTGAGATCTATTTCCAATTGATCAGAGAAGAAATAGCATTAAGATCTACTAAACCAGAAGGGAAATCAAGCAATTCTACACTTAACCACCTAATTATACTAAAGATTCCACACCTAATCTAACCCATCCTCAATAACCCTAATCCACTACTCAAGAACACTGAAGAACATCATGCATAAAAACCCAGAAAATGTTTCAAACCCAGAAATCATTAAAAAGCAAGTATGTTATAGATGAGAAGGAGATCTACAACTTTGATGAAGAAAAGAAATTCAAAAACTCAAAGGATCAACAGGAAAAACGATTACAAAATCTAGGGTTTTTGAGAGAACAGCTCAATATCTGCTGGGTAAAGAGAATGTCCGCTGGATAATAGGGTGAACCCCTATTTATAGGAAATACTAGGTTGCCCTAATTAGCTACAGGACAAAATAGAGAGTCGGCGGAGACCAACTCGACGTGTCATCGAGTCCGTGTGGTCGAGTCCGTGTCCAGACAGCTTCCAGACGTCCTACTCGACGTGTCGTCGAGTCCATGTGGTCGAGGGGGAGTGATTCTTCAAAGGGTGCTCCTTGATGGCCTCCTACTCGACCTCACGTCGAGTTGGTGTGGTCGAGTCCAACCCTTGGTGGTTTCTGAGCGCCTGCTCGACCTCCTGTCGAGTCCAACCAGTTTTCTGCATATGTCTCCATTAAAACCACCATAATTCTTGCATCAAAGCTCTGATTCGCTTGAAATCACCTCCGTTGGAAAGGTAACTCAATTTCCTATAACTTGTATGAAGAGCTCTGAAGCTAAATCGCAATGAAAGACTTCCATCTGAGTCGATCTTTGAGGGAATTCGGACTGGTTCTGAATCATCAATTCTCTTCTTTGCATCCATTAAGTCCCAAATAAGCTCCAAATACCTGAAACACATCCAATATGCAATATGCTATGCCATGCAATGCAAATCGTACTAAGTGATGAAAATGTTATGAAAAGGGCTCTGGATGCAATGAAAGAGAGATGAAACTTAGCTAAATGTACGAGAAAAGTATGCTTAAAAGTGGTAAAATACAGAGACATCAGTATTAGAACTGGAACCTCAACCGGATCCTGTAAGCTCAAGTAGTATTTTTCGGTTTAAAAGCTCTAAAACCGAAAACTCATAGGACTTCGGCCACACCCACAAAGCTTTGATAGGCAATAAGAAGCTTGTTTAGTGTTTTTGGAGGCAAATATGACTAGATCTCGTGTGTATGATTGGATATAAGAACTAGAACCTCAACCGGATCCCATAAGCTAAAGTAGTGTTTTTCCGGTTAGAAGCTCCAAAACCAAAAACTCATAGGACTTCGACCACACCCACAAAGCTTTGAGAGGGTATAAGGAGCTTGGTTAGTGTTTTTGGAGTCAAATATGACTAGATCTCAGGTGTATGATTGGGTATAAGAACTAGAACCTCAACCGGATCCCGTAAGCTAAAGTAATGTTTTCGGTTTAAAAGCACTAAAACCGAAAACTCATAGGACTTCGGCCACACATACAAAGCTTTGATAGGCAATAAGAAGCTTGTTTAGTGTTTTTGGAGTCAAATATGACTAGATCTCGTGTGTATGATTGGGTATAAGAACTAGAACCGCAACCGGATCCCGTAAGCTAAAGTAGTGTTTTTCCGTTTAGAAGCTCCAAAACCGAAAACCCATAGGACTTCGGCCACACCCACAAAGCTTTGAGAGGGTATAAGAAGCTTGGTTAGTGTTTTTGGAGTCAAATATGACTAGATCTCGTGTGTATGATTGGGTATAAGAACTAGAACCGCAACCGGATCCCGTAAGCTAAAGTAGTGTTTTCGGTTTAAAAGCTCAAAAACCGAAAACTCATAGGACTTCGGCCACACCCACAAAGCTTTGATAGGCAATAAGAAGCTTGTTTAGTGTTTTTGGAGGCAAATATGACTAGATCTCGTGTGTATGATTGGATATCAGAACTAGAAACTCAACCGGATCCCGTAAGCTAAAGTACTGTTTTTCCGTTTAGAAGCTCCAAAACCGAAAACTCATAGGACTTTCGCCACACCCATAAAGCTTTGAGAGGGTATAAGAAGCTTGATTAGTGTTTTTGGAGTCAAATATAACTAGATCTCGTGTGTATGATTGGGTATTAGAACTGGAACCTCAACCGGATCCCGTAAGCTCAAGTAGTGTTTTTCCGTTTAGAAGCTCCAAGACCGAAAACTCATAGGACTTCGGCCACACCCACAAAGCTTTGAGAGGGTATAAGAAGCTTGGTTAGTGTTTTTGGAGTCAAATATGACTAGATCTCGTGTGTATGATTGGGTATAAGAACTAGAACCTCAACCGGATCCCGTAAGCTAAAGTAGTGTTTTTCCGGTTAGAAGCTCCAAAACCAAAAACTCATAGGACTTCGACCACACCCACAAAGCTTTGAGAGGGTATAAGAAGCTTGGTTAGTGTTTTTGGAGTCAAATATGACTAGATCTCGGGTGTATGATTGGGTATAAGAACTAGAACCTCAACCGGATCCCGTAAGCTAAAGTAATGTTTTCGGTTTAAAAGCTCTAAAACCGAAAACTCATAGGACTTCGGCCACACATACAAAGCTTTGATAGGCAATAAGAAGCTTGTTTAGTGTTTTTGGAGTCAAATATGACTAGATCTCGTGTGTATGATTGGGTATAAGAACTAGAACCGCAACCGGATCCCGTAAGCTAAAGTAGTGTTTTTCCGTTTAGAAGCTCCAAAACCGAAAACCCATAGGACTTCGGCCACACCCACAAAGCTTTGAGAGGGTATAAGAAGCTTGGTTAGTGTTTTTGGAGTCAAATATGACTAGATCTCGTGTGTATGATTGGGTATAAGAACTAGAACCGCAACCAGATCCCGTAAGCTAAAGTAGTGTTTTCGGTTTAAAAGCTCAAAAACCGAAAACTCATAGGACTTCGGCCACACCCACAAAGCTTTGATAGGCAATAAGAAGCTTGTTTAGTGTTTTTGGAGGCAAATATGACTAGATCTCGTGTGTATGATTGGGTATAAGAACTAGAACCGCAACCGGATCTCGTAAGCTAAAGTAGTGTTTTTCCGTTTAGAAGCTCCAAAACCGAAAACTCATAGGACTTCGGCCACACCCACAAAGCTTTGAGAGGGTATAAGAAGCTTGGTTAGTGTTTTTGGAGTCAAATATGACTAGATCTCGTGTGTATGATTGGGTATTAGAACTGGAACCTCAACCGGATCCTGTAAGCTCAAGTAGTGTTTTTCGGTTTAAAAGCTCTAAACTAAAAACTCATAGGACTTCGGCCACACCCACAAAGCTTTGATAGGCAATAATAAGCTTGTTTAGTGTTTTTGGAGGCAAATATGACTAGATCTCGTGTGTATGATTGGATATAAGAACTAGAACCTCAACCGGATCCCGTAAGCTAAAGTAGTGTTTTTCCGGTTAGAAGCTCCAAAACCAAAAACTCATAGGACTTCGACCACACCCACAAAGCTTTGAGAGGGTATAAGAAGCTTGGTTAGTGTTTTTGGAGTCAAATATGACTAGATCTCGGGTGTATGATTGGGTATAAGTGATACTAGGATTTTTACTATCAATTACCCTAGATTACTATCATGTCATTGCAGCAATTTAGGTTATCAATCCAATCAGGTGCTCTAATTATCAATCAAGATGTGATCAGAGAATACTAAGTCAAGCCAAGCAGAATAGAGGTTTGTTTATCTAGCAATCCTAAGCGAACATGCAATAAAACGATAAAACTACAGAACAGGAGTGAACATGCATAAAGGGAAATAGCTATCAATACTAAGTAATAAGCAAGCAGCAAGTACAGAGAATAGGTAAACAACAAGTAAGCAAGATTCAAGCAATCAATAGAGATAAAGGGTCCTGAGGAATGGGATAATTGATTATAGCAGTCTCCTTAGTCTATCTAGGTGGTTAACAAACTCAATCAAGCTATCCCTAGACAATAGATTCGAATACAAATCAATCCACTCTCGTGACAGAGATTCTCAAGCTAAATCACTTTCATACTCAATTCTCATTGAAGAAATATAACCTAGCAGGCATTATGATTCAATCTAATCTAGTCAATAAGCATTCTAAACATCCAATCTCTTGGGCTAGAGTATGCAAATCTCTGGAAAAGTTTGTTCAGACATTTCATCAAACACCTTTATGGTGTGGAAATGTCTGAGATCTATTTCCAATTGATCAGAGAAGAAATAGCATTAAGATCTACTAAACCAGAAGGGAAATCAAGCAATTCTACACTTAACCACCTAAACATACTAAAGATTCCACACCTAATCTAACCCATCCTCAAGAACCCTAATCCACTACTCAAGAACACTGAAGAACATCATGCATATAAACCCAGAAAATGCTTCAAACCCAGAAATCATTGAAAAGCAAGTATGTTATAGATGAGAAGGAGATCTACAACTTTGATGAAGAAACGAAATTCAAAATCTCAAAGGATCAAAGGGAAAAACGATTACAAAACTAGGGTTTTTAGAGAGAACGGCTCAATATCCGCTGGGTAAAAGGAATATCCTCTGGATAAAAGGGTGAACCCCTATTTATAGAAATACTAGGTTGCCCTAATTGGCTACAGGACAAAATAGAGAGTCGGCGGAGACCAACTCGACGTGACGTCGAGCCTGCCACGTCGAGCCTGCCCTTCTTCAAAGATGGCGCCTGGACGTCCTACTCGACGTGTCATCGAGTCTGCTTGGTCGAGTCTGCTCACAGTCGGCTTCCTGGCGTCCTACCCGACGTGTCATCGAGCCATGACGTCGAGTCTGGTCCTGGGTGATCTTGAACGACTTCTTTCCTCTCCAACTTGATCCTAAGTCTAGCTGCAAGGTTGTGTGGCTCTTCCTTGCTCCATTAAGTCCCAAAATAGGCTCCAAAGCACCTGAAACTCATCCAATATGCAACATGCTATGCCATGCAATGCAAATCTCACTAAGTGATGAAAATGATATGAAAAGGACTCTGGATGCAATGAAAGAGTGATAAAACTTAGCTAAATGTATGAGAAAAGTAAGCTTAAAAGTGGTAAAATACAGAGATATCAACTCCCCCAAACTTAGCTCTTGCTTGCCCTCAAGCAAACAAACAGAACTAAGCTGGAGAAGAGGTTTGAAGGTGGAGACTCAGAACCAAAACATGCATATAGAGTAAGTGAATTCAATGTCCAGGTTGCTAATTCTAGAATGCAAGGTTGACTGATCTCTACTTAAAAACATTAGCCATCTCCTTCACATCTCAACCTAACCTCCGCCTTAATCAATTCAAGCATTCAAATCAGCACATTCCCTTTAACATTGATTAAGTAGGAACCGCGAATCATACTATGCATTGGATATGAACACATTTGGTTTAAGGGTAGAGGTCTAGAGACAATATGGTCCCTTAAAGATCTGGTTTAAATCGCAACAGGGGATCTCTCAAGAATGATTGAGCTTTAGTAGAAGGCTAAGGTGAGTATCAAGTTATGCATACAAGGATAAGACCCCATCTACCCAGAATGTAATCAATATCAACTCAAATGGAGGTCCTATTTCTAATCCCAGAACATGAACTTAACTCTACCCTTTTGCACTCCATACATTTACAGACTTTTACTCACATCATTCCTTTCTTTTCTTGCTTTTCTATCCTAGGAGAAGCTTTCTTACTTTGCTCTGTCTAGCGGATTAGGATACTTCAACAACTAGGGTTCCCTTTCTTTTCTTCTTATAACATAAGGCTTTTACCCCATTCTTTTTAAGCTATTACAGACCCTTTTTCTTTACTTTATAACATTCCCAAATCCTTTACTAGACTTTTCTTACTTTAGCTACTTCTCCTAAGGACTCTTTCCCTTTTCTTTCAATGATGATCACAACCTTTTCTTTCTTTCAGAACATCCCAAACCCAGAATTAAAGCACCCACCTAGTCCTATCTGGTCCAGATAACGTGAACCAGAACTACATGAGATACTATCCTTGTCGTTACAGACCTAACACTTTCTACCAAGCTCAATCGGAATAAGGCCTCACATTCACACACAAATGATAAATGGCTTGAAGGAAGGTTAGGGCTAAGGGTAGGGAATAACTGCTCCAAAGATGGGAGTCAGCTACTTGGACTAGCAAGAGTGATCAAAAAGGTAAAAGAAAGTCCAAGTATTTTAAGGTATCCATGAGTTCATAGCACAATGCACAGCATGATAATTATAAGTCAAAATTCAAGTTCAAATAGATAGGGAATGGCATCAGATCAAAGCGAGATTCGACTAAGAGCAAGAAAATCAAGCGTTGAATTCAAAAGATGGTGCGTCTTACTTCAAGTTCAGTCGATTATGCATTAGAGAACTAACAACCAGGGCACTGAGTTCTACTTAGTGAATATGCATATTTACAAGGTTATAATCATCATAATCTCCAATGCAAATGCATGA